>LPNX010056620.1:626905-665328 GCA_001517045.1 Pseudotsuga menziesii | reverse complement strand
TATATATATATATATATATATTATTGATAAAGAATTGATGGGACTTCACCCATTTACAATTATTCAGAAATATACAATTCCATGATTCCAAATCTTCTCATTTCAAGATTAAGGAATGAGATGCATCAAGCTAGGACTTTCATTCAAGCTTAGCATTCTAAGAGGAAGAAGGCAGCCTTGATTTACTTTGTAGTCTGCTAGCTTATTCAAGCCACGAAGAATGTGATAGGAGGAGACAAAATCAGAATCTATCAAAATGAAGTGCAACCTTTGCATTTCCACGTTTAAACCGAGGTTATTGAACTTTGAAGCAGAGTTTATAACTTTAATTATAATTTATGAGTCTCCAAAGATTTGAATGTTGTAATGTCCAGCTGCCTTTGCAAGTTGATAGGCTTTTATAAGTGCAAATAATTTTGCTTGGTTATTTGTAAGTTGTCCAACTCCCTCGCTGAAGCTGGTTTCAAGCCTTCCTCTTGGATAGAAAATCAGTCCCCCTGCCCCAGCTTTCCCAGTATTTCCTTTTGATGCTCCATTGAAGAAGGTTGAGACTCTATTTTTCTTTTGCCACCATTCTGGAAATTCATTTTCCCTGATTCTGACCTTCCAACTTGGTTTAAAAATAGGACTGCCCAGACCAAGCTGAATTTTGTCCACAAGCAGTGATCCAAGCTATTTATGCTCAGCTTCAAGTTTGATGGCATCAATTTGAACTTTTCCAATTACTTCCAAAAGATGAGCCTTAGCTTTTATTGCTACAATTTCTGGCTTTATGACTTTACTGTTAAAATCGAATCATTTATAGCTAACCAAATTTTCCACCATAAAAATTTTGGAATACCTTGCCATATTTTCCTCCATTCCTAAATGGTTGAAAGAAGGCCAAGATACCTTGTCTTCCAGGTCTTAAACAAATTAACAGGTTCAAAATTTAAAGGAACATAGAAATAAGGAAGACCACGCAAGAAATGTGTCCATACTTTCTGTGTAAAAATGAATCCAACAAAGAGATGCGCTGTATTTTTGGTAGCTTGAAGGCAAAAACAACATCTTAAAGGTCTAGAGAAGCCACGTTTTGACAAGTTCTCACTAGTTTAAAATTTTTGGTGCATAAGAGTCCATGCAATTTTTTTTGGGTAAACTAGGCGATTTCCGAGATGAATTCTGGAAAGTTGCGCTGTGAATTGAACCAACTGATTTCTGCACTAATAGGAAGCCACAAGCAGTTGAATAGCAGCCAGAGGGTCCCCAACCCCACACGTCCTTGCACGTTAAATGAATGGGGGCTAGACCAGATAGATTGTTTAACAACAAATTCTTTTGAAAGAGAAGAGAGGGATCGACACATTCTGGAAGTTCTGGGAGAACCCACACAACCCAATTTCCATGGTTGTCCCAGGAAATGATATCCAAGAGTCTGAAAAGTCCTTTATATGTCAGCCAGAGCTTAATCTCAACAAGGGAAAAAACAAAATTGAAAGGGGAATTACAATTTATTTTATCATCCCACAGGAATGTATTTCTGCCATTTCCTGGAATACGATAAAGATGCTGGGTAAAGAAGTCAAGTCCTCTTCTGCATAAATTACACGAAATAGAACCTTTGGGAGTATTAGTCATATGAATATTTCTAAGAGATCCTCCTTTAAGATATTTCTTCTAGAAAATTTTACTGACTGGATGCTTTTTATTAGAGAAAATTGCCATAGTAATTTTCCTCCCATAGCTAAATTAACCAATTTCTGATCTCTGATTTGCAATCCACCTTCTAGTGTAGGTATTTTAACAACATCCCATTTGACCAAATGCATTTGGTTCTGATTTCCTTTTCCACCTCTCCAAAGTAAATCTCTGATCATCTTGGATATCTGATCCATAATCGATTTAGGGGCCAGGAGAAGAGAAGATTGGTAAATAAGAAGAGATGAGAGAGTTGAATTAATCAAAGTAAGCTTCCCTACCTTCGTGATCCAATGGCCACCCCACGAGGAAATATTTTCTTTTATCTTGCCAATGATTTCCAACCAGAGAGAGGGGTTGTTTTTTCCCAAGGTTAAAGGAAGTCCCAAATACTTAACCTTATCTCAAGTAGAAAATCCTTCAAAGCCTAAAATATGTGATATGTTTGCAACAGTTGAATGATCTACGTCCCACCCATACACGACACTTTTACGATTGTTAATAAGAGCCCCTGAAATAATACACAAATGGTGCATAATTTCTGCAAAAACTCTTTCCATTTTGAGAGAAGCCCCTCCCATAAGCAAGGTATCATCCACAAAGAGAGCATGGTTGATAGATTCAACACCACTAGCTGAATGGACGTCCAAGAGAGGACATCATTGCCGAAGACCCCTGGTAGCTTGAAAGAAGTTTGTTGGTTTGCCATTAACCAATGGCGCTATCCAAGGCTTATCAAAACAATATTTTATCAAATTTATAAAAGTAGGGCTAAAACCAAAAGAACAAAGAACTGAGTAAAGAAAAGATAGCTTTACCCTATCAAAGGCATTTGCCATATCGAGTTTAATTAGCATGCCTTTCTCCTTTCTTTGGAAACTAGATTGCATGGCTTCCTGAACTTGGATCACATTGTCCAGAATGTGTCTCCCTTTTACAAACCCTCCTTGAAGAGGTGATATCAACTTCCCAAGTAGAGATTTGATCCTATTAACTAAGAGTTTAAAGAATATTTTATAAGAAGCATTACAAAGTGAAATAGGTCTAAATCGATCAAAAGTATAAGGATTAACTTCTTTAGGAATTAGTGCAAGGAAAGTGGAGTTGGTGCATCCACCCACTTTGGCTTTTAACTGAAATGCTTTGATCATCCAAAGTAAATCTTTCCTGATTATTGCCCAACAAACTCTGTAAAAAAGACAAGAGAATCCATCAGTGCCTGGGGCTTTATCCAGCTCCATAGACCAAATAACATCTATGACATCAGTGCTTGGGGATTTTTCCTCTTCCCTCACCAAACAAGGAATTTTGATAAAATATTCAGAGGTTAAATAAGAATCAATAAATCCATCTTCTTTATACAAGCTCTGAAAATGTACTCCAGCGGCTTGTTTAATTTGAGAAATGCCTTTAAAAGTTGCACCAGATATAGAGGAAAATTTTGAGATTAAATCGATCTAGGTTTTTAAATACCTTGATTGAGGTTTTTAAATACCTCATTCGAGGTATTAAAAAATCGGTTGAGGGTTTAAATGTACCTCGATTAATGGTTTGTAGAACATATTTTTGGCACCCCGCTTGCCAAAAACTGTGAAGCACATTCATGGAATCACCCATAGCTTATTGGTGCATCATTGTTTTGTTATTTGGGGGTCTCGGGAACATAGGGATAGGAGGCCAAGGGGATGGATCTTGGGGCTTGGAAGTTGGATAGGCCTCTAGTTAGCTGAAAGGTAAAATCATGGTTCCACTTTGGGCAATGAAGATGGAAGGAACTCAAGGAGTCAGCTAGGCCCCTAGTTGTATGGGAGGTAAAAATGTGGTTCCACTTTGGACAATGAAGATGGAAGCCTTCTTTAGTTTGAACTTCTTCACCAATTTCATATCGAGGTACTCCTCCTGTTATTTTAAATTACATATATATTATTGTTATAAACTTGATATATGTTGTTGTAAAATGTTTATGTATTATTAATATTGTCATACTTACATGATATTCATGATATTTCATGCTATATGAATCACTAATGAAATATTAGTATTTGATAAAGAAGTAACCCCCCTTGATGGGTGCTATAGAGGGGGGTTTTATAAATTGAAATAAAAATTTCAATCCCCCACTTATGTAGAATGGAGACCAAATTTGGAAATTAAGAGGAATTGGATGTCTATGTGTGGGGACGGTGAAAAAAGGAATCGAATCTCGGAGAGGAGGAAAGCATTGAAGGATGGGAAGTCATTGTAATTATTATTATTTAATTTTACCCTAATCATGTTGTGTATATGATTTCAATGCACTAATGCATTTTTTCATAGGAATATTGATGTGCTATAATGATTAGGATACACCGAAGGCCATCCACCACATTTTCTAGAGCATATAAGTGAGAAGGGACTCTACTGAATCCTATGCCAAACCTTGTTTTAGTTGTAGTCTTCTGTAGAGTTCTTTGTTTGTAAGGACAAATTTAGGCAAAAAATGTATCTCCAATCGTGCTCCAATCTCAAAGTGTCTTTTTGAGCTCATATTGACCATTTATATTATTTGTTGCCATTGACAATTTGACCTTTAGAATACAAACGATGCTCTATATTCTTGTTGTGTGTCAGTTGTGCTAAGTAAATTTAAATTTTAATAATCCAATCCTTAGATGATGGGGGTTGATAACCATTTAACGCTTTAAAGACGTCCATTTTAGTTTAAAAGGGGTATGTGGTGCTATATGAAATATATTCAATGAGATGCACTAGCTTATCCATTTACTTTTATTATCCCTCTGTACATTAAAAGATACACCCCTCTAAGCACTTGTCACTTACTACCTATGATTTCCCATTTGTCTAAGCATGACATGCAAAACTCATGTTGAGTGATCCATGCTACTTTCAAAAATTATTTCCATAACTTACAAAGTTACTATCCATATCTTCAATAATGTTAGGAGCCCATTTTCCATCCCCAACTCTCCAAGATAGATGAGACTCTATAATTGGGAAAGCAAGAGTAAATGTTTTCCATTGTTTGAAAACATTGGTGATACTTTTCCATTCATTTCTAATTCAATCTAATAGTGTACTCGGGAAAATATATTTTTGTACGATAATTATCTTCCAAGGGATCTTCTTAGTAATAAAGTTCCACAAAGGTTTTGCAAAAAGTGAAAGTTGAAATGTATGTCTTTTCTTAAGTCCCCATCCCACCTCATTCTTAGATTTGGCAATAGTCTGTCATTTAGCAAGATGAGTCACAACCTTGTTTGAACCACCTTTCCAAAGGAAATTGGAATACATCCTTTTAATTCTCTATATTATGCTTTTAGAGATATTATCCAAGGAATTCTAGTAGTTAAGAATGAATTCTAAAATTGATTTGACTAAAACCAATCCACCCCCCCTAGAAATCCATCTATTACACCAAAAGTTTACCCTTTTCTCAATCTTTGCAAGAAGCCACAACTAATCTTTATTGTTATATGCATTGGGTTTCAAGTTGAAACCTAAGTACTTAAATCCATCATTGAAATCTAAAAAATTGAAGGTGAAATAATCCCTTACCTGTTTAGTTTCCTCAATAGTCTCAATAAATGCCAGAACATACTCTTGTTTGATAATTAACATGTTAGTAAAATTGATGTATAGTTGTAATATCTTCTTGATATTCTTTCCCTCCTCCACACTTCCATTGCAAAATAAAAGTGTGCCATTCACAACTAATAAATGAGTATCATCCACAGATAATAAATGGGTGACACCTTTAATCTTGATACCATGTATGTTCCTTGTCTTTTTATCTTCAATAATGAATTTTCTCAACCTCTCATCCACTAGTAGAAATAAATATGAATATATTGTGCACACCTTTTTCAAGTCTCTTGTATGTTTGAAGAAAGGAAAGGCTAACCCATTGATAATAATAACATAGGAAATAGATGTGACACAATCCATAATCTAGTTGACAATGGATAATTTGAACCTAATGTGAATTAATAATAACCTCAGATAGATCCAAAACACTCTATCAAAAGCTATTGATAAATACAACTTCATTTCCATTGCAAGGATTTGTTTGGTCCTGATTAAATGAAGGTCCTCTTATGTTAAGCCAATTTATTTATGTATTTGTTAATATTCTAAAAACCGAAATTGCTCCAATGAGATAACCTTGGACCACAACTTATTCACTGTTATAGCCAGAACATTTGAAATAGCCTTATATAAATAGTTGCATAATAGAATAGGTCTAAAGGCATCAAAATACTATGGTTCATCAACTTTAGAAATAATTGCAATGAAAATAGAATTGAAGGATCCTAGTACACATTTGTTATGAATTTATTCACTGCTTAGAGTAAATCACCCCCAATGTCTCAAGAAATCTAAAGAAGAACTCCCAATCCACCTAATTTATCGTGGGATTTTATCTTTATTAAAGGATGACAACACAATTAGGGGATATTCTTTTGATACCTATTCATACATCCACTAAATATCATCCTCATAGACTAATATTGGAAATTATATGTTTACTTTAATAATATCTGTAATATTTACCCTTTTTTGTTTTTTGTAAATATTTGAAAAATGTTTAATCCCAAGCTTGGTGAAATCTCGAAAACTCCTAATTGGAACACTCTCCTTCATCATTTCTGAAATAGTGTTAGTACTCTCACTATGGTTTGAGAATTTATAAAAATAATTAGAATTTTGATCTCCTAAGGCTAGCTAGGTGGCCCCAATTTTCATTCTTTAACCCCTCAATAACTTCACTTTCTTGGCTTATAAAATTTGTAATCTAGTTACCTCCCATAAATAAAAGACTTATGCCTCATTCCCAACAAACTTTTGTGATAATAATAGCTTGAATTTCCTATATCTTTCCTCTACTTAGATGGCCACCTTCCCCTTTGTGATCTCGAGATATTTTGTAAATTTTTCACTAGTTAAGGATTCTATATTAGAATCATAGTATTTCTAGATATCCTTATTGAAGAGTGAATTTCATACTCCTCAATCCATCCAAGTTTTAATTTAAAGGGGGTTACAGGTTTAGTGTTGATGAGTTCTATCCCCATAAAAGTTGCATTGTGATAAGAGCACCTATTTAAGTCAATCCATGATCTATATTGCTCCATCCCCAGAAGTAAGCTATTTTAAACTAGAAATATGTATGTTCTCTTTGAGACACCAGTAGTGCCCACCCTATTATTCCTCCAAGTAGGTCTCATAGATATATGTTCAACATCAACCAAACTAACTACCTCAATTTGGTAATTGAATAAATATACACGCATGTCTATTTGTGCCAATGTAATCCATATTTACCTCCTATTCAAAGTGAATTTTAAGTCCCCTCCATGATCACATTAACATCCTGAAATAGTGAAGTGCAAAAAAACTTTCCTAGAAAGTCTATTTGTCATTATACGATCCGTACACATACAATAGAGTTAAAGAGTAGCTCAAAATTTTACTTAAAAACACCATGCCTAGACTTTAAAATGTGGCAGAAGAATTGATGAGTTCCATATTTTTTGTCCACCCATATATAATACCTCAAGATAAACCATAGAATTCAAAGCTAGAAAATCCCCACTGATCACACAACTTCTCAATCAACCAAGTAGAATATCACCCCTCTACATTGTCTCTTGCATGAATAAGATGTCATGTGCCAATTTTTTGTTTTTGATTCCTAGACCATGGATGTTCATTAAGAGTATCTTTATTTAGAGCAATGGATATGGGGTGATCTTGTTCTAGATACCCCTCTTAATGAGTGTTGTCACCCTTTATTTATTTATTTTGAGGCTTTCTTCTATATGTGATGGAGAAGTGACTTAATACCCACCAAACTAGGTTTTGCATATTTAAGAAAGTCCTTTTCTAATCCACCTAAAAAATGTCTCTCCTTGATATCATTTGCTTCTTGGGCATATAACATACACGGTTGTCTCATTCAACCATGGAGACCATAGGGTACTCAAATTACACATTTGAATTCACCACTTATATCTAATTTCATTGTTCTTTAATTACATAGAAAAAAATAAATGAATATGGTTGCCCAGATAATCATATGAATACATTAATAATTTACATCCAATTCAAGCAAGAAACAAGCATACTACGCTAATTTATTCCACACAATTATACAACCACAAAAAATTAAATTAAAAAAAATACCATAACGTAATTAACCATGGAATTCATTCACAGTGACGCACTTATCTTTTAATTGTCCAACTAGTTGCAGGTGAAAGACATTCCTCCTAGCCATCGACACTGTCAAGCCATATCTTTCTTTGATATGACACCCTAATATGGGGCTATCAATTCACAAGGGGAAATATCTCCCCAATGCCACTCTAAATAACTCACTTTCTTATGCAACTCACTAGTCATAAACCCCCTCCACAATTGTCCTAGTAATCAATTTTCCTTCTGAATCAACTTGCACAATGCCAGGAACAAACTTCCTCCTATGAGATAATAGTCCCTTGGGAAGCCTCCAATTCCTTTCTAGCACTCTAGCATAGGTTGGACAAGAATTATTCAAATTGAGACTCTAGGGAACAAACTACAAGCCAGGTTCCTCTCATGTACTAGTTTACCAGGGTCAGTGGCAAGGAAGCTCGAATTCACCAATGGCATCTAGGGTCCTTTGTCATAGGTACCAAACTTTGGCAGTACAAGGGAATGGAAAGGATGAATAATAGTGGAATTTGAATGGGATGGAATGAATGAGGAATGAACCCCTCACGATCTAAATTATTCCTTTTTATATGAATGCTTTAGATTCCCATGTGGCTACTCCACATGGAACCACTTTTCCCCTCTTAATCCCCTCTTAAGATAATTAACATGGCTTAATAAAAACATGACCCCCAACCATGGTTTAGGAACTCTGGTTAAATGATTAAAGCTAAGGTTAGGAAGATAATGTAATCCCAATAGGGTCATTTTACCCTTACCCCACTATCACTTCCCCTCTTGTGGAGTCATATCCCTCCATCTCTTCTTCATCCTTCTTCCTTTGAAGCCGTCAGAGATTTTATATTAATATTAAAAATGTAGATATTTACAAAGTCTTGGTCACCCTGGACCATTTGTTTATGGCTTCTATCCTTTACATCAAGAATATACAAATTACATTACGGGGTCAAACTGGTGTGTTACATTTACCTACCCCTTAATTTATGCATCATCCTCAGTGCACCAATAACACTACGTACATTTACAAATATTTCATTCAAACTTCAAAATAACTGCATGTCATCCGGTAGCTCCCAATTCACTACTTCTAGTACATCCTCCACAACTTTCTTAGTGTTCTATTTCTTCAAGATTTAATACCATATATCTATGTCTTTAATCTTTGGTTTCACAATCCATGTTATTTTGTTTATTTCTGCTTGCATTTGATGGCTATCTGGACATCAATGTTGATAGTTTCTTTCACTGCCTTGGGATGGTTCCAATGTCTCATAATTATAGCACATACCCACAACGATCGTCAAATAAACATGTATATCATAGTAATTCATATGCAACAATGATATCCTTTATAGGAATTTCAGCTCATAAAGAAAGCATATATATTCATAGCACAAGATCAAGTATGCAAACCATCCAAATAGTTATCTCTATGAACACACTTTTTTACTTCAAATTACTACCATGGGAAAATGATATCTCAATGTTCCTATCGATGCACCCTCTATAGTTGTCCCAATCCAAAGCACTCCTCCCCCATAAGCCTGCACAACATAAGCAATGGGGATCCCTTCTTTGGGTTAATAGTCCGCCGGGATCCCTTCTTTGAGTTAATAGTCCGCCGGGATCCCTTCTTTGAGTTAACAATCCCTCAAGTTTCTTACTCTAATTCCCTTCTAGTGATCCATCACAGGCCATCCAGGGAATCTATGTGCTAGGACTCTAAATAGCTTATGAAGCTCTCTCATCAGATCCACGAAAGTTGCCTTTTCTTTGCAGAAACTCTCTCTCCAGGATCATGAATCCCCTTCTATGAGTTAACAGTCCCTTGGGTGATCCATCATTCACCAAGGTTTTCTTGCACAAGAATAGAACAACTCATAGGGTCCTTATGTCCTTGCAATTTCCTTCTTCCAATATTTCTAGATTTAGAAGCCATTGTCTTCCCTCACTAGACAAATCCATCATATCATATGTATCATACACATAACGTTACCATGAGATGTCATCATAAAATTTCCATCAAAATTTTTAAATATGTTTTATACAGAAACAATATTTCACAACTATGAGATTCCTTCTCATGTTGCTTAGCTCTTGCAGGACATAACTCATGGCCTTCTTGCAATACGTTCTCCTGACACAATTCCCAAACAACCAAGCAGTCAATACATTAATAACCAAATTCCAATCTGAATTTACAATTCTATTCCATACAAGAATCATATTTATAATTAATTATGATGTACTCTTTATAGTCTTTATATCTCATAAGTGTTACCACATTGTCCCTATTTATGGTCTTACACTTGTTTTCCCATCTTGGACATCCACCTACAACCTGTCCTCCCGGCATAATTCTTAAACAATCAAACAATCAATAGTATTCTTAGCATTAAAATTTCATTGCATTACCCACAACAATCACGAAATGGTGTCATAATTATAAGACCAATAATTCAATCATTTTCAGATATCTGCACATTGAATTGAACAAAATACCATTAACCACATATGCATTACCAACACACCAATCATTCTTACAATGCAATCAGCACATGTTCCAACATGCACATTCACACAATCTAGTTGTTCATATTCACTCAATACATCCTTGCATCAATTAAAAAATTCCATAATGCCAACTCATTTGATCTTCTATGATAAGTTGAATGACTCAACAACACCTCGACACATCATCCATACACCTCATAATTACTTGTTTGATCATCTGGATACCCTTCTCTTCATCCCAAACACAACATCAAGAATATACTTCTTTAGTGCTTTTTAGTGTTGGAAAAAAGGTTGCAGTCCGAGAAACCAATCACAAGCAAGGGGATCATGGGATACTTGTGTGGCATTATAGCTTTCCCAAATTCAACAACACATGTCCTTGCACATGGTTGTATCACATGGCATGCATTTCCCAAGCAGGAGTATAGCACTCATTTGCAATGGTTATTAACTCTTAACCCTTTCAATCATGACACATTAACTTATGAATGCAACAAAAAATACTAATACCTTTTCATACTCAAGGCTTATGCCTTTATCTCAATTGTTTATTAATAACATACATGCATTCAAATGACACCATGAACACATCAATGAAGATATCAAGCATGATTGAAGGAATTCTTACCCAATTCCCTACAACACTCATGTAGCATAGGCTTGATCACTTCCATTCATTTATTGTTTCGTTACACACCTTAGATGTTACTTGATCAACTAGTGTTTCATGGAAACTCACATGATTCCCTCCAACAACCTCTTGACAAGTTCTTTCCTTGTCCTTTTGCATTGTGAGATTCATCTCCATAAGCTAATGCATCCTCATCATCTTCTACAAGATTATCAACCCTTCTTGGTTATACAACACATCAGAAACCATGCTTATTTATCATGCCATACCCATTACACATAACATCACATTACTCTTATCACATATGTGCATTTCAAGCATATTTTCATGCACTATATCACATATTATTTCTCAATATGCCTATTGGTGCATATGCATTCCATTTATATTACACTCATGCATTCTCATGCCATGATTCTATCTACACATAGATACTTTCTTAACAAAGAGAAACATAAATAATGCAAACTAAAAGAGTCAAGGAATTCCTCCCACTCCATTCCTCTTCATAGCATGAAATTCCACATCTTAACTGATCTTCTCCATGGCCTTTTTGCTAATTACAAAACAGATCATTATCTGCAATATACTCATCCAAGTAGCAATACTTAATTCATACATAAGTTATACTTGCTACTTCAAAAATATACAACCATATTCTATAAATGAAATAGAGATTTAGGGTGAGGAAATATCCCTTGTTTATATGTCTACCTTGTTGGCCACATGCACCCTTTACTGCTACAACCAATTCTTGGCATACTTGCATCTTCTTGATGTTTTGAATCACCTTTTGCATTGTACCCATTTCTAAGGTTTGTTTCTTCTATTCTCTTGAGCAGTCCTAACCAATCCCATCTTGACATATCCTTAAGAGGTGCCCCTAACCTTATTCAATTCTAGAAATTTTCTCTACATTCCTTGGAAAATTTCTTGGCCAACTCCACTATGTTTCAACCTCTGTCTCACAAGACAATTCTACACAATGGAGTGCATCACTCTCTTTATAGAAACTCTCATATGAATTGAAGTTCATCATTCACTTCATATTATTTACACATAAGTTTTTGGTTCATGTCCTACAGTTGTATCCAACATACACAAAGCTTATTTATTATGGTGGCTCACCCATCTCATTCATGGGAACTTGCAGTCTTCATACTAGTAGATTCCCTCTACCATCCAAGCCTTCTTAATGTCTCTTTTCTTGTGGGGACATTGCACCTCCCATGCATTGCAACCCTTATTACATGGTTTTCCTTTTCCATCCAAAGGGTTAATGACTTACACCCTTCTTTTATACATAGAAATGCAATTTTATTGACACTAATATTTCTCGTACCTCTGCTAGTATTTATTTTATTCTATCTAATAACAAATACAACAACCAAGAGATCCACAACACTTATTTTCAATTTATTTTATGCAATTTAGATTGCATAAGATGGTTATAATCAATGCATTCTTTGACAATTCAATAACATTCTTAATCACTTATAAGCCATCCTTTTTATTAATGACAATTTGTTTGCTTATTCAGATAAGCCATCATCCTTCCATGTATGTTCCATCCTTTACACATAATATAGAATCCTTTTCTGACTTATTTATGCCTAATTTGTAGTATATCCAACACACTACAATACTGTGATTCATCTCACTTCATCTTCAACAACCAAGAGATCTTATGTCCCTTATTGTACTACCTTTTTACACATTTTGAATATGATAAGTGCATGGAATGAACTCTAGTTGACTATAAACCATTCTTAATTCATCGTTGTTATTAATCAATGATGTCCTATTTGCATAATTGAGTATCTCTGCAGATCACTAGTACCATTGTAGTACCAAATACTCATCCCTCCTTGGACTGGTCCTTTGACCTGCTTGTTGGAAAGCACTTTTACCAGGCATTGCTTCTATACCACCATAGAACTGTTTCCTTAGGTTTAATATGCTTTAGCAATAATCCACATTTTTATTTGCCATGTACTTGAATCATATTTTCCTTGTTTCATTGTGCCCCCGCACCACTATGATAGTACTCTTATGATGTTCATATAATCATATTTAGTTCATTTCCCCCCTACCATGCTCCTATCATAAATTGTTTTTCCAAAGTTTGGGGTACTTTGGAAATTATACATATTGACAATGACATTGTCCAATCAAGACTAGAGGATATGTTCTGTCAACTTCCTGGAAAATAATAAATATATTTCTAAATAATGACACACCAATACTATTCTCCTCTGAATAAGCTTCCCAATGATTATATCTATGCTAAATTATAATTTTTGGGCTAAAAAATATAGCTATTTATAATCCACGTTTCTGCCCAATTTTATACTATTCTTGTAGCCGCACTCAAACTTAGAAACCAACTTTGTAGTCTCCCCCTTGCAATCTCCATGGGGCTTTTTTTTGTTTTTTTTAAATCCTCTAATTTTGTGCAACATGGAATATAAGGTCGATTGCATTTTTTCAATTTTGGGCACCTGAAAACCACAATTGAAACCATTTTCATTTTTTGATCATTCTTGTACATTGACAAAAAATTTGAAAAAAAAAAGATGATGTCAACATGACATCATCACAAGTACGACATAGTGGTCCCATGGTTACGTGTAATATGTTAGTTGGTCATCATTGCCTCGTCATCTCCTAGCTGGATGACACATATATTGGTTGATTTCAAAGAGTTGGGAAGGTGGTTTTGGGGGAGCCTCATGGTGGTTTTGAAAACAGCTCTTATACCCATGAAAACACTAGATCTCAAACCAGTGAACTTTGGCAGTTTTGGTTTCAGGAGCATCACCTTGTGTTATCTCGTGGCTACTTCGATCCCCTAAATTCATCTAGAACCATTGATGTCTTACAATGATCAACGATCATATTTAGTGTAATGTCCCCGGTTTTGACCCCGTTTGCATGATGTATATAATGTAATTAATCATGGTGAGGAGCTAAAGGCAAAAGCCCCACCATCGATTTGTGTGTGTATGTTTCGGCAATAGGTATAGTTGCCGATGGTATATCGTGCTATTTGGCACATTATAGTTGGCATCATGTAAACACACACATCAAATAAAATAAACCACAACCAGCTACGCCAGTGCAACGTTGAATGAAAAGGGCATGGTTCCGAAGGATAAGGGGTGGGGGATGTCAAACCTTGATCTATGGGGGGAAAACCCATGTGTTGCCACTTTGCTTGTTTTGCCATCTTCCCTTGTCAACTTCTTCCAACCTCTTCAATGTCTTGTTTTTGGGTAGTTGAGGCAGTTATGACTGCTGGTGGTTGGAGGCAGTTATTGTCTTTGGAAGTGGGGTGGCAGGACTGTCAGTCCCTTTCCCACATGCCCACTCCACCCACGACGAAATTCACTGAATATCTCTCTCATGCGACCTTCCATGCTCCCCATCGCACATTTCTCTCATGGGTCTGTTCGTTCCTTCATTCGGCCTGTTCACCCTCGTGCATAGGCAGAGTTGTTCACTCTCGCGCAGAGAAGGTTCGGTCCTTCCTCACGTAGAGGTCGGTGCTGTCATCCTCATGCACATGCAGTGGTTCTGTTGGATCCCACGCAGCCAAGAAAGGATCTGCTTATCAGTGGTCATCCACGTTTTCCATGGAGTGGAATCAGGTATGTTTTCCTCTGTGTTTTGCTGTTGGGTGCAAGTTTTCCTCACGCACAGACCATTGGAGTCGTTTCCCATGTCGTGAGCCATGCTCACTGATTGCGTTCTGGGACTGTTATCTTCCCCGCGTGTTTTGTTGGCTGTGGTGTCCAATTTCATTTTGGATCCCTGTGGATTTACAATCCGTGGGTTGAGTTCTCCTTTGTCCACGTTGGCAGTTGGCCTCTTCTCTGTTTGTGGACTGTGTGATGTTGCCCAACCGTTACATTGGGGAATTGTGTGTGTTGTTGGCTGAGTTTTCCCTGTTTTGGAACTGTGGATTGTTTCCATCATTCATTGTGAGTTTGGGCTGCTGATATACCCTAGTTTGGGTGTTGTTGCTGAGTTGTTTTGGCCACGTTAGGGCCAAGAAAAACTCTGTGTTTTCTGGTGGACTTGAGCTATGCTCATCTTTTGTTTGGGATTATCCCTGGTTGTCTTTGCCTCCTTCACGGTGCTGTGAAGGGATTGTGTTGCTGTGGTATGTAGTGGTTGGTATTCGGACTGTGTTGGCTTGGCCAATTGTGGAAGGCCCGGTAACCCAGCGGTGTTGGTTTGGCTGATTGTGTCCCCTGGCTATGTGTAAGCCTGCCTTGACCCTTATCCTTGGAGGAATCATGCCCAGCTCGGGGGTGGCAGCGTTGCTGAGAGATTGATGAGCACGCTGGCCTATGGTTGGGTGGAACGTTGCAGTGACGTAGCTGGTTGCGGGATTCTTCATCAAAAGATAAGTGCTGCTGGTTACTTCATCTCTGCAATTATATCTATTGTTCTATGGATTATGATGAACATGTTAAATGCTGGAAATGTATATGTGTTGCTTCTGCTGTATATTGATGTTCTAGGAATTATGAATCCCCGTGTGCTGGATTATGCATCTGCCTGTATGTCTTAGCATCCCTATTATGCATCATGTTAAGCTTTTAATTTTCAGCATTGATGGATTGTATATGTTCATGGGGCTGTTTGCCCGGTTATTGTGGTGTTCGTCGCATCCTCTTTGCTGGTTTAAGGGATGGGGACGTGACAGTATGGTATCAGAGCTCAAGGTTGAAACAATGGGCCTCTATGGGCCATGAAGGTGCAGTGACAGAATGGCATCAGAAGCAGAATTGCCTCTTGCCCAACATAGATAAAAAATTGAGATGGCAGCAAGTTTCAAAATTTGGGTTAAGTGTCGAACCACCGGAAGAGATGCGGAATTGACTTCCGCTATGGCAGAAGAATTAGTGAAACGGAATTCCACCGTTGCGGAAGGCTAAGTAGAAGCGTGTCTGACGGAACATAGTCGAAGGGAAAAATTTTGGCAAAATTCTAAGTGTCCGGTGTCCGTCGGAAGAAAATAGTGGATCGACGTCCGCCGTTGCGGATATGAAAGCGACTAGGCACCAGATGGAAAAGTCATCCGACCGCCGACGCCGGAAGTTGAAATTTTTCTAAGGTAGAAATCATGGATTGGTGGAAGAAATAGTGGTTTGGCCTTCCGCCATTGCGGAAGCCAAAGGCATTAGCCTTCAGATGTGGAAAGACCGCCGATAGCCGACGCGGTAAAAGGAAGTTCAAATTTTTTCTAAGTAACAAAAATATTAGCCGCTGGAAGAAGAAAGTGATTGAGCGTTCGCCGTTGCGGAAGTGAAAGCACAAAGCATTCCAAAGGGAAAAGACCGCCGACGCCCGAAGTTAAAATTTCTTTGAGAAAAGAGCTGCCAATCGGAACGGAAAATGGTTTATGCGTCGCCGTTGCGGAAGTCTAAACGACTAGGCGTCCGATGATAAAGTCCTCCGATCGCCGACACGTCAAAAAGGTTAAGGCTTGAAGTCGGTTCGCCAATTGAAAGAATTAGTGATTCGTGAGCCGCAGTTTCGGAAGCCAAAGTCATTTGGCTTCCGATGTAAAAGCCCGCCGATGCCGATCAGGTTGGTCCATCGATCTGAAGATGCATGGAGTTGGTGGGCCGCCGTTGCGGCTGTTGATGAATTGTTTCACCGACGGAAATAAGGATGATGGAGCCGATCAAGCATCGAAAGAAAGAAGGAAGTCAGTTTTGAAAATCGACCAAGTATAGAAAACGTCGGCCAGACGGAAGAAAAATGGCTTCGAGAGCCACCGTTGCGGAAGAAAAATGGCTCCGAGAGCCGCCGTTACGGAAGAGTTAGAGGAAGCGCACCTGATGGGAAAGACTGCCGACGCCGATTCTAGTCAACAATTAGTTCATCGATCGGAAGAGGAAGAGGTTTGATGTTCCACCGTTGCGACTACGAAAAGGATTCAGTCACCGATTCTGCGGAACGGTTGGCTGTTTCGGAACCCGATTCTGCACAGGGAAAAATTTGGGTTTTCCGTGGAATTTCTTTCCAGCAGATTTTGACTGTTTATCAGTGGAATTTTGAGCTGTTTTCCAGTGTATTTTTAGGGTTGAGAAGGAGAAAAGAGGTAGCGATCTTGTGTGCCAGATTGCGTGAAAAACCAAATATTTACAAAAAAAATTCTATCGTTGCCCCCTGAGACAGTCATGCATGTGAAAAGAAAATTCTATGTTTTGGGAAAATTAGTTAAACCCAAAATTCATAAAAGATGAATGGTGCATCGGAAATGAGGTGGCTAAAGTTAGCATTCTGGACCAAAATACAGTTGTGTGTTTTGCCTGAGACTTGATGAAAGTCTTCATTCTTAGAAGTGGTGTGGTTTTCACATCCAGGGTCGGAATGAAGCATGTGGACAGGCGCTGGAAAGCTTATCCGGTAGGGAACGAGGATAAGAGACCAGAATCTGAGCATGAAGCAAAAAAGTGCTGATGATGGCCGCTGTTATCAAATGGACAAATCTGGACAGTTGCATGCCTAGGGGTAGCAAGGACGATGAAGTCAATCAGCTGCTGTATGGAAGAGTAGTTCCATGCCAGGATGAAAGACTTGAAAAGGGAAGTTTTTCTTAAAACCCTGTCTTGCTGATTATAACTACATTTCCTAAGTTTATGGTTGAAATGCATGAGGATATGTATTGCATGCATAGGATATTGCATGTTGGTAAGAATATTGGAAATTATATATAATGAACCACTAATGATAACCATTGCTTTGATGTTGGCATTAGTAGCAAAACCAACGATGACATGGACCCAGATGAATATGTTGCTGATGCTGATGGAGTGTGACCAGCAACCCTATGAAGGAAGGGATAAGGCAACAAGTCCATAACAAAAGTTGGTGAGCAAATTCTGCAATCTCCTGCAAGGACCAACGAAATTGGCCATGTGAAGGGTGTAAGTAGAACCCATGCAGGTAAGAGTTTGCTTATGACAAATTCCATGGATTGGTAAAGGTAAGAGACCTCATACCATGTGGACATTGGAACGTAGAAAGATATCATGCCTATATATGTTGATGATATTGATTATAGTAATGTACCCTATATGAAGTGGACATGGTATGTTGAATGCATTGAGATGAATGCATGTGATAGTGTGAATGACTAATGATTGAAATGATGAATCGATGGCAATTCAGGAATCATTTCAAGGGTTGTTATGAATGTAGGATAGTCATGATCAATTAGCTGCCATAAATGCTCTGTGGAAGAGCAAGGTGGTATGAATGATACGCTTGTGAAGTAAGGAGTATCTAAACACTTCATTTAAATTGCATGAATGATATGACTACACCTTGCAATGTTAATATGATAATGATTGCATGAATTAAATGAGCTTTGATAAGCACTGATGTGACTAATAGCTGGGAGTATTTGAATTTTTATAAATTCTAAAAATGCTTCAGTGATGGTTGTAGCAATGAAAAGGTTATATGCATCCAGACTTACCAAGTGTTTGGTTGACTGAAGCTCATGTTTCAGGTAGATTATTTCGGGCATGGCAGTGAGAGGTAAGACCCTGACCAATGCCAGAATCTACCATGTGAAAGAGCTTATTAAATTGGAATTGTGAATTTCAAATTTAAGGAATTGCTGACAACTAGTAGTCACTATTGGCTTGCATAAGCTTGTGTTTGGATGTTGAAGCTTATGTTTCAGGTAGATTATTTTGAGCATGGCAGTGAGAGGTAAGATCCTGACCAATTCCAGAATCTACCATATGATATGCATGATAGGTTGTTGAAATTCGAATTGTGAATTTCGGATTTGAGAAATTGCTGACAACCACTAGCCACTATTGGCTTGCATAAGATTGTGTTTGGTTGATTGAAGCTCAGGTTTTAGGTTGATTATTTCGAGCATGGCAGTGAGAGGTAAGACCCTGACCAATGCCAGAATCTACCATGTAAAAGAGCCAAACTTTATGAGAAGAGTCTCATGGTTGTGAAATTAGTTGGTTGTTAAATTTGAATTGTGAATTTCGAATTTAAGGAATTGCTGACGACTACTAATCATTGTTGGCTTGTATAAGATTGTGTCAGGAGGGACGCATGGTAAGTGGGTATTCGTGTTATGATAGTAAGCATAAAATTATAATGGGCATAGTAGTGCTGCTTACAAGAAACCCACAATTAAACAAGTCAATTTCTGTAGTAGACAGAATTGCAAATTATTATTGAATTTGATTACCAATGTCATTGCTTGGTTATGGAACGATCAATTGGATTGTATTATCAGGTAATGATTGACTGTTTGGCTATTTGATGAATGTGTCAGGGATACACACTGCAGGAAGATCATGTGTGATGACCTGCAAGAGCCAAACTTCATGGGAAGGTTTTCCCTTATCTTGGAAATGGGTTTCGGGTGAAACGCCATTAGACATTTTGAAATGTCTCATCTGCACTGCATGTTTGGTAATAACATGAGTGAGATGGTATGGGTTATGTCAGTAAGACATGTGTGAATGTGAAATGTAAGGAAGGAGTTAGGGAGGCTAAATGAGGGACTGTTAACTCAGGGAAGGAGCCTCCATTCCTCCTTAACAAAGGCATACTGCGACGACAAATGGATAAGTGTTCTGTGACCCTTGCTATGAATATGCATGTTTAATTATTAAATTCCATATGCAGAACATGTTTGATTTTATTTCCATGATGACCGATCGCTTGAGTATGAATAGGGCCTACATGGCACACACCGGAGAAGAGTGCACACTTTTCCGATGTTGAGTCATGAAAGGGTTGTCGATATTGATTACACTCTAGGGAGTGGACGCACTCCTGGTGTCTCAATACTTGATAGTGAGCGAGGAGAAATATGATTACAGTTTTTGAGCAATGATGCTGATGAGTTTGCTTGTATTGCTTGTGTTGACAGGCTAAAGGTAAAGGTAAAGGTAAAATGGAAAATGGTTGTTGTGAGGGGTTGCGGAGTAAGGGTTATTGTTGATATAAGTGTATGTTGGTATAAGTGTATGATAGGATATTATATGCCTGGGGATCCATAGTAGATCCTAGACCTAGAAATGGTCATGATAAAGTTCCAAGCCCAGTCGACATGAGGATGTACTGGCTGGACATTAATTATTTGATGTTGAGGAGAAGCCTGTGTGCTGACCTAACATCTAAGTCCATAGGCGACCCCAAGGCTTGCAAAGCGAAGAAGGATCCTGTGGACGAACGAGGAAAGGCACAATACAGATAAGTATTGGATTATTTTGCTTATGAATATACATGTGTATATGATTTGGTTATGATGTTTTAAGCTCTTGTTCTAGAGATAAAACTGATGTGAATTTATTCAATGTTTGGATATAGGTATCGCTGGGAGTGAGGACCATGAGAGCATTCTAGGGGTGCATGTGGACATGTGACTGTCCTAGAAAGCTCGGAATGAGTAGTAATGGAAAAGGTGCTAGTAAGACGGGGGAGTCCTAGCAATTGAGACAAACCATGTAGAGAGACTCCATGGTTTAGAGGTCTGGAATAGACCAAAGACACTAAGTGCAATGACCAAGAAGGATTGGTCCAGCATTCAAGGTGAAGTGAAAGAGGCTGAGAGCATGAAAAGCCACTGCGATGGTGTGGGTTCCAGGGTGGAACAAAACAAAGGGGGGAAAAACACTTACTGCTCTCTCTTGCCTTTTTATTATATATATATATATATATATATATATATATATATATTTGTGTGTGTGTTTATGCATTGTAAAAACAAAGGATTGTTGAATGCATGTATGATTGAGAATGGAATGTGTGTATTTGCTTAAAGTGAATTGTGAATGCTGGAATAGTTAATTCCCTGCCCAAGAATGGACATGAATGAGCTCATGTGCCTGTTGGGGAAGGCATGAAAAATATGAAAGCCTAATTGATGAGACTTGGACTGTCATGCCAAATGGGAAAATTAGTTGACTGATTTTAATGTCTATATTATGCTTGGTATGATATTATTTCAATGGTGCATCTCACAGGTGAGAAAAGTGAAAACCAGGTGGTGCACATTGAGTATGGCAGCAGATCAAAAGTTGTTGGACTTAGCTGGAAGTCTCCTTCAAATGATTGCCAAGACCCAAGAGAACCTTGGGGAGATGCTCAAGATACAGAGAAGGTAGAGTGAAATGAACCACTAGATTTTGCAAGACTCTATTGGTTTGCAAAGGGAGGTGAAAATCCTTCTGAGAGCAATCGGCAAAGGAAAGGAAGGTGGATTAGCAACGGGACAATTGTCCAAGCGACCTGATAGGAAATGGTCTAGGCCTGAAGACTCAAAGGAAATTGAGCAGGTAAAGATGAAGCAGCCAGTGCGATGCTGGAGATGCGGAGGACATCATTTACGCCGGGACTGCCCAATGAGGGAGCATGATGAAGGCAATAGCCGCAAAGTTCCTAGACTTTGGGATCAGCTGGAAGCTGAGAACCAGCAGGAGAAGTCCATGGAAGCCGAGGGGATTGGTATTGAACGTTCAAAGTAAATGATTGAACGTGGGATAGATCTGCAAAGTTTTGGAAATTTTGATGTGCAATTGTATATGTATTGTATATATGTAATGGAACACCAAGGACGGTGTTATTCCAAGGGGGAGGGGATTGTAATGTCCCCGGTTTTGACCCCGTTTGCATGATGTATATAATGTAATTAATCATGGTGAGGAGCTAAAGGCAAAAGCCCCACCATCGATTTGTGTGTGTATGTTTCGGCAATAGGTATAGTTGCCGATGGTATATTGTGATGTTTGGCACATTATAGTTGGCATCATGTAAACACGCACATCAAATAAAATAAACCACAACTAGCTACGCCAGTGCAACGTTGAATGAAAAGGGCATGGTTCCAAAGGATAAGGGGTGGGGGATGTCAAACCTTGGTCTATGGGGTAAAAACCCATGTGTTGCCACTTTGCTTGTTTTGCCATCTTCCCTTGTCATGTTCTTCCAACCTCTTCAATGTCTTGTTTTTGGGTAGTTGAGGCAGTTATGACTGCTGGTGGTTGGAGGCAGTTATTGTCTTTGGGAGTGGGGTGGCAGGACTGTCAGTCCCTTACCCACATGCCCACTCCACCCACGACAACATTCACTGAATCTCTCTCTCGCGTGACCTTCCATGCTCCCCATCACGCGTTTCTCTCCTGGGTCTGTTTGTTCCTTCATTCGGCCTGTTCACCCTCGCGCATAGGCAGAGTTGTTCACTCTCGCGTAGAGAAGGTTCGGTACTTCCTCACGCAAAGGTCGGTGCTGTCATCCTCACGCACATGCAGTGGTTCTGTTGGATCCCACGCAACCAGGAAAGGAATTGCTTATCGGTGGTCATCCACGTTTTCCATAGAGTGGAATCGAGTATGTTTTCCTCTGTGTTTTGATGTTGGGTGCAAGTTTTCCTCACGCACAGAATGTTGGAGTCGTTTCCCATGTCGTGAGCCGTGCTCACTGATTGCGTTCTGGGACTGTTATCTTCCCCGCGTGTTTTGTTGGCTGTGGTGTCCAATTTCATTTTGGACCCTTGTGGATTTCCAATCCGTGGGTTGAGTTCTCCTCTGTCCACGCTGGGAGTTGGCCTCTTCTCTGTTTGTGGACTGTGTGATGTTGCCCAACCGTTACATTGGGGAATTGTGTGTGTTGTTGGCTGAGTTTTCCTTGTTTTGGAACTGTGGATTGTTTCCATCATTCATTGTGAGTTTGGGCTGCTGGTGTTGTTGCTGAGTTGTTTTAGCCACGTTAGGGCCAAGAACAACTCTGTGTTGTCTGGTGGACTTGAGCTGTGCTCATATTTTGTTTGGGATTATCCCTGGTTGTCTTTGCCTCCTTCACGGTGCTGTGAGGGGATTGTGTTGCTGCGGTATGCAGTGGTTGGTCTTTGGACTGTGCTGGCTTGGCCGATTGTGGAAGGCCTGGTAACCCAGCGATGTTGGTTTGGCTGATTGTGTCCCCTAGCTATGTGTAAGCCTGCCTTGACCCTTATCCTTGGAGGAATCATGCCCAGCTCGGGGGTGGCAGCGTTGCTGAGAGATTGATGAGCACGCTGGCCTATGGTTGGGTGGAACGTTGTAGCGACGTAGCTAGTTGCGGGATTCTTCATCAAAATATAAGTGCTGCTGGTTACTTCATCTGTGCAATTATATCTATTGTTCTATGGATTATGATGAACATGTTAAATGCTGGAAATGTATATGTGTTGCTTCCGCTGTATATTGATGTTCTAGGAATTATGAATCCCTGTGTGCTGGATTATGCATTTGCCTGTATGTCTTAGCATCCCTGTTATGCATCATGTTAAGCTTTTAATTTTCAGCATTGATGGATTGTATATGTTCATGGGGCTGTTTGCCCGGTTATTGTGGTGTTCATCGCGTCCTCTTCGTTGGTTTAAGGGATGGGGACATGACATTTAGTTCTATCACATGTGTTAACATGTCATGCACAAATGGTCACGATATTATCTCCCCGCGGTCCCAGGTTAGATCTTAGTCATTAGTGCATTGCCCCTTGGGATAAACCATAATCATCTCCCCTTTGTGTGAATGGTCAATATTAAAATTTCAAACTTGCATGATGTAATCTCATCCATCCGCGACAAGGTTACCCTCGTTATCTCCCAGATACCTTGACTTACATGAATGGTCAGATCTAGATCGACAGAACATGGTTGTTTGATCTGAGCCGTTAGCGGCATGACCCCTCGATTAACCTTTGACCACCTTCTGATGTGAAAATGGTTTAGGTGTAATGATATGGTGATGCAATGTTGACTTGGGTGGTCGACAAAAACAAAAGTGAACACCCATGCAAAATAACAACGCACAGAGAAATGCCAAGGATTATGGTTTCTTTTAATATTATAAATGAGGTTTACATCGACAATTACACTTAGAGGCGATGCTTTATTACTTATTCTAAGCGACTCTTATATACAATATTCATAGCTAGCTTCTCACACTTTGAGTAGCAACCCTTCTTATCCTGAAATCATCTATTTATAGTTTGCCTGACTCGATCAAATCTTCTTCTAGAAGCTCTTGGAGAATTCCTGGCAGTTTAGATACTCCCCAGATATTACCTGCAACTGATTCATCTCCTCGTGCCACCTAGCCTACTTAAACTACCATCATAACTCATTTATTTTTGCAACTACCTCTACCATGGCACAAGAACTGTTAAATCCCTTGTTTATGTCACCTGTCGATTGCCGACCGATTGCTCAGTTGTCTTCTGCTTAATTCTTCTCTAGTTTCTCAGTTGTCAGCATATCCTCTCACTATCACTGCATTGACTACTTCCTTTTCCACTCGATCGCCTGACTCCTTTGGCTTGATAACCAGACTTTACTCCTCTAGGAGTTGTTATATGATCCCCTAGTCAACTTTGTCGGCTTCATCTTCAATGGGTCATCTAGGGTCAATATTCCCCTACATCATCCTCCCCAGGTTGAATGAAACCTGACTGCTCTATTATTCAGCTAAGCTCCTCTTTGAAATCCACGTTGGCTCCTCAATTCCTCTACCTTCCCATCGAACTAGGTATTCCTTCCTTTTGGTACTTCGTGTCCGACCAGTGAAACATTCATCCAGAAATTTTGCAATTCGTTCTTATTGTGGACTCAACATCTTCTCTTTCTAGTCGATAGTCGGTTCTTCTCCATTGGTTAATCCTTCCTCATACTTGTACAAGTCGACAACGTTGAACATCGACGAGATGTTCAACTCCTCTAGTATCTCCAACACATAAAAATTATCATATATATTTTTTGAGAATTCTACAAAGACCGATTTTCTTTAGCTTCAAATTGTTATATGTTCCTTTTGAGAACCTTTCCTTCGTGAGATGTGCATAACCCAAATGTCCTTCTACGAATGATTGCAATCTTCTTCGTCGGTCTGCTCTTAGCTTGTATGCTGCATTTGCTCTTTTCCAGTCGTCTCCTCACTTGGTCATGCATGTCCTTCATGTGCTTTACAAATGATTCAACATATTCACTCTTCTACATTTATGTTGACAACTCTGTCAAGTTGACTACCCCATGTGAGCTTCTTCCTTGCACTATTTGGAATAGACGCAACCCTATCGATTGATTTATTGAATTGTTGTAGGAAAAATTCGCATGTACTAACACATTTTTGAAAATTTTATAGCCCCAACCCAGTTTCAGTTCACTACATATGGTTTAATGCCCAATCCCCATCATGCATGTTCATATAAAAATTTAAATTTTGGTTGTAAACTTGAAACACATGAGATATTTTTCAACTTTTTTAACTCAGAAAATTTTATGAAAGCCCTACTTTTCTTACTCAGAAAAGTATTTCAGTCAACACAAATGAAAATTAAAGACTAAGAATTTTGACCAAAATGGTCCAAGAAAAAGCCCAAAGGGAAAACCTGTATGAGAGAGAATTTTATTTCTTCAGGAAAAGTACAAATTAATAACATCGGTACTTATCTCCATTCTCAAAATTCATGCCAATATCCCGCTGACAAATTGTTGCAAAAAGTTCCTTGAAAAACGTGTTATATGACCTCACACGTGCAACTATACAGAACACCTGTATGACCTAGATTTTTGTGTTGTATAGACTATTTTTTTTGCCTTGAAAAGTGTGCCCAAATCCTCAAAATATGTGATATACAGACATCATTAATTTCTATACTTTTACCTTGAAAATCGTTCCCTCCAATATCGATTTTGTGCTACTGTATAGACATGTACAATACGACCTTGTTCTTGAAATGTGTGCCTACTGTACGATTTGTTGTATGAAAATTTTTCCTTGGGAAACATACACTCAATTTTTATCTTCATCCTGTAACTCAGCCAGTTAAAAACAAAATCTCAAGGGTTTCTTCTCTTCTCTCTGATTCTATCTTGCTCTCTCTCCTCTCCAAAAATTCTCTCTTTGGAATGTGAACAATGATATCTCCCAAACCTTTCCCTAACCCTTTTGTTTGAGTAACTTCCATCTCCAAATCAATGGCTTAGACTAAAATCCAAGTAAATGATATATAGGGCTCATGTTAAATCTCACTTTCTCATTAAAAATCACTTTTAAATATTAAATGAGAATTTAATACACACCCACCTTTTAATTCTCGCAAAGTCACTTTTAATATAATTAATGAATCAAACTCACTTTAATAAATCAAGTCATTCACACTTTTAAATAAGATAGGGATCACATTTAAAGTGTCCTTGTCCACCCCAAGGCATGAAAATACAAACACTTTCGAGGTAAAATTTCAAAACTCCCTCTTACCAAGAAAGGTGTTTTTCACTATCCCCATCTTGTCTCTGAAATGAATATGCTTTCCTCTTCCCAAAGACTTCATGAGAATGTCTACTACCTACTCATCAGTAGAAATGCACTGCAACTCTAGAGATCCTCTCTGAACATAGTCTCTGATGAAGTGGTATATGATATTAATATGCTTTGACCTGCCATAAAACACCAGATTCTCAGAGATCCTGATGCAAAACTAATTGTCATAGTGAATAATAGTGGGCCTCAACTCCTGATCAAATAAGCATACCATTGACTTGCAAAGCCACACTCCCTCGCAACTATCCTGACTAGATGCCATGTACTCAGCCTATGCAGAACTCAAAGCAACAAAATTTTGCTTTCAATAGAACCACGACACAACTGCTGAGCCTAAACTAAAGCAATAACCAAAAGTGTTATTCTAGTCCAAAGAACTTCCTTCCCAATATGAATCCGTGAAGCCAACCAATCCCACTCCACTGACCTCCTGTATTCTAGAACATAGTCTATGGTCCCATCAAGGTATCTCAAAATGTGTTTTGCGGCTGTCTAGTGCACTCTCATGTGTTCCACCATGAACTGACTGAGAGTGTTCATCGAAAAACTCATATCTATTTTGGTGTTGACCAAATACATCAATGAACTAATAAGCTCATGATACAAAGTAGTATACACCAAATCTCCCTCAAAATTTTGAAGCTTCTACCAGTTGGTGATCATGGGTGTGGACATGGCCCTACATTCTTCCATCCAAAATATCTTCAGAATATCTGCAATATATTTTCCTTGTTCCAGGAAAACATGTCCATCCTCCACCTTCATGCCTAAATAGTAATGCATCAACCCAAGTTCAATCATCTCTATTGTTGTATTTGTAACATCGGAAGATATTCTGATGTATATTATTAGTGTATGTTGTTGTACCCCATCAGATATGTGTTTCCCTCCATACGAGATGTCATTATTGTATATGGTCATTGAGGTAAGCCATACATTGTAACTCAGGGAAATAGTACCCAAGATAAATAAAGTAAAATGTATTTATGAGTATTCCTAGGTAGGTGGACCCCAAAGGGGTTACCTGATCGACCTAGTTAGTTGAGTAAGTCACTCAACAGAAGAATATAAATAGGGAGGCTCCCTCCCTATTTGGACACAACCACTCACTCTCATTGGCACATTATGAGAGAGAGGAAAATGAGGAAAGAGAGAGAGTTGTGGAAGACATATTGTTCTTGAGTTTTTCCATCTTGTGATATTGTCTTAGTGACAGAACTATTTTGAGAAAGTTTGCGGGATTTTCTCCTTTATGGTTTCCCTAAGGAAAATCTTTGTGTCTTGTGTCTCTTATGTATCTTGGAAATATTATTGTGCTTTTCATTATTTCAGATAAATAACCTAGTTGAATTAAAAAATAAGAACTGGCATGGTATTCGATCTTCTATGAAAGAAGGCCCTATGTAGTAGAAATAGTGCTACAATGGTAGCTACTAGAAATTAGGGTTTCATGCTTGAAGACCCTAGAAGACAAAATATAGTCATCTTAGGAGTTTCACTATAACTCGATTTTGGAGAAGGATCAAGAGTTGAAACTTGGATAGGATGAAGATGAAATATTTTCGTACATTGTGTGTGAGTTTCAACCTCATATTCACTACACTTTAGGAGATATGATTCCTCCAAATCAAGGTTCCAGTATCCTCTAGAATTGAGTCTTAAATAGGTCACCTAGGGAGAATTGCTATATCTTGGGCTAGGAAGGTCCAAATCAAAGTTTGCAAGATGTTATAGATAGGTAACATGTTGTTGTTTATGTGGTGCTATTTTCATACCTCGAAGTTGAAACAATGCCACGTGGAAGTCTGTACGAGTTCAATATGATGAACTAGTCCTCAAACAAGTCACCTTGGGAAACTTGGCATAAGATCCACTTGGAGAATCCAATTCTTCTCTAACCTATGGAGTTAGAAAGAAGACATATCAAGATAATTCAGGATGATTTTTTAGAATTTAGGAGAATTTTTTTCGGATTTATAGTAGAATTGATAATAAATAATTCCTTAGAAGAAAATGGAGAAACTAGGGCTTCTTGTTTCGGGCGCTACCCACCACAGTTTTCAGAAAAGGAGTACATTGGACAACTTTACTTGAAGAGGCACATCTCTCTGTCCAATCAAAATTTTGAAATTCCAAGTTTGGAAAATTAGGGTTTATCTAACAAACCCTAGATCATCCAGCTTCGGAACCAGGTCGGACACCTCAAATCAGTAAGATCTATATCTTTGCTATTTCCATTTGAGGTACTCATTTCAAAATGACTCATCACATCCAGCTTGATGATAAGCTTGGTGGAGCTGATAACTTCCGAGCATGGAAGTATAAGATCTCCTTGATCCTTGAAGAAAATGACTTGGTTCAGTATATCAGTAAGGAATTAGTTCCAGAGCTAGAGGGAGATGAGGCTAAGGTTGTCCATAAGAAGAACTTGGTTAAGGACAAGAGAATCATTGCAGATTCTATTAAGGATCACCTCATCCCTCATGTGTCATCCTTGAAGACACCTAAGGAAGTGTTCAATGATTTAATGAAGTTGTTTGAATGAAAGAACATTAATTATAACACGACATTGAGGATCCAACTGAAGAATGTGAATATACAAAACTCAAAGACTATGCTATCCTACTCCACAAGGGTTGCTCAAATCAACGAACAACTTGAGGAAATCGAAGAGAATGTATAATAAGGATAGATTGTTATGACCCCTTCGAATGACCTCCTAAAATAATGGGATTCATTCATTAAAGGAATATGTGCTAGAAGGAAGTTGATCTCTTTCAACGGACTCTGGGAAGAATGCACACAAGAAGAATCTCGACTCATAACAAGAGAGGAGAATATGGGAGCAACTGAAGATCAATCTCTCACAGTTCACACCGGAATAAATCATCACAATAGAAGGAAGGAAGATAATCACAAAAGAAAAAATAAATCTACTAGAGATCCTTCCAACATTAGACGCTACCCTTGTGATGAGAAAGGGAACTACTCAATTGACTATCCCAGAAACAGAGACTCCTCCAACAAGAATTCAAACAAGAAAAGACATCATGCTCACACCGCTGAAGATGATGAAACAACTAATAAAAGTTTCAGAGAAGAAAAGGAAGATTCCTCAAGTGATGAAGAATATGTACTTTTATCCATGCGGTTTTCACTTAGTGAAACCATGCCATAGCACATTCGTTCATGGCATATGAAACAATACCCCTATTTTCAAAAAATATTGGAAAATACCTCCCAAAATCATTTTTTTTAACCCCCTCCCAATATTCCTTCCCAATTTAAAAAAACCCCTATTTTCACTGTATATTGCATGTATCCATTTTTTCATTTACATTTTTTACACCCCTTTATATTTATACCTAGTATATTGACATGATACCCCACACGCATTCTTTTCCCTCACCATGCAAAATAATTATTCAAAAGTGTGTAGGGTTCCTCAGCAAGGAACTAAGGCTATGCCCTCTATGGTATTTCTCCTCTTTGTTCAATATACATGAACTTTTTGAACCACACACACACACACATATATATTTGTATAGCAAAGACTAAATATGATTTGAATCTTGAATTGTGCCCATTATGCATCAATCCTAATTTTTAAATATGGGCTATGTCCCTTCTTATTTTAATATTTATTTTGTAATATATATATATAAATAAAATAATGATATTATTACTTTGGCCATCTTTAGGCTTTGGCATGAGAAACCTACAACCCTAAAATGAATCCATTAAAATTTATCTAACATTTAAAAATAATTAAACCTTTCATCTAAGATTTAACTTAGGCCATTATTTTTGTTTGGCTTTGGCGTGGAAAACGCCCAGCCCTAAAATTAATTTATTCAAGCATATGAACGTTTTACAAGGCATTGAAATATCAACTCAATAAAATATGTTTTACTTAGGCATCGAAAGATTGACTTAGTCCAAAAATGTTTTACTCGAGCATTAAAAGATTAAATTGAGTCTAAAACATTTTTACTTAGGTATGAAAGATTAAACTTAATCAAAAATATTTTTAGTCAGGCATGGCAGACTAAATTCAGTAAAAAACGTTTTTACTCAGGCATGGGATATTAAACATAGTCAAAAACATTTTTACTCATACATGGGAGATTAAACTCAGTCCAAATCATTTTTACTTAGGCATGGGAGATTAAACTCAGTCAAAATATATTTTTTCACATAAAATCTTAGGCAATGTTTTTTCATTAAACAATTTGAGGAGTGTTTTTCCATTAAAAAATATTAGGAAATGTTTTTCCATTTACAAATTTTAGGCAACGTCTTTCCAATAAACAATTCCAGGCAACGTTTTTCCAATAAATAGTTTTAGGCAACGTTTTTTCCATTAAAAAACAATATTAGGCAACTTAAGCAATTCTAGACACTGTTTTTCCATTTAAAAAATCTCAGGCGTTTTTCCATTAAAAATAATATCAAGCAATGTTTTCCCAATATACAATTTCAGACAACGTTTTTCCATTTGAAAAAAAATCTTAGTTATGTAACATAAAAAATCCCAATCAAATAAGAGAAAGATAGTACCAACGTTTCTCTTGAACAAATTAGGATACAATCACCAGATACAAGCATTATTTTAGAGCAGACCATAAGTGAAGCAGTTTGGTCAAAAAATGCAAAGCATGGAAAAAGAAATTAGAGGTTCTCGATTAGTGCCTGAAAGTGAGTTCCTAGATCGTAGAAAAACAGTGACAGATAACATTGTCAGCAATTTTGAATCTTTTAAACATGGAAACACTGAAGAGAGAATTCAGGTTTCAAATTGTAAAGAAAATTTGAAGGGTGAAAAGGGTTTTGAAAATATTCATGAATATTATGTTCCTAATGTTAAAGATCATGTGCTTTCTACATTTGTGACTAAAGACAATGAAGTTAGGGTAGTTCCAAACACTTCTTTGCATCAGAATTCCATTTTGAAGAAGAAAAGAAAGTTCTTGAAGAAACATAATTTAGGGTTATCAACTCTAACAGAGACATCAGATAATCAAATAAAGATAAATATTTGCATGGAAGAAGAAAATGTTCTTGAAGTATTATCTAGAGTAGATCATCGAAAAAAAAGGACATAGATCCAGGCACGGAAACTTAACTTTGATGAACATTTGCATTTAGTAAAAAGGGCAACAATTGAAGCTGAAGATGAAACCAAGAAAATTGTAGAAGGCTTGAATAAAGGAGGCATAGCAATTGCCAATGACAATAATGAAGAAAATATGGCATCGAATAACTGTAACTTTCTTTAGTATGAGACATGCTGATAAATGTAACTTTCAGGCCAAAAGCCTTCCCAAACTTCACAGCCATGTTCCCTAAACCACCAAGACCTGCCACTCCGAAGCTCTTTCCAGGATCTGTCATCTGGAAGTATCTCATTGGGTTGTAAACAATTATTCTTGCACATAACAATGGTCCAGTGGCATCAAATGGAATATTGTTTGGAAATGTTGAAAATGCAAAAATATACATCTAATCGAATGCATTATGAGACTTTTTCCAAGAAACATGATATTAAGAGGGAACTACATAGGTAGGAAAACTAGAAAAAGACACATGGGGAGGTGATAATAAGAAAAATCCTACTACATCCCCGATATCGTCTGCTACATCCCTGATATCATCTGTTGCTCAGTGCTAGCCAAAAGCGAAGCTGTCTACTCCTGTAGCGAACAACCCCTTCCTACTGGCAGCATAACGAAATTCAGAGCCAATGGTTTTGGTTGATTGGCAGTGAAGACCTGAGCCTAAGTGTGGATTCCTTGGTCCACTGTGGTTTATTGGTGGTGGAGGTCCGAGTTTGCTCACTGGGGGCAGGTACTAGTTTAAATTCCCAAGCTATCCATAAGTTGCCACGCTTACAAGGTTTCGCTTGAACTGTGCATCTTAATTTGGCTTACATATGCAAAGCATTTTCTATTTTCCTAATCTTGAGTTTAAATCTACGTGTTATGATTCTTAAATTGCCTTTCATTTCTAGATACTCAAATGTCCAATGCAAGCACAAGTTTGTGTGTGTTTTTGTGTATGCTCAAATCTTATCAGAAAATGAAAACAAAATTTGCATGTTATCATGTCGGAACTCTACCTATATCTAATCAGAAAGATCTATTCAAACTAATGCATTAAAATTACAAGTTGATTAGTCAATCTTTTGGATTGTTGTAGATTTAGGTCCTTCCATCCAAAAGGTGCAACTCAAAGGAAGTATGTATGTACACCTCAAAAGTGTGGATAAACAAGGAACCCTATAGAATATGCTTATAAACTAATGCCATCTTGAAGGGACATCCCAAAAGTAGTATTTAAGGACTTGGGGACTTTTATAGCATATAATGAGCAGTGATAACTATCATTATCATGGATGGACACTTGAAAACCTAGAATGCCCAAGTAATTAAACCGTATGCTCAAAATAGAGCAGATTTGCCTTGATTGTGTGTAGCTATAATCATTTTCTAGTACTGATTCTTTTTTCAGCTGGGTAAATTTTCTTTCTATAAGAAAATTAGTGGATTTTTGCATCCCCTTCTTCCTTCATTATGTTTGAACATTACAAATTTCCTTGGTGTCATTCATCTTTAGCATTGCACCATCAGACATGCATTGGATTTAAGGGTTGCTGAAATCCATAAAATGGTTGCCCTAGTGAAATTGGATATAATTTGATAGCATAGCAGACTAGTAGAAATGAAGGGAACTTCAATAAATGTTGATTGGAACAGGAATGGATGTTCTTCATCTTCTGAATATGACAAATACAAGTTTTCTTCTATTATGGGAACTAACCGACATGAGGAACTTTTTAAGGTAAATAGGATGGAAACAAATTGTGACTTGTTGTCTGCTCATGCACCCACTTTCCATAATATTTCTGCAATTAGAAGTCAAATAATCCTATTTCATCCATAATTCTATCAACTTCAGGTGGATTGTATCCTCAATCAAGCTAACACATATTTGGAAATGGTTCTAGAGTATGATCACAAAGTGGGCCTTCAGAACTATAGTAGGATACATTGAAGATAATGATCTCTTATTAGGTTTGATGAAATTTGTTGGAGCTGGAGGAAGCATGTCTGGAGAAATATATGCAGGATTCCCCCCCCATTTATAACTCTTATCATTTCAGAAATAAAAACAAAAATTTTTGTTGGAGAAGTTTCTCCATTCATCATAATTCAAAAGTGTAATCCACTCTTCAATGTACAGGTTCCCAAATCTATGTTGTTTTGGTTGTCATTTATGTTGTTTGAGCTTCATAGATATCATACCTTTTTATATTTGATCTTTGTTTCAAATACCCCAATAGTTACAGTGTTAGTGCCATGTTGGGTATAGGCACACTGCAGTAATAATATAAATCATAAGGGAAAGTGAGGTATAAATCAGAACCAGTTCTGGAATCACTGTCTTAAACTTCATACAGCTTTCTCGGGTATCCAAGAGGAAGAAAATGAAAGGTGAATTCAAGGAAATTCTTTGAATTCTTTGTTATAATCTTATTAAAATTACAAAGCATGCAAAATGAATGAACAAAAGATGCATACAAAGGGAAAGTTTGAACTTGTATACATGTGAAGGTAAGTCACTGCATGAACAACATGGATGGCAATATCCAGTCTTGTAGCTAAGTCCAATACAATTCAATGTATGCCTGCATATTTAATTTTCATGCATTAGCTTCCTAAACTCCAATTTCTCATTGTAAATATACCCTCTTATTAAGGGAGATAATTCATGCTTTTCAGGTTCTAAAATATATATTTCCTAATCATAGACACTGTATGTTTGGTCCATTTGATAGAAAGAAGGTTTTCATAATTGTAGACAATCTATGTTTGGTCGAGTTGAGAGAAAGAAGGTCTTATGATTGGTCTGGTTGTTAGAAACCATGGCGGTGTTGTGTTGTTGGCTACTTTTATTACCATTGAATCACTACAGGGCACCAATCCTCTTGAAAAATATATGTTTTGAGGATATCACTCAAATTTTGAGACTATAATCTAGTTTAATTTCTTTATTGGGGCTGTTAATGCCATAAAAACATTCATGTTACAATTTTTGGTGTTTGTGTTTAGTTTCTTATAGAATCTAGATATTAATGTGTCTCGGAAGAATGATAGTAAAATCTACTTACAGTCTAAATGCTCCCGAAGAGTTCCATTTGGAACATACTCGACAACAAGTATCCTATCCTATTCATCTTCCAAGTATCCAAGGAGTCTAACCAGATTGAGGTGCTCAACACTTGACAATGTTCGGATCCCACTTTGGAATTCAATAGAAAGATGTTTATCGTAGATATTCTACCACCAAGTTGTGTATATCATCGGACATTTTCCAATCCATCAAGCAACAAGCTCCACTAAAAAGGTTTTTCTGAGTTGCTAAGCTAAAATTCCAGTAATAGTGCATCAGATCAATCACCTGCCACATTTTTATTGGAATTTACCTTTAAAGTTGCCTTAGGGCATGCTACAATTATCATCTTTGCATTGGTGTTGAATTAATTTACAACCGGTTTTTAACTGACTAACCCTTGATTAAGAGATGTTACCAGTTTATGTACCTTTTTTGCACTCTTAATTGCAACCATGGTTCCATCCTTGAGATTCCCTTTATAAACTGTCCCAAACCCTCCTTGTCCAATATTGTTAGAAGGACTGAAGTTTCCTGTGGCTTTGCTGATCCCAGGCATGGTGAACATCATTGTTCCAGGTTTACTATTTTTGTTGAGGGTATTTCCATAGACACTACTCTTGTATGAGGATACACTCAAGGATCTGCTTCGATTTGTGGTTGTTGAAGTTACTGCAATCAAATTTGTAAAGAAAAATCAAGGATTGAAATAAGGCAATTTCATCAATATGTTTTCAATTAAAGCGATTGTATACAACATCAATATAAGAAGCAGATGCATTTCAAAAAGAACATTAAACAATGATAGTATTTGACTGCACAAAAAGAAGAGATTGTGGAGTGTAAAGATCAAAATCTCTAAAAACAGGGGACCATTTGCTTAGTGATAATTCAAGTCAAATAAATAACAAGAAGATCAACAAAATCAAAGGGGAAATGGGGCCTACATGGTAATCTGAGCTTCCTACAAAACTAAGGTCCGAGATCTTAGTTCTTGTCCCTCTTGCATTTTGGGGCAAGGGACAATCCATCAGAGACAAGGCCTCTCATTCCACTTAAAAGGTAATGCACCATTTGCAAGAGAGCAATGTTTTCCTTGAAATTTGTATTTTCCTTGAACGCTGCAATTTTCAAAATTCTACATCTCCACCCTTTTGAGAGATACATGACTATGGTTTTGTTTGCAATGATGTTGATTTGTGTAAAATCTATGCTAAAGAGATAGTGGTATTTTATTTTTATATCCTTAAGTAAAGGGAAACAAGTGTGCACTTGTAGATGGAATATTTCAGGCATTGGGAGTTGCATACTTCTGGGTGGAATATTCCAAAGTGGAGTTGCATACTTTGAAAGTAGGCTATCAAAGGTTGCATATACATGAGACACTGGATATACTGATTCGTTACTCACCACAGTGGTCAAACATCACCTACGTTGCAACATTGTTGCATCAATCCACTGCAACTACTAGAACAAACCAGACATGTAATAAACCATTAGATCCAAAACCTAAGAAAATAAAATACAAAATAACAGAAACCTATTTACATCCATTCAGACCCCTTCGACCTTGTAGCAGGGATTTCTCCTTGCTACAGGGGCAGGAATGGCTCCCTTCTGTCTATAGGACAGAAGGGTAGGTTCTTGCATGTGAAAATGCTGAAAAGAAAGCGGAATGGACAGAAAGCAAAGACAGAAAGAAAATAGTGGCCGTGACCCCCTCTGCAGACAATGTTAGGGCTTTTCCTTGGCTACCTGCAAACAACTATTAAGCAAAAAAAACCTGCAAAACATGTTAATAGAAAAACCTGCAAACAAACATGCGTAAGAAATAAAAAACTACTAAAGAAAAATGCATAAACAAAACAAGATTATACCTCCTTTGGTGAAATGGGCTGCCATGCCCTAGCTAGAAGGGAGCACCTCCCTATCTCACTCAACAATGGATGAGGTATTGATGTATATGTAACTTCGGAATGTATTCTTCTATGTATCTTATGTATTGTAACCCGATGTTTATTTCAGGATGTTTCTATTATGTATTTGAGTCATGTGGTCATGCCTCGATGTTCCGATCGGGAGGATTAATAATGTAATCAAGTCATATCAAGTCATTAGGTAAGTCCCCACAGTTTCGGGCACTTGAGTTATTATACACTAATTAAGGTGTAGGCTCAAGTAGTAATTATTAGGTTGAGCCTATGTGTGAAAAGGCAATTCAAGTGAACGGATGAATATAAATAGAGAGTGAGAGTCTCTCTATTTATCAGTTGTGAAATACATCACTTGCTCTCCCAAGTGTGGCGCACTACTGGAGAAGGAAATTTTGGGACTAGACAGAAGACAGAAGACTATTGCTGTTTTGGGAGATCTCTTACTGTTTTGGTGTTAATTCTATCTTAGAGGAAGTTGCGGGGTTTTCTCCTTTATGGTTTCCCCGAGGAAAACTCTTTGTGTCTCTTGTCTCTTGTGATGTGCTTGTGTTTTATTGCTGTGCTTGTTATTCTCTCATGAAAAGATCCTAAGATCATAATGCTAGCTTAAATGTGATGAAAAACTAACATGGGATCAGAGCTAACCTGAGAAGAAGACATTGTGCAGCTACAGGAACTAGGGCTTCCTAGTTTGTGGATCTTCCTCCACAGATTTTCAGCAAAAGTAAGGTGGAACAACTCTCCTCCTTAGGGCGCATCTTTCTGTCGAAGCAGAATTTGATTCAGAGCATTTTCAGTCTTCGATGCAGAAATTAGGGATTTCTACAGAAGATGAATTTTTGAGTGAGACCAGCATAGGGTTATTCTCCTCATCAAAAGCGAAGTTTAGAGACCTGGATCAAGAAATTTGGTTGGGTAAAACTCCAGGAAAGTCAAACCCTAGTTTGACCCTGAGCTAGGAGAAACCCTAAATACTAAAACTGCTAAGTTTTGGTATAGTCACTATATTCTGAGATTGGAGAAGTCTCAGAAGCTGAAAATTGCAGGGGCCGAATCTAAGATCCTGATGAAGCTTGTGTCCAAAAATCAGACTCAGATTCGCTGTACTCCAGGAGATATGATCTCTCCAAGTTAGGGTTCCAGCCTCTTCCAGAATTCATCCCTGAACAGGACATCTGGGGAGATCTGCAATATCTTGAGCTACAGAGGTCCAAATGGAATTCTTGAAGATGTTCCAAAATGGGTATGGAATTTAATTTCAGTGGTTCGAATATCAGACTCAGAAGATGAACCAGTGACACGTGGCATGCCGTACAACTTCGCTGTTCTGAACAGTCCTGTAATAGGTCACCTTGGGAAAAGGATCATAAATTCAAAATGGTGAAACCAAAATTGCGGTGTTGGATCAGGGACATGTGAGGTTACCTCAGTATGAAATTTTAGACATAGAGGAGCAGTAATTTCGGAGATATCACAGAAACAGTAACAGGCATTTCTGCAGAAGAAATTGGAAAATTAGGGCTTCCTGTTCCGGGAGCTTCCCTCCACTGTTTTCAGAAAAGGAGTACATTGGACAGCTCCATTTGAAGAGATCTATCTGTTTGTCCAATCAGATCTGAAATATTCCAAGTTTTGAAAATTAGGGTTTCTGCGACAAACCCTAGATCAGCGAACTCCGGGACAAGGACGGACACCTCAAATCAGTAAGATATAATCTTTTGTATTTCCATTTGAGGTTCTCATTTCAATATGATCTATCACAATAGCTTGATGATAAGCTTGGTGAAGTTGACAAATTCCAAGCATAGAAGTATTTGATCTCTCTGAAGAAACTGGATTGGACACCTACATGAGTATAGAGGTTCCAGTTTCAGAGGGAGACAAGGCCAAATAAGACATCATGCTCATGCTGCA
>LPNX010056620.1:525346-623807 GCA_001517045.1 Pseudotsuga menziesii | reverse complement strand
ACAGATGGTAGTAGGTGTGTCCTACCATGCTGGTGATTGTAAGTGCAGAGCCTTTTCACAGATGGTAGTAGGTGTGTCCTACCATGCTGGTGATTGTAAGTACCGAGCCTTTCCACAGATGGTAGTAGGTGTGTCCTACCATGCTGGTGGATGTGAGCGCTGTGCCTTTCCACAGATGATAGTAGGTGTGTCCTATCATGCTAGTGGTTGTAAGTGCTGAGCCATTTCACAGATGATAGTAGGTGTGTCCTATCATGCTGGTGAATGTGAGTGCTGGGCCTTTCTGATGGGATTGTAGTTTACTACATGATCAGATGTGAGTGCTGGGCGTGCCTTTCTAACGAGCAGGTCAGATGTAAGTGCTGGGCGAAGACCTACATGAGGGTAGGCCTACAACCAGCATGAAAAAGGGCTGGCTCTGTAGAAATTCCTATGACGAGAAGAATCATGAGATAGCACCAGTCTTGATCCAGATCGAGTGATGATCCAGATCCAGTAATGATGATCCAGATCGAGAGATGATCCAGATCCAGATCCAGATCGAGTGATGATCCAGATCCAGTCCAGTGATGTTGATCCAGATCGAGAGATGATCCAGATCCAGAGATGATGTTCGATGATGATCTAGATCGAGAGATGATCCAGATCCAGTGATGATGTTCGATGATGATCCAGATCGAGAGATGATCCAGATCCAGAGATGATGTTCGATGATGATCTAGATCGAGAGATGATCCAGATCCAGTGATGATGTTCGATGATGATCCAGATCGAGAGATGATCCAGATCCAGAGATGATGTTCGATGATGATCTAGATCGAGAGATGATCCAGATCCAGTGATGATGATCCAGATCGAGAGATGATCCAGATCCAGTGATGATGATCCAGATCAAGAGATGATCCAGATCCAAAGATGACTTGAAGACAAAGATGACTTGAAGACGAAGATGACTTGAAGACGAGATGATCCAGCTGATACAGAGAAGAAGACGAGTGCTGAAAATTGTGTTGAAAGAATACCTTCCTAGTTAAGAGGGAGTGTTGATGTATATGTAACTTCGGAATGTATTCTTCTATGTATCTTATGTATTGTAACCCGATGTTTATTCCGGGATGTTTCTATTATGTATTTGAGTCATGTGGTCATGCCCCGATGTTTCGATCGGGAGGATTAATAATGTAATCAAGTCATATCAAGTCATTAGGTAAGTCCCCACAGTTTCGGGGCACTTGAGTTATTATACACTAATTAAGGTGTAGGCTCAAGTAGTAATTATTAGGTTGAGCCTACGTGTGAAAAGGCAATTCAAGTGAACGGATGAATATAAATAGAGAGTGAGAGTCTCTCTATTTATCACTTGTGAAATACATCACTTGCTCTCCCAAGTGTGGCGCACTACTGGAGAAGGAAATCTTGGGACTAGACAGAAGATAGAAGACTATTGCTGTTTTGGGAGATCTCTTACTGTTTTGGTGTTGATTCTATCTTAGAGGAAGTTGCGGGGTTTTCTCCTTTATGGTTTCCCCGAGGAAAACTCTTTGTGTCTCTTGTCTCTTGTGATGTGCTTGTGTTTTATTGCTGTGCTTGTTATTCTCTCAGTGAAAAGATCCTAAGATCATAATGCTAGCTTAAATGTGATGAAAAACTAACATGAGGAGCTATGGATCAATGGGGAGAATGGATGGAGGAGAGAGGGATGTGGGTGGCTTGAGAGGAAAAGGTGTCTCAAGGCATCCACAGGAAGCATAACAGTATGCAAGAGAGGTGTGTCTTTGAGAGTAACCCCCCACCCTCCTTTTATAGCTTTTTTGGGGACTTTTAGGGTTTTAAGCACTTGGTCCAGGATTTAGCCCCTTTTTTGGGATTTTAGCCCCTTCTACCCTAACTTTAGCTCCTTTTAGGGTTTTAGCCCCTTTTTGGGGGCTTTAGCTCATAGGAGAGTATTTTAGGCTCCTTTTTGGGGTTTTTAAGCCCTTTTCTTCATTCTTAATCCTTTTTGAGGGTGTGGGGGTCTAATGGAGTGATATGAGAGTCGTGAAATGGTGTCCTTGGGTGGTTTAGGTCATGGAGATTTGAGTGAGGGATTTTTCGGGTTAACATACCTTTCCCTAAAAATCTCCAAATAGTTGAAATCATATCAAATCGATGGATGGCGAACTCTTGAAATCGATGGATGGCGAACTCCTGAAATCGATTGATGGCGAACTCCTGGAACTGATTGATGGCGAAATCCTTGAACCAATATCAGGCTCATATATGCCCTAGTCAGGATAAACAAATCCCCAATATATTGCATATTGTTTATTCAAATAAAAAAATCCTTCTAACCCCAAATATATGCCCAATATAATTTTTGATTTTTTTGTCATTTTTAACCCCCCAATATGAATGAACGTGATATCATATTGTTCCGTCGGCGACGCCCTCGTGATTTGATCCAAAAGAATTCTACGGATGAAGACGAAGGTCATTCTCTTATCCATCTCAGTATTTGGATAAGAAGGAATGCAGCTGTGAAGGAAGAAGTGACAATCAGAGTAAAGAGACACATGTTCCTAGAATTAAATGATGAAGTAGAGCACACTGTCAATCTTGCAAGGACATAAGGATCAATAGGGAGTCCACCCATCAAACAAACAAAGATAAGTATTTAATTTTCATTTGATATATATATACTTACTTAAATGATATTGTTAAGTTGTGTACATATTTATATTGAGTTGATGTATTATGCATGATTGTGTTTCTGCATTTATGAACAATATACTACAAACTTGCATGTGATGGGTAAGTAGCCGACGGTGCGTTACAACATTCAATTTCTACTTATCTAGAATCAAACCTCTTTGTTAACATATTGGGAGTAGTGCAAACTGTTAATAATGTTATGGTAGATATGGAAGGCATCTAGAAAGTTACTATATGTATACGAGACATGAAGGAATGTTGTAGCATTGTGTAAGATAGTTGCATGGTTGTGTGACATATATATTTATGTTTTTGAAATTATGAAAGTTTTCTAATCATGCAACTGGATTTGACTTGTAGGAAAGATCGTGTACAATCACCTACAAGAAAAAGAAGGATGTGATTTGTTTTGAAGAGCAAGTGACAATAGTTCAGCTATAATATTAACTCCAACAAACATACATGAAGAGGAACTTGAATCTCCTAGGGTCAGAGACATCGTGGTGGAAAGAGCTTCAGAAGAATATAAAGGATGATGATATGACCAAACCATATAAGGCGGTAGATAAACCTCGAGAGATGAAGACCATATTAGGCACGAGAGATCATCCAAGATGAAGAAAAGTATGACGAGAATTCCAAATAAAGTAAGAGGCCTTGAACACACTCCAATTTTGTGGCACTGTTGAGTAACATCATTGATACAGATCCTTCCAAGCTATGAAGAAGAAACCGACAAGAAATGGAACAAGACTATGATCGAAGAGTACTAGTTGATCATGGAGAATGATGTCTAGGATGTGGTTCCAAGACATGAAGGAAAGTTTGTAGTGTCTTCCATGTGGATCTACAAGATCAAGCATGCAAAAAATGGCAACATTAAGAAGTACAAATCAAATTTTGTGGTTTCTCTCAGAAAGATGGAGTAGATCATGGAAATACCTGCTCCATTCACTAGACACACTTCTCCAATTGAAGAATAAGTCTGTATCAAGCAAAGAACCACATGTGCGAAAAATAATTTATATGATCTCAGAAGGAACCTAGAGTGATGGAGATCTCAACCTTTGCTACAAGGTTGAATATGGAGAGGACGACAAGCTCATAGATGGGTGCAAGATGAAATTTAAACAAAGTTCACAATAGAGGATCTTGGTATCCAACGACCTTAAGAGATTAAATGGATGGATACATAGAAGATTGGTAGCAGAGGAAGCTACTTGTCACTTGGTACATAATGTTTCGACACATAGACTACACAATGAAAATGGAGGATGATGCTCCGCGTCATAGGGAGTGACTGTAGAATATCTTAGAGTCCTATAATCTTGACATGGTGGGATAGGATGGACATATTCCTGATGAGCTTAGGATTTACTAAGAGTAAAGAAAATTTCAACCTTTACTATAAGGTTGAAGGTGGAATACTGGTGATGCTCTTGCTATATGTTGATGACCTATTTCTAAGGGGAGAGGACGAACTCATCATAGATGCAAAGAGGAAGCTTTCTATTGAGTTCAAATGAAATACCTGGGGATGATGCATTACTTCTTAGCAATGGAGGTGTGGCAGAGTACGGATGGGATTTTCCTTGGTCAAGGAAAGTATGTTGTGGATATTCTGAATAGATTTAGAATGCTTGAATGCAAGGCAATGGACACACCTATGGCATCGAACTTGAAATGTGATACTTCATCAAAGACATTTGATGCCACGTTGTATCATCATATGATTGTTTCATTGATGTACCTAAGGAATACGATACCGGACATATGGTTTGCTGCGAACACCCTGATCTAGTTCCTAACAGATCCGAGACATGTTCACCTGATTGTTGCAAAGCATGTATTGAGGTACCTGAAGGGTAGAATTGAGTATGGGATCAAGTATGATGTGAATAAGAATATTAACCTACACAGTTATGTCAATTCGGATTGGGCAGGAAACACTACTTATAGGAAGAACACTTCAAGATATTGCTTCAGTTTGGGATCCGGTATTATCTCACAGTTTAGCTGTAAGCAGTCCTGCATGGTGTTGAGTACAGCCGATGCAGAATATGTTGTAGCTTGATTGACTAGTTGTGAGATAGTATGGCTTCTAAAGCTATTGTTTGATTTGTTTGATCTAACTTGACTTTTTTGTGACAATTAGAGTTACGAAGCTCCAGTATGTGGCGATGGATGAGAAAATAGTTGATGTATTTACCAAGCCTCTAGTTAGAGTAAATTTAGAGTACTTCAGAGAATTCATGGTGTGATCCAAACTGAGGCCCCCAAAAAGAGGGAGTGATGAGTTATAGCATGGTTGGAGTTGCAGGTTGTCTTGGTGACATAATCAGTCATGACATGCTCCTATGCTAGAGATCGGAAGACATAGAAGCATGGGATCTCACATGAGAAGGTAGACACATTGTTTTTGGATGTAAAAGTCCTGGCGTGGCACATAGGTTTTCCTTATATGTAATAAGTCCTTGAGGTTCTCCTGAAATGTAAAAATCATGGTGTGGTGAAGAAGTTGTTCAGATGTAATCAGTCCTTGTGTGTGTTCCCATGTTGGAGATGATGAGAGGTCACAAGGCACTTGGTGTGCACTTGGGAAGTTCTCACATAGTGGTAGACATAGGTTGTCTTGGTGACGTAAATAAGTCCTTGTGTGCTCCTATGCTTGTAGAACATAGGTTGACTGTGGAGAGACATAATGCACTTGGTGTGATCCTAGGTGATTCTCGCATAGTGGTAGACACAAGTTGTCTTGGTGACCTAATGAGTCCTAGTGTGCTCCTATGTTGGTAGAACACATGTAGTCAGTGATATGAATCTCGACTGCGTTCCATGTATGATGATGAGATGATATAGGTATGACGAGATGACAACAGGAGATGCATGTGATTGTAGTGGCAATGTAGTGAATTGTATTGGGTTGTATGTACAAGATAACTTGATCATGGATATGATGAATACCTAGATGAGGACTAGGCCTACACCCACCAAGAAACAAGGCTGGATCTATAGAAACTTACAATGAAAGATATATGGAACTCTTCAATGATCGAGAAGATGAGGACTATGGCATCAGTTACGATGATGACTTCGTGACGATAATCTGACCAGATGTGTTGATGACTGTGGCAAGAGAATAACTTCCTAGTTAAGAGAGAGTGTTGTTGTATTTATAAATTCTGAAGATATTCTGATGTATATTATCATTGTATGTTGTTTTAACCCATTGGATATGTTCTTCCCTTAGTTTGGGATGTCATTATTGTATATGGTCATTGAGGTAAAGCCTATGTTGTAATTCAGGGGCAATAGTAACCAAGATAAATAAAGTAAAATGTATTTATGAGTATTCCAAGGTGGGTCAGTCCCAAAGAGGTGTACTAGCTGACCTAGTTAGTTGAGTAAGTCACTCGATGGAAGAATATCAATAGGGAGGTACCCTCCCTATATGGATACACTCACTCACTCTCTCATTGGCGCATTAGGAGGGAGAGGACAAGGAGGAAAGAGAGAGAGTTGCATAAGACATCTTTTTCTTAAGTTTTTCCATCTTGTGATATTGTCTTAGTGACAAAACTATTCTAAGGAAGTTTGTGGGGTTTTCTCCTTTATGGTTTCCCTGAGGAAAATATTTGTGTCTTGTGTCTCTTGTGTATGTTGGATATATTGTTGTGCTTGTCATTATTTTAGATAAATATCATAGTCGAATTAATGTAGAAAAACTAACAATCTCAAACTTTGAAGCAAGATCTTTCTTGCATGTCTCAATCAGGTTCTCTCCTCCTGTAATGAACAAATTGTTACGAAGAGAAACTTCCTATGGCTTGTGGGTACCACAATAGACAGTATGACACCAGAAATCAATCTTTCCCAATATGCAAGAGCGGTAAGCAGATATAACACTAAGGGATATAGAATTATACCTTATTCTGGATGGTTGAAGTAGATCCCCATTGAGATTTTCCATTGCAATTACGATTATAATTTTCTCCCAACAACATCAAACAAAGAAAGCATGATATATATAAATGTGTTAGAGTAACTCTAGCACATATAATAAATCATGTATAAGCAATTAAATACATCCATGGATTCAATATTCATATTCAAAATGCACATGAATTGGATAGGAAAAGATATTTCTATTAATAAATCAGAGATATAATAGTGACAAACTCTGTCAACATTTTGTGAACTGGAGAAACCGTCCTCCACCTGGGACACCACCACTTCAATCCTCCATCTCTCGATAGTAAGCTCACAAAGCAAATGCAAGCTTGGGAAGAATACTATGCGCTCCAAGGGACAAAGGGATGCAGACTCAAGTATAAGAAAATGGAAGAGTAAGGAAGATGGAAAGACAAACGTAATGTAGGAAATGTATATTTAATAAATGTAGAAGATGAATTACATAATAGGTGCCCCGGTAATTTATACCGTAAATGGGGAAGATAGGTGACTTTTCAAGTCACCTCTTAGTTAATTTACATTAATTAACCTAGATTAATAATTAAATTTGGTATTTGTTACATTGCCTTTCCCTTAAGGAAGCTTTGTCCTCAAAGCTTATTTGACGACAATGACTACGTGAATTGTCGCAACGTCTTTGATGTGGATATCTGTATGGGTTGTTACTGGTAGGTTTTGTCCCTGGTTCTATTTTGACTATGTGTTCATTTTTTCTATTGTTGGGAGTGCCATAGGTAACTCTTGAAACACCTTGCGATGTTTTGCAAATTAGCTCTTGTGTCTCTAGTTGTTTGTCCATATCTCCTTCACTTGTTAGAATCTCCATTTCTTGACATTGAGGTATGTACGTTGGTGTATCTTTCCAACGTAGCTTTTCCATTTGATGTGCTGTAACCAGTTGTGTTGGAGGTGGTTGGTACCCATATATTTTGTGTGTTTTCCCTAATGCATGGAATTCAATAAAATGTTCTTGGTGATTTGCAGAGTATGTACCCAAGGTTTGTAAACATTGTATTCCTAATACTATGTCTTTTCCTCCCAGTGGCACTGCAAGGAAATCTGACTCTAAGTTATATTATTGCATTTGTAACTTAACCTTGTGACATTTCCCCACATTGTCAATCTTCTTGCCATATGCTACCATAACCTTCATGTTAGGTATTGGATGAATAAATAGGTTAAATACTTTAGCAAGGTTGACATTAATGCAGTTATGGGTGCTGCTAGAGTCAATGAGAACTTTGATGTTATTATTTTTTATATGTCCTTTAATCTTCAATGTTTGTGGTTGGGAGATTCCGGTAATAGTGGCTATTGAGATTTGTGGGGAGTCGTCCTCAATTCCTGGGTGGTTGTCTTGTTGGCTATTCACATCGTTCTCAATTGGTTCATTGACTTCTAGCTCTGCTTCACAAGCATATAATTTCTTTTGTAAGCATCTGTGCTTAGGCTTCCATTTGTCTCCACGGAACTTACATTTTCCTTCTTTTATTCTCTGGGCCTCTAAACTGGGATTTATTCCTTCCCTAAGTTGAGGCGGTGTATACCTTGGATTTCCTGTGTATCCTGATTGGAGGGGGTTCTTTTTGGAGTCGTCTTGGTCGACATTTGTATGAATGGATTTGCTTTCAATAATCCTGGATTTACATCATGCTTCTTCCATGGTAGAGATGTTGTGTAACTCTAGTTCATCACAGATGCATTGTTTTAGACCATGTATGTAGGTTTGTAGTCATTGGTCATCGGATAACTCTGGGACTCGAGTTGACAGTGCTTCCCATTCACAGGTGTACTCATCGACACTGTTTATTTGTTGTAACCTTGTGATTTTGGCAAAGAAGTCTTTTTATTCAACACCTTGGAATCTTTTGATGAGGTCGTTCCTAAAGCTAACCCAGTTGTAAGAACATATTCTTGCAGTATTCTTCCACCATAAGTACCAGTTGTAAGCGCTGTCTTTTAGATGCACGGAGGCGTATTTAATTTTCTTGCTGTCATAATGGATGTTGTGGATGTCTAGGTATTCCTCGGCTTTGTTAATCCATGCTATGCATTGTCGTTCGTCCTCGTTGTATTTGGGTAACTCGACTTTCACCCGTATTTTGCGTCCTTGTGTATATGCGTTAGAGGACGACATGTTGAATAGATGATCTGGTTGCTCTAGAGTTCTTGGAGAGTTTGGTTGCAGGCCATTTGAGATTTGTAATCTGTCCAAGATGGCGGTTAAAAATGCTTGATTTTTCTTTTGGTCTTCTTGCAGATTGGGGAAGCTATTCTCTATTCATGACGTAAATTGTGTCCACTTTGATGTCAAATCATCATTGGTTTGTTTGATTTTACGTGGAGTTCCTCGTAATTCTTATTAATTTTCTCATTGATTTGATCAAACCGAGCATCCGTTGATCTGGTGATTGCTGAAATCTTCCCAGTACTGAACGTGGACTTATTTTTATTTGTTGTATAATGCCAGCCCGCCATGATTATTATTTTTTTAAATAATTACAATAATAATTTATTATAATATAAGTTTTTTGTTTTTCTGTTTTTTTTTAAATAATGGTAATATTAATAAACAATAATATTTTTTTTAAATATTATTAATAAACAAGATATATTTAAATAATAGTTATTAAATATCAGCCCACCGTGGATGAACGTGGATGCTGGAGGCGACGATATAGACAGAATGGAGATGATAACGAAAGTGATGCAGGTTGGGGGTGTGGAAGAAGGGGGGTGGCAGAGAGGGAGTAAGGCGGGAGAAGGAGCTGGCGGAAGGGAGCAGGAGAGTGTGGAGGTGGGTAGAAGGAGGCAGATGGAGAGTGTGGAGGGAGAAGGCACGCGTGAAGGTGGGCGGATGGTGGAGAAATGGCGCATGGAAAGGAGAATGGCTGGTGAAGTGGAAGCGGGGTGAGTGGGAGCGCGCAGGTGGCCGAGTGGCAAGGAGGGGATTGGAGGTGGTGTCATTGAGGATGGAAGGAAGGGCGAGTGGATGTTAGGATGGTGAGTGGAGTAGGCGGCGTGGGAGGCATGGGAGGAAGGTGGGGGAAGGAGCTAACGTAGAGGGGTGGAAGGCGGATGGAAGGGGGTTGGTGGATGGGGAGCGTGGAGGGAGTAGGTGCGTGTGGAGGGAGGAGGCTGGATGAGGCTAGAGCAGAGGTGGGGGTGGGGGATAGAGTATGTGGGATAGAGGATAGAGTGGAAAGAGGGGTGGAGGATGGGCATGAGTAGAGGGGAGGGAGGAATGGGGAGGTGGCAGGGTGAGAATGGGGGCAGCGGAAACAAAAACGAGTGGGAAAAAGTAGGTGCAGCGGAGGGAGAGGAACAAAAACAGAAGCATTGATCAATGGGGGAAGTGACGGAGTGATGAAGGGTGGTGGGAGGTGCCGAGAGCCATAAAGGCTCTGATACCAATGGAAGAGTAAGGAATATGGAAAGATAAACGTAATGTAGGAAATGTATATTTAATAAATTTAGAAGATGAATTACATAATACGTGCCCCGGTAATTTATACCGTAAATGGGGAAGAGAGGTGACTTTTCAAGTCACCTCTTAGTTAATTTACATTAATTAACCTAGATTAATAATTAAATTTGGTTTTTGTTACAGAAAAAATGAGGCAACAATGGACTATAGTTTCCTTACTCTTCAATTTCTCCCTCTTCAATGTATCCAAGGGGTTCCTTATATAGCACTCCAAAGAGGTAATGGAGGGTCGAATCCGAGCATTCTCAAGGCATTTGGAAGGCCAAGAGTCAAGTTATTTGGACTAATATGAGGAAAACTCCAATTATGTTTGTCATTTTACACACATCCTGATGTACACGAGTTTGAGGTCAAAAGCTGTGTATACACGTGAGTATTGCTTTAAAAGTCGCGTATAGGTATAAATAGACAATTTTTGGGGTTTATATTGGAACATCAAAGTATAATATAAGTACACAGGGGGTCTAAAGAGTATGCAGAGGGACATGGAAGGCCATAAATGTGTGATCAATCATGTGTGGTAAAATCAACTATAACAATTGCCCCCTAGTGTGTGAGGTAAGAGGGGTAACATGATGGCTGAAATACATTATAAAATCCATTCCAGAAGTGGAGTAATGAAGACCCAGGTGGAAGAGCCATCCACTCATCAATATAATACAATAATCAATCTCTGCATATGACTACAAATACATATAGTAGTCCTGGATACATAAGAGTACAATGGCCATGAATATGCATGATATACAAAGTGTCATGTGTCGTCATCGCCACGTACAATATAAAATGGATCAAGATCTCCATAGTGGATGAATATATCTGATATACACTGGAAACATTGGAATCAAGATCGCGAGAGATGAAATCTCATGAATACTGGAACGATCAAGGAGGTAGCATATATGGAATGCCACCAATCTGGAAGGTATTCTACCCAAACCGCTATGAGTACATGTCCTACTATGTGAATAGATGTGTTGAGGTCGAACATAGTAGTCCATTGTCTGATTACCGGTCATTGATGTATACCGTTAACAGACGTGAGATAACCCACCGATAATGGAAATGGGAATCAAGGTACATAGTGCAATCTACAAGTGTGAATAGATGTGTTGAGGTCAAACACTTGAAAGAATCCATTGATCAGGGACATTGATGTATTCCCAAAACTATCGATGGCGAGATAACCTACCACTGATGACTGTAAGTCTCAAGGCACTCAAATCACTCTATAATCCTATTCCAGAATAAATGATCTGATGTATATGGAATGGAATTCACTGGAAGAAGGGCATTAAGACATCCCCCATCAACCAACACGAGGTACTCAACAACGCTGTATAATGTTGAAGAACTCAATGAACAATATGTGCATGAACCAGTAACAGTACCGGGAATGACCGACCTGCAAAGTCAAGATAACTGGGGAGTGGCCGACTCAGGCTTTAACTTCCTTCAAACAAGAGCATAAGGCAAGTGGTGACTGAAGGTAGGAAATATGGAATCGATATGTAAACTGGGACATCTCTATAACACAAGAGGCATCAACAGAGGCTCCATGGGGACTGGAAGTGTAACCAGTTGGTGGAGATAAACTTAGAGTAACGAGTACAACTCCTAAAGTCAAACTAATAACCCAACCAATGGATGTGATATACAGTGCTCTGTTCGAAGGTGAAATGACTCGATTGCTACCAAAGACAACATCTTTTCTTGTCCCAATTTTTTTTTGGTTTGATTTTTTTGGAATTTTGCAGATATTTTGAAAAGCTTGAAAAAGAATAAAAGTGCTTTATAGTACATAGCTAGGAGGATACGAGTGTCAGGGATAGGAAAACTAGTTCCAAGTAGTGGAACATACCTATGCTCAATGCAATGAAACATGTGTAGGATAACAACACTTGGGGGAAGGTATCCTCCCGGTAAAGCGGTAATCAAGCTGCAAAGGATTAGTAAAAGGATCTGTTGGCTAGGCATGAGACAAGCTCAGGCTATATGGCTTATAAATCTGAAGCAAGGAGTAGGCATAAAGCTCAATAAGCCAAGCAAAACCCATGAAATGCAATTACAACTTGATATATACAAGGGAGTCCCTGTGGGGAAAAGCCAACATAAAGTTCAAGAGGAGTATAAAGCTCTTGCTCAAGGACATGGCAGGATTAATAAGGGACTCCCACAACATAAAGAAGGCATCTCAGCATGGGTACCAAATGTAACAAAGGATCTAACTAGGGAACCCGTATATAGGAAATCTCTACCATTCGCACAATACCACTTCTAACATCAGCATGAAGGTTCCATGATATCGCGGAATGGGTTCGTACCTAAGGTTAAGATGAAACGGTCATAAGATCATGCAAAATGTAGGTGGATGTGAAATCCTAACCTATATGCCAGTTCAGACATTATACCTATAATAGGCATGAACATATCAAAGAATCGGTCAAAATGTGCTCAAAACAGGTCCCTACAACACCATACTAGTCCAAACGGTCCAAAAATGGTAAAAAACGGGTCAAAACTATAGAAAGTGGGTAAAAATTTCAATTTTTTTCTATAAAATAGTGAAAAAATGTTTTTTTCCATACCATTTGAAAATTTACCCACCATAGTGCCTTTTAGACCAAAAAATTCAGAAGCTGATTCCGAGAGCATCCATCCGCGAAATTTCCCACCGTCTGGTTCAGGTAACTCATCATGCCACACTCTTCCATTTTCATGCATTTATTTTTAATTTTGATGGTCAATTTTTTAACTTGGGCCATCCCAAAGAGGGCAGTTTCGGCCCACACGAAAATCGAGTCTTTTTCATCGTATAGGGCTGGGCATACACAGAAAAAACCACGATACCCACCTACATACGCGTCTGTTTTGAAAACAGTCACGTATAGGGCCGCAAACAAGAAATTCAAATGTAAAAATTAATGGAACTTGGAAATTATTGTGTAGGATGGTTCTAGAGTGGAGAGAGCGTGAACATGGAGATGTTGAAGAGGTCATACAAGTTGATCTAATGGCTCAAAAAACATTGAGGGCTTGTGGGTTATACAAGTTTTTGTGCCTTGGAAGCTTAAGGGAAAAACCAAGGCTACTCCAGCTGCTAGTAGATTACTAGGATCATGAATTAGAGAAATTTTAGTTGGACGGGATGCCCCTCAGCCTTAAGGTTGAGGATATTTATTTCATTACAAGATTGTCTCGTAGAGGGGAAGTGATAAACCTATGAGCTCGTGGGATAGGCGGTGGTCTCACTATAGATGAGTACATTGTTGTTTATTGCATCCTTGATACAGAAAAGGTTGGGAGTAAAATACTGACAAACTCGATCCAAAACCTCGGGTTGAAGGCCATATTGTTGGCACTGGGAAGGATAGCAGGGTTGGCATCCCTCCACCAGGATTCAAGGCCTTTGATGTTCTATGAGGTGGAGTGTATGCATCCTATAATTTATGACTAGAGTACCTCACTGCAAAGCAACATGAAACAACAACTTACATACTGCAAGATGGGGCGGGTGAGGAACTTCGGCTATGCAAGCATATTGAGTGCTTTATTTTTTGATCGTGTGTCAGGGCTAAGCCCAAGAGTTGATATTTCCCCACATGGATTTTGAGATCCGATTTAGTTACACTAGGCAAATGTCATGTGGAGACTAGGAAGGGGCAGGTGTCCAACCCCTACCCAGGAGATTTATTTCTCTGGTGGCACATGTAGATCATCGCCATAGATGACTAAGCCTATGTGGGGATAGAATTCCATGGATACCTAGAAATTTCCATTCCACCAAGGTCTGCATATGGAGAGATAGGTAACGAATCTCGACTCAAACTTGTTTTTTGAATTATTAATTTTTTTTTTGTGTTTTTTGATATATGGAATAAAAAGACATGTTTTTGGTGTGATGACATATAGTGATACTCTGTGATGTACATGTAGATGTGGGACCATGACGTCTAGATGGTTTCCCTCATCATCAATGGAGGGGAAGAGGATATGAGATCATGGGTGTGGATGCAGAGCATACGCTCCAAAGCATTCACATGAACTTTGTTCGATTGACACATAGAGTTCCCATGGCGCAAGTCGAGGAATTTCCTGAGGCCATGCAGCACTAGGTGGTTATAGTACCATGGGAATAGGTTCATTTATTTCCCTAGCTAGCTAGAGCCGTAGTGTGCTACCATGATCAACACCCTCTTCCCCCACAAGATTAGAGGTTGGGGTGTATTTTTTGTATGATTGTGTAGTATATTTTGCTGGCTCGGAAGCCCCATTTTTGTTTCGACATTTTTGGACATAAATTTTAATGAAAAATACCTATGATGATCGGCTAGTATTTTATTTACATGTGTAAATGTGTTTGTGAATGCTTTATTATCCATGAAACAAATGCCAATCTAGTACATAGTTAGCATATGAATCAACAACTTGATTGAAATTTCTTGTAATATGGATTTATGTTATGTTCTCAAATTACTATTCAAGCAACCTAACACGCAAGAACCTTTGTAACAAAGTTGGATCCCTAACATGATAGAAGCCATTAAGCTGTGAGACCACTAACTGTGAATCAAGACGTACCTCAAGAGAGTGAATACCATGTGAAATGGCATCATGCAATAACTCAATAATGACACTATACTTTGCAACATTTTTAGATGAAGGCCGCAAACACACCCCTCCTGAAGACAACACTTGACTCATAGGAGTATAAATAACCCAAGCAGCTGAAGCTGAGTTTTGAGTGTGGAGGCTAGCACCATCCGCGAATCCTACATAAACCGAAGACTCTGTTGACATCTGCCACAACAAATGGAAGCTAGTCAACAAACTCGATCACCATAAGCAGAACAAAATATGCTATGCAAATGTACAATAATATACAACAAATCAACCCTGGCTAAGAATCATGCATAGTACTTTTTAAGATAGAGCCCATTTCTGGGCTCCGCCAAGGTTGTGCCCCCATGATCAACCAGTAAAAAAGGTCTAACATCCGGATAAGTCCTAATGCCACATTCAATTGTGAGGGGGTCAATTCCTGGCATGTCCTCATATGACCAAGCGAACACCTCTCGACAGTCTTTAAAAATCTCGGTGTATTCTCTAATCTCATTGGGGGAATAATCTGCCCCAATGTACACATTTTCAATCTTTCCAGGAATGCAAGAAATATTTATAGGTATATTTGGTGACAAGTTAGCCATGTTCCCTTTGTCATACCCTCTAGGAGAGCCTAATGGGACCACAGGCCTACCAATTTTCTTTCTAAAGATTGCCTTATAGTCATCACACTCAATATCATCAAGCTTAGGGAGAAATAAGATCTATGATGCAACTCTCCCCAAGGTTGTTCTAAACTAGACATAGCCTCAAGAATAGCGTCGTCTAATGGAAAGATGTCATCGAGGCAGTCACGTGAGTGAGATGACGCCACTTCCCAAGTGGGCAGTGCATAAGAGTCCTCCTCCTCCTCCGTCCGCGAAGAGGAAGGAAGATAATCTACAAATGAATCAAGATTATCATGATAAGCCACCATAGTTGTAGACAACAACATGTCCATCTCGACAGGTATAGAATCACCCAAAGAAACCGAAGAAGGAAGAGTCCAAGGATCCTCCATATGCGAAGTGTGAAAAGGAACCAAACTCAACGACATTGAAGCCTTACCAAGACTAGAACCGATCATAAGAACATGCATGACACAACTAAAAGTTCTCATTAATGAAGGATACATGCCCAACACAACATTCTCAATTGTCGGCTGAGAATGATCGATAACCAGGATAGAAGCTCCTGATGATGCTTTTGAACTAGAATTATCAAAGGATCGTTGACCGATCATCACAATATTTCCATCCAAAGGAAAACAAGCAACCCAAAAGAGTGACTATGCAACCTCTTGCATGTTATAAATCCAATTCTTACCCAGTAAAAGATTATAGTCAAGGGCACATCAACCACCTTGACCTCGATCGCAACTGTCTTCCCTCCCAATTGGAACTCAAGGGAAGGAAGAATTCCATGTGGCCGAAATGATCTTCCATCAAATGTAGTTAACATGGTGCCAAAATTAGACAACGTAGGAGAACCCAACCCCTTCCAACATGACAAAGACATCACAGAATTCGTAGCACCTTCATCAATCACTGTGCACTTGATGGTGTTGTTTAGACACTCTACATGAACCAAAAGGGACACATAGTTAGGAAAGCAAGGTTGGACTCCATGAGTTTCAAATTTGATCATAGAAGGAGAGCTTCCATCATCCACCCCAAGAGCAAACAACAAGGCTTTCCTTTGCGGAGGACAAGTATGAATAACTTATAAAGCAGACATCGTACAAGGAGTCTCACCCAAATCCTCGATGATAGAATAGTTCTAGGTGGCTCAGGCATTAGGATTGTGCCCCGAATGCTTTAAGACTCCCTTAGGAATGTGAGGTGGAGGTTTAGGCTTATCACTAGGTTTTTCGATATGAAAAAGGCTCTCAGGTGGATCCGTTTCTTTCCCTAGGTCAGGTTGTGACGTACCATAATCCTTAGAATGTGTCATAACATTTTTGGCAGACACCATATTAATGCAACCATGGCCACTAACGGTGTTCGATGGGTTTGGGGTCCCACCAGAAGCACTACCAGGATCCACAATCCTCGAGTTCATATTCTGTTTTTGTGGTAAAGGATTTGTCAACACAGCTGGCCTCTGTGTGATGAAATTCTAGGAATCTTCTATTGGAGGGCACAAGTGAGTGAGGTGATCATCCTCATAAAGCTTACAAGGAAATTTGAACTTACGCTTAGGTTTCTTACCCCCCCAACATTAGTGTTGTTCTTGTCATTATTATCATTTTCATTCCTATTCCCACCCTTTCGATTGTTTTTACCTTTCTTTTTAGTCCATCCAGGTTGCTGGTTACGTTTCTGGTTCGATGATTACACTAAAAGTACATCCACCATTTGGGTAGGATGAGACGAAGCTGTAGCTTATCCTGACACAGGCTGGTTAATAGATAATTTGTTCATTTCGTTTGTAACCGAGCTTGTAGGCTTAGCACTTGCAGAGCGAACAATGCCATCGGCATGTGGCCCATGTTTAAAATTTGGGTCAAAATTGGATCTTGATGTGTTCGGTATGATCTCATACAAGATCCCAGACTGGGCATAAATCAAATCCAATTGTTGAGCTCTAAAAATAGCTTGTTCCTCATTTTTCACTTCGAATGTGGAAACATCCTTCACTATGTAAGGAAATAAAGACTTGAGGAACCATTCCAAAAGGAACTCTGGTGGTATGTGTCAGGATTATTAATCCTCCCTTGTCCAAATTTGGTCATATGTCTAAATTGGGAGTCATGTCTAAATCAGGAGTCCATCCAGTCTATTTATAGTCATTAACACCATTGGGAATTGGGGCACATGTTTTAGTTACTAAAGTGTGGGGAACACTAATTAAGGCTCACTTCCACTGATTGCACTTGATTGCATCAGTTTAGGATCCTCCTAGACCAATCCCTACAATTTAGGAAGTCACTGGGAGTGCCGAAACCAACCAAGGTCAGTTCACTTCAGTTAATGACTAGTCAAGCTAAGTTAGGAGTCAGTTACATTCAGTTCTAGTCCTCTACATTCAGTTAGCGCTAGGTTTACTTGACTGCATTCATGTGGGGCGCATTTATCACCTACCATAGTCAGTTAACCTTAGTCAACACTGAATGTGACACTTGAGTTGTGTTTCAGAGCTCCGATGAACTCCGGTTATGGTTTAGACAAGGTCAGTTAACTACTGAGTCCTCCGATAGTGATTTAGACAAGGTCTTAGTTACCTACAGCCAAGTAGAGCCTATCAATTCGAATTTCCTCACGTGGATTCGAATTTCATGTGGCTATTAAAGCCATTTTACTTCATTGTAATTATCATCTAATTACTTTTTGATTAATGAAAGCATTCACAGCTGCAAGCCATTTTTGCACTGTTTCATTCTTCAATTGCTGAGTAAATTGTGAGATCTACTTTGTGAGTTGTGTATTTGTCTACAGATCTATGTGTTCAAATTTACATGGTATCAGAGCCTTGGTGGACAAGACTCCTCTCCTCTTCAGATCTCCAGCCAGATCATTTTTTTTGGCAAATTGCTCTTTCTAGTATTGCACTAGAAGCGAAGAATTTACCACTTAATATCCCAAGTTAGGAAATTGTTGATCAAGATTGCTTGATCAACTATGCTGGGTGTGAAGGAAATTCCAAAAGTGCAGACTATCAACCTTAGTTTGTATGTTTGATTGTGTGACAGGTTATCAGCTTTTCTTACAGTATTTGCTACAAGCAGCCCTTTCTTCTCACTGCATTTGCCACAGCAGCTCAGTTCTTCCTACTACATTCGAAATGGCTCATCCAATAGATCCTCTCACTCCCTTCAACTATCACCAGTGGAAGGCAGACATGGTGGTAATGGTCTGCACCAAAGGGCTCTTCAGACTCATAGAAGAAGCAGAGGAAGATCTAGATTCAGATAAAGACAAAGCTAAGTACATGAACAGGCTTGATGAAGCCCATGGACACTTGCTCTCCTCAGTCTCTAAAGATCTTTGGTTCCACATCCTAGAATTGAAGACTCCCAAGCTAATTTGGGACAAGCTTGCCTCCCTATTTGATAAGCATGATGATATGAGGATCCATCAGCTAGAAAATGATCTGATTACTCTCAATCAATCCAATTCGAATCTTTAAATGAATTCTTCACAAAGTTCAAGAACCTGATATATCTGTTGAAGCAATGCAAAGTGGAGAAGGATGAAGATCAGCTCATCCTTACTATTCTCACAAAGCTCAATGCAGACTACTCAGTATTTGTATCCACCTTCCAAATAGTAAGGCTCACTACTCCAAATTGGAAGATTCCCACTCTTAATGCTTTCATCCAATCTCTTATTTCTGAGAATGATAAATTGATCCAAATGGGGATCATTCGATCTCCCAAAGATCTAGCTCTAATTGCAAGAGGAGATAAGGTAGCGAATGACAAAGGGAAGCAAAGAGATGAGTCCCCTATGAAGAAAGAGAAATCAAAAGAACCTTCAGGTTCGAAGAGAAGCAAGAAGAATGGAAAAGGCAAGGTCCTCTGCTCTTACTGTGGAAGGGGCTTCCATTCAGAAAGCTCCTGTATGAGAAGACAACTTGATGAAATGGATCTTGTTTTGAAAAAGCACAACATTTTTGTACCTTCTAGCGCAAGGAAGGATGAATCTGAAGAAGAAGAAGAAGAAGAATACCAAAGGAAAGGACATGCACTGAAGGCTTGCTGCACATCGGCACCTGTCTTCCTCATTGATTCTGGAGCTTCCAACCATATGGCTGCATCCAGAGAATCATTCTCTTCTTTTCAGTCCTTTGATGGTCCTAGTATTTAGATGGGAAATAACAGTAAAGTCAAAACAAAGGGGAAGGAATCTATCCAAATTGAACATGGAAGGTTCAAAGATGTGCTATTTGTTCCCTCCCTAGCTTCAAACCTGTTATCTGTCTATCAGATCACCCATACTGGATCTCCAAAGCGAGTGATCTTTGGTCCTGACTCAGTGGAGATCACAGATATCTCTACTGGGAGAATCATATCAAAGGGTACTGCAAATCATGCTTCAAAAGCATATGAGTTCTCACATTTCATGCCTCCTTCAGAACCAGTGCACTCTCAGCAGCCACCTGCAAGGGAAGGTAAAATCATTGCATCTAATTCTTTTTCAGCTTCTACTAGTATTGCAGATCCATCTATATCAGTTTATGACCTTGAGATTCAGAGTGACTCAGATCTAGACTCAGTACCTACTTTCGAACTAGAAGCTAGGAAGATGACTGGAAACTCACCTGACACTCAGAAAGGAAAGACTCTTGCGCTATGTCATGCTATCTTACCTCCTTCAGGGAGATGCAATAGACTCCCTGTAAGATGCTATATGGCAAGGGCTTAGTCTTACTACATTTAGAAGAATGGATATGATCATACACCTATTCATTTAGCAAGAGACAAAGGTTACATTCCTCCTTCCTCCCATCATCATTTTTGAAGAAGAAGGAGAAGTCTACATGCCACGCCCCAGAATACCTGTGCACAACACACCATGCATGCTGCTTCACTACCTCACAGAGATGAAGATTGCAGCAACATATTTTCAAGTTTTTCAAACTTGAGACCTGATTCTACCTGCTTAGCTAGAGGGAGGGATTTTTTCCCATATGGTTTTTGCCCCAGCTCCTTGTATTAAGCAGTTACTTTATTTTACTTGATGTAATGGGTGACCTATGGTCTTAGTTACCAGGGCCCACAGTTTGTCCAAGTTAGCATTCAGGGGGGGTGTTAGGATTATTAATCCTCCCTTGTCCAAATTTGGTCATATGTCTAAATTGGGAGTCATGTCTAAATCGGGAGTCCATCCAATCTATTTATAGTCATTAACACCATTGGGTCCACTTGACCTAATTGGGGCACATGTTTCAGTTACTAAAGTGTGGGGAACACTAGTTGAGGCTCACTTCCACTGATTGCATTTGATTGCATCAGTTTAGGATCCTCCTAGACCAATCCCTACAATTTAGGAAGCCACTGGGAGTGCCAAAACCAACCGAGGTCAGTTCACTTCAGTTAATGACTAGTCAAGCTAAGTTAGGAGTCAGTTACATTCAGTTCTAGTCCTCTACATTCAGTTAGCGCTAGGTTTACTTGACTGCATTCATGTGGGGCACATTTCTCACCTACCATAGTCAGTTAACCTTAGTCAACACTGAATGTAACACTTGAGTTGTGTTTTAGAGCTCTGATGAACTCCGGTTATGGTTTAGAAAAGGTCAGTTAACTACTAAGTCCTCCGATAGTGATTTAGATAAGGTCTTAGTTACCTACAATCAAGTAGAGTCTATCAATTCGAATTTCCTCATGTGGATTCAAATTTCATGTGGCTATTAAATCCATTTTACTTCATTGTAATTATCATATGATTACTTTTTGATTAATGAAAGCATTCACAACTGCAAGCCATTTTTGCACTGTTTCATTCTTCAATTGCTGAGTAAATTGTGAGATCTACTTTGTGAGTTGTGTATTTGTCTATAGATCAAAGGTTATTTCCTTCAAATGAGAATGCAATCATTCCTAAATGAACACCTCACTAAAATTCAATAAGCAAAACCTAATGCAAGTACCATGCGATTGCAAAAATGCAAGGATGCATAATTATGAAAAAACAAAATATTTTTGTATTTTTTGAAAGAAATGAGATATAAAAAGAAATAACATACGCTACAAATCTCAGACCCTGCAACCACTCACAAAAAACATCCAATCAAGGCACTATGATAAAATATACCTAATGTACTAATCCCAAAACAAAAAGGAAAAAATGAATGACAAGAATAAAACCTAATTGAAAATAAATCCAGAGGGGTCTCTGGTCAGAAACACAGGCTGTATATAGACATCAACAATACCCAAGAAGACTCATTAACCATCAAAACTCACCCCAAAACACTCAATCTCCCAAAAAATCTAAAAAAAAGCATACGTGACTGTGTGAAGTAAACCTACGTACATATGATGGAATTCAAGAGAAAACCGCGTGTATATGTGACTGTAATTCAAATACTCACATACAAGAAGAAAAAGAGGGAAAAATGATAAGCCAAGACCAAATTACTCCTACAGGACACTACTGGACAAACATACCTCTAGACCCGACATAGAAACAGAGAAATAAAGAGAAATTCAAGCACATTGTATACCCAATCCCCAAAGTAAAAACAACTAGGAACCTCCCCAATGGAGTCACCAATTCTGTTACAGAGAGAAACTTCCTATGGCTTGGGGGTACCACAACAGATAGTATGACACCAAAAGTCAATCTTTTCCAATATGCAAGAGCAGTAAGCAGATCTAACACTAAGGGGTATATAATCGTACCTTATTCAGAACGGTTGAAGTAGATCCCCATTGAGCTTTTCCAATGCAATTGCGATTATAATTTGCTCCCAACAACAACAAACAAAGCAAGCATGATATATATAAATGTGTTAGATATACTCTAGCATATATAATCAATCATTTATAAGCAATTAAATACATCCATGGATTCAATCTTCATATTCAAAATGCACATGAATTAGACAGGAAAATATATTTCTATTAATAAATCAGAGATACAATAATGACAAAGTCTGTCGGCACTTCTGCGAACCGGAGAAACCGAGTCCTCCACCCGAGCCTCCACCACTTCAATCCTCCATCTCTCGATAGCAAGCTCACAAAGCAAAGACAAGCTTGGGAAGAATAGTATGTGCTCCAAGGGACAAAGGGATGCAAACTCAAGTATAAGCAAAACTGAGGCAACAATGGACTATAGTTTCCTTACTCTTCAATTTCTCCCTCTTCAATGCATCTCAAGGGGTTCCTTATATAGCACTCCAAAGAGGTAAAGGAGGGTCGATTTTGAGCGTTCTCAAGGCATTTGGAATGCCAAGAGTCAAGTTATTCGAACTCATATGAGGAAAACTACAAAAATATTTGTCATTTTGCACACATCCCGATGTATGTGGGTATGGGGTCAAAAGCTGCGTATACACACAAGTATTGCCTTGAAAGTCACGTATAGGTATAAACATGCAATTTTTGGGGATGATCTTGGAACATCAAAGTATAATATAAGTCCATGGGGTCCAAAGAGTCTACATAGGGACAGGGAAGGCCATAAATGTGTGATCAACCATGTGTGGTAAAATCAACTGTAACACAAATAATCAAAATATAGCAGAAGAATGAGAGGATCACCTCCAACCATTATGAAATGTAGGTTGGAATCAACCTTACTCTTATGAAACCTAATCGAAAGCATATATGAATCAATCCTCGAGTACAAAGCCCAAGGGTATTTCTTTAGACCATACAAGGCCTTTTTTAGCTTGCATACATGAGACTCTCTCTCCTAAATCTCAAATCCGTATGGATGCTCTAGATATACCTCCTCCTGTAGAATACCATTGAGGAATGTGACCTTCACATCCATTTGATAAATCCTCCAACCCATCTCTGCAACAATGGATATCACTACTCTGATAAAAGAAAATCTAGCAACCGACGCAAAGGTCTCATCATAATAAAATCCCTCTACATGTGATAACCCACGTTTTACAAAATGAGCATTGTACTTCTCGATGCTTCCATCCACAAAATACTTGATTTTATAGAGCCACTTGGAAGTCACAACTGACTTCCCCTCTGGGATTGGAAGCACCTCCCACACATCATTCTTCATGATGGAATTGAATTCTTACATCATGTCATTCTCTAAACCTGATTTGCAGATGCCTCCTCATAAGTAATAGGCTCAGACTCACGCAAGCTGGTCACTTGTGCCAAATAATTGGAAAATATCTCTAGTGCCCTGATGCCTCCTCCTAGGTGTCCCCATATACTCCTCTACTTCCTTCACAAGATACTTAAGACAACTTAGCTTTCTCTTCTTGAAAGTAGCATCCTATGGCAGACGCCCCTCTACATTCTCATCTGATGAATGTCTCCCTAGAGAGGTACCCATGGTTTGAGATCTTGTGCCTGATGAACCTGAACCATGAGTGCTTGAATCACATGAGGGTGAAACTATTGAACCTATGATTCGTAAACCTATCCTAGTACCAGAAGTCCCTTTAGACCATGTTCTTGAAATAGATGAACCTGTAACCTGTGACCCACTCACCCCTGAGACCTATGACCCTGTTCCCCTACTCACTGAACTCTATAGTGTTGTCACCTGTGGAGTAGTAATATGATGATGCTCCTCCTCCAACTCTCAAGACTTTAGAAAGGCCCACTCCTCCTCAAATCTCACCTCTCTCCTCACCACAACTTTCCTATGTGCAGGAAGGTATATGCAGGAATCCTTCGAAGTCTCGTCATAGCCAACAAAAATTCCCCTGTCTTTAGTAGCCTCCAAATTTGTACTCTTCTGAGAAGGGACATGGTAATATGTAGGACATACAAAAATGTGGAATTGTCCTATCTTAGGCTTCTTCCTAGTGAACATCTCCTCAGGAATTTTGCACCCCAAGACACAGTGAAGACTCCTATTCTGTACAAAAAAAGTTCTACTACAGGCCTCAGCCCATAGGAATAAAGGAAGATTATGATCATGCGGCATGACTCTATCTTCACCCACTATTGGACAACTCTTCCTTTCAACCACTCCATTCTGATGTGGAGTGTAGGGAACTTTCAACTACCTCCTAATGACCTCATTTATACAAAACTAATCAAATGCATGAAAGGTATACTCACCCCCATTGTCTTATCTAAGCACCTTGATCTTCTATCATGTCTAATTCCCCACAAGAGCTTTGAACTATGGGAACTGAAGTGAGCTCATTAAAAATCACTTTTAAATATTAAATGAGAATTTATTACACACCCACATTTTAATTCTCATAAAGTCACTTTTAATTCTCATAAAGTCATAAAGTCATTATCCTCATGAAAGAAGACCACTATTTTAAAATAAAATTTAGAGAGGCCTTAGAAATTATTAAACTTTCACACAATCTAAATAGGGATGGTGGCCTCGAGGTGAGCACTAGTTGGCTTCCCTCTATTCTCAATCGGAAAGGCCACTCTATCCCTTAACCTTTTTCCCTTTTGCCCTTTTCCTCATTCAAGCCCTTCTCCTTTCTTTCTTTGTCCTCCTTCCTTGTCCTTAAATAAAACCATAATTTTAAATACTTTAAAATTTAAAATTGAAAGATCAATTTAAAATTTTAGGAAATTTAAAATTGAAATTAAAAATTGAATTTAAAATTTAGTTAAAATTAAATTAAAATCAACATTATTAACCTTTTTGACCTTTCCTTGTCCTAAAATTGACCTAAAAAATTTCAATCACATTTTAATAAATTTTTTATTATAAGTAAAATTAAAAATAAAAATAAAAATAAGAAATTTGAATTAACTTTCTATTAGCCTTAAAGTTTTTTATCATTCCCTATGTTTTAGACACATTAATAATAATTTTTAAAATAAAATTTATTCATAATAATAATTATATTCCAACATTTTTAATGATTTTGACACACTATATTTTAAATTATAATTTTTTTTTAAAATATAATAAAAGTGACCACCTTACAAACTTCTTAAATAATTAATTATTAAAATTTTTTGTTTCTTTTTAGTTTCTCCATAGGTTTAAAAAAAATTTAAATAATGTCTTAATATAGCAATTGTATAATTTTTTTTTTAATAATCTAAACAAATTCTTGTTTTTGTAAAATATATTTAAATAATAATTTTTCTGCACATTTTGAAATTAAAATAAAATTAATAAAATTTTAACCTAGCAAACCCTAACCTCCGTGGCTGACCTCAGACTTTTTTCTACCCAGTTCCATTATTTATCAATGATTCTTGCTCTCTCCACATTCGACATTGTCTTGATGATGAATCCTGATATGGATCCGAAACGCTGACTTGGTCATTTCGATACTGTGGTTTCTCCAACAACAACATCAATGACTCAAACTCACTTTAAATGTCACTTTAATAGATAAAGTCATTCACACTTTTGAATAAGCTAGGGATCATATTTAAAGTGTCCTTGTCTGCCCCAAGGTATGAAAAGGCAAACCCTTCCTAGGTAAAATTTCAACACTCCCTATTACCAAGAAAGGTGTTTTTCGCCATCCTCATCTTGTCTTTGAAATGAATATGCTTCCCTCTTCCAAAATACTTCATGAGAATGTCTACAACCTGCTCATCAGTAGAAATGCAATGCAAATCTAAGGCTCCTCTCTGAACATAGTCTCTGATGAAGTGGTATATGATCTCAATATGCTTTGACCTGTCATAAAACATCAGATTATCATAGATCTTGATGCAAAACTGATTGTCACAATTAATAATAGTAGGCCTCATCTCCTGATCAAATAAGTATACCATCAACTTGTGAAGCCACAATGCATCACAACTAGCCTTACTAGAGGGCCATGTAATCAGCCTATGTAGAACTCAAAGCAACAGACATTTGCTTTTGACTGAACCATGACACAACTGCTGAACCCAAACTAAAGCAATGACTGTAAGTGCTCTTCCAGTCTGAAGAGCTTCCTTCCCAATATGAATCCATGAAACCAACCAATACCACTCCACTCGACCTCCTATAGTCCAGACCATAGTCTATAGTCCCATCAAGATATCTTAAAATGTGTTTTGCGACTGTTTAGTGCACTCTCATGGGCTCCACCATGAACTGATTGAGAGTGTTCATCGCAAAACTCATATCTATCTAGTGTTGACCAAATACATCATTGAACCAATAAGCTCATGATACAAAGTAGGATACACAAAATCTCCCTCAAAAGCTTGAAGCTTCTACCGGTTGGTGATCATGGTTGTGGACATGGGCCTGTACTCCTCCATCGTAAATCTCTTCAGAATATCTGCAACATATTTTCCTTATCCCAGGAAAACATGTCCGTCCTCCACCTTCATGCCTAAATAGTAATGCATCAATCCAAGGTCAATCATCTCTATTGTTGTATTTGTAACTTTGAAAGATATTCTGATGTATATTATCATTATATGTTGTTGTACCCCATCGAAAATGTGTTTCCCTCCATACAGGATGTCATTATTGTATATGGTCATTGAGGTAAGCCATTCGTTGTAAGTTGGGGAAATAATACCCAAGATAAATAAAGTAAAATATATTTATGAGTTTTCCTAGGTAGGTTGGCCCCCAAGAGGTTACATGGTCGACCTCGTTAGTTGAGTAAGTCACTCAATAGAAGAATATAAATAGGGAGGTACCCTCCCTATTTGGACATACTCACTCACTCTCTCATTGGTGCATTAGGAGACAGAGGAAAAGGAGGAAAGAGAGAGAGTTGTGGAAGAAATCTTGTTCTTGAGGTTTTCCATCTCGCGATATTATCTTAATGACATAACTATTCTAAGGAATTTTGTAGGGTTTTCTCCTTTATGGTTTCCCCAAGGGAAATATTTGTGTCTTCTGTCTCTTATGTATCTTGGAAATATTATTTTGCTTGTCATTATTCCAGATAATGATACTAGTAGAATTAAAGTATAAAAACTAACATGGTATTATATCTTCTATGAAATAAGGAAATGTGTAGTTGAAATAGTGCTACAATGGCAGCTGCTGGAAATTAGGGTTTCATGCTTGAAGACCCTAGAAGAAAAAATATAGGCATCTTGGGACTTTCACTATAACTCGATTTTGGAGAAGGATAAGGAGTTGAAACTTGGACAGGGTGAAGATGAAATATTTTTGTACATTGCTTGTGAGTTTAAGTCTCATATTCACTACATGTTAGGAGATATGATTCCTCAAAATCAGGGTTCCAGCCTCCTCCATAATCGAGTCTTATATAGTCACATAGGTATAATTGCTATACCTTGGGCTAGGAAGGTCCAAATAAAATTTTGAAATATTTTATAGATAGGTAACGAACTGTTGTTTCTGTGGTCCGATTTTCATACTCCAAAGTTGAAACAATTCCACATGGAAGTCCTTACAAGTTCTGTTTGATGAACTAATCCTCAAAAACGTCACCTTGGGAAACTTGGCATACGATCCACTTGGTGAATCCAATTATTCTCTAACCTATGGGGTTGGAAAGAAGACAGATCAAGAAACCTCAGGATGAATATTTAGACCTTTAGGAGCACAAATTTTGGATATATAGTAGAATTGATAACAAATAATTCTGCAGAAGAAATTGGAGAAACTAGGGCTTCCTGTTCCCGACGCATCCCACCACAGTTTTCAGAAATGGAGTACATTGGACAACTTTCCCTGAACATGAACATCTTCCTATCGAATAAAAAATTTGAAATTCCAAGTTTGTAAAATTAGGGTTTCTCTAACAAACCCTAGATCAACTAGCTTCAAAACTAGGTCAGACACATCAAATCAGTAATATCTATATCTCTGCTATTTCCATTTGAGTTACTCATTTCAAAATGACTCATCACACCCAACTTGATGATAAGATTGGTGGAGCTGATAACTTCAGAGAATTGAAGTTTCAAATATCCCTTATCCTTGAAGAAAATGACTTGGATCAATATATCAGTAAGGAAGTTCCAGATCTAGAGGGAGATGAGGCTAAGGTTGTCCATAAGAAGAACTTGGTGAAGGCCAAGAGAATCCTTGCAGATTCTATTAAGGATCAACTCATCCCTCATGTGTCATCCTTGAAGACACCTAAGGAAGTGTTCAATTGTTTAATGAATTTGTTTGAAGGAAAGAAAATTACTTATAAGATGACATTGAGGAACCAACTGAAGAACGTGAAGATACAAAACTAAGAGACTATGCAATCCTACTTCACATCAGTTTCTCAAATCAAGTAAAAACTTGAAGCAATCAATGAGAATATATAAGAAGGATAGATTGTTATGACCACCTTGAATGACCTCCTGAAATCATGGGATTCATTCATTTAAGGAATATGTTCCAGAAGGAAGCTGATCTCTTTTAACAAACTCTGGGAAGAATGCACACAAGAATAATCTCGACTCATAACAAGAGAGGAGAAGGTGGGAGAAACTGAAGATCAATCTCTCACAGTTCACACAAGAAGAAACCATCACAATAGAATGAAGGACGATCATCACAAAATACAAAAGAAATTTAGTAAATATCCTTCCAACATTAGATGCTACACTTGTGATGAGAAAGGGAACTACTCAATAGACTGTCCCAGAAATAGAGGCTCCTCCAACAAGAATTCAAAAAGGAAAATGCATCATGCTCACACCACTGAAGATGATGAACCAACTAATAAAAGTTTCAAAGAAGAAAAGGAAGATTCCTCAAGTGATCAGGAATATGTACTTTGATCTAGAATAATTATATCGATGAAGATGAAGATCAAACTCTTATCCATCTCCATATTTGGATAAGAAGGAATGAAACTGTGAATGAATAAGTGACACTCAGAGTAAACAGACATAGGTTTCTAGAATCAAATGATGAAGTAGAGAACACTGTCAAAGACTCCAATTATTCTTGCAAGGACATAAGGATCAATAGGGAGTCCACCCACCAGACAAACAAAGATAAGTATTTAATTTCCATTTCCTATATATATACTTACTTAAATGATATTGTTTAGTTGTGTACATATTTATATTCATTTGATGTATTATGCATGATCGTCAGGGACAAATGGATAGATAAAAAGAACCTTAAGATATATTTGTCCCAGTATCACTCCATGAGGAGAAAGGACAGTGAATCTATCCAAGAGTTTTCTGACAGGTTTATGAAAGTATACAATGGCATCCCTGCCCAATTCAAACCTCCCATTGGTTCTTCCCAACTCCAATATGCTGAAGCCTCCGATAGTGAGTTCACCTTGTGGCTAAGTGAAAGGAGATTAGCCTCGCAATCTATAATGAAAGACGCCATAGAGGTGGAGGCAAACTTGACTGTTGTAAGGAATAATAAAAGGGATGAGGGAGAACAGAGAATGGAGAAGAGAGGAGGGATAATGGAGAAGAGAGGAAGGAGAAAGAGGAGGGAGAAGAAAAGATAAAGGAATTGAACAACACTCTACCTCTAGCTCACAAGAGGCCATAATAGACACGATGTTGAGAACCATGGAAAGGATGATGGAGAGACTCTCTGTGGATGGTAGACCACCTCCCAGAGAAAATCAAGAGAAACAAATATGAACCAGAATGCTAGAAGGCCACAAATTCCTCATAATAGGCATAGAGACCAGATTATCCCTCCTGATCCACCTGTCAGACCTCCATTTCAAGAAAATTATGTGGACTAGGATGGTGAAAATCTAGCTGAAGATGAAATCCCTAAACTGTACACTGACTCACCCTCCACCTTTCTGACCAAAGAAGAACATGATAAGGCTTGTCTTGAAAGGGGAGAGATGTCTGCTGGGGAGACATATGAATTCAAGAGGGGATATCAACTTGTTGTCATGGAGGTGCAGAGACAGATTGGTTTGAGGAATAGAGTTGTTCTTGTAGTGAGAAATAAAGAGACTGCAAACAAAGCCTTTACAAGCAAAACAAAGAACACTCCACCCCCTAAGGACGCCTCCATGAATGTAACAGATCCCAAAGTGAAGGAGAAAAAATAAGATAATCCAAGGAGCTCAGATCAAGGCAGGCTTCTTTCAGTCTGGAGGCTGAAATAAAAAAGATAAAAATATATGTCCCTCTCACTGAATTGCTAAAAAATCATGAATACCATTCCAAAATTGCCATAGTGTTGAAGCCTCCAGGAGAAGTTTCTTCAATGTTAGACTCCCTGAATCTCCAAGATGATAACCCCACCTTACTTTTTGGACCCCGTGTAGAAGACTCTGTTGATGAAGATACTCCCCCTTTCTATGTCATTCCAAACATTAATAATGCCATCTTACACAATGCCATGTATGACTCAGGAGCCTCTCACAATTCGATTCCCATGATATTCATGGAAGAATCAGGATTGGAAGTGACCAGGCCATACAAAGACCTCTTCTCTTTTGATTCCAACAAAGTTAGGTGTCTAGGGTTGATCAAAGATATAGTTGTCTCTTTGGCCCAAATACTTGCCAAAAACATGGTCATGGATGTAGCTGTAGATGACATTCCTCCAAAGTTTGGGATGTTATTATCAAGATCTTGGGAAACCAAACTTGAAGGTGCCCTTTAGATGGATATGTCCTATGCCACTATCCATGTCTTTGGTGTGCAAAGGAGGCCCTTTAGGGAGAAAAAGATAGCATACATGGTGACCAGTGCTAAAAGGCCAAACAATCACCCCATCTATGCACTGGACACTGAGATGAGATCAAATATTTTCTTCACAGAAGGAGACACATAAATCTGTAGTTCACAGAACGCTTCCTTTGTACCCACTCAAGAGGAGCTGGAAGGAGTATGGGAGGTAAGTTTTGATGGAGAAACATGCAGAGAAGGGACATGAGCTGCAATTTGGGTGAGATCCCCAGGAGAGAGAACTTTGAACTACTCCTACAGACTTGCCTTTGATTGTACACATAATAAGGAAGAGTATGAGGCCATGGTGTTAACCATTCATATCCTGAAGGATTTTTGAGTCTGGAGGGTAATGATACATGGAGATTCTGAACTGGTCATTAAACAAATGATAGGGGAATATCAGGCCAAACACCCAAGATTGAGAAGTTACACAAATGCTCCCCAAGATATGATAGCATATTTTGAATATTGCAAGTTTAATCAAATCCCCAGGATACAAAATTAAATAGCTCACTCTCTGGCCACTTCTAGTATTGGTTTCAAGGTTCCCATGCACCCCAGTGGAAAATATGAAATTGAGGTTAGGCACAGGCCCTCTATCCCTGATTATGTCAAAAGATGGCAAGTTTTTTAAGATCATGATAAGAAAATACAAAAGTTCCTCACTCTCATGGGGGAATTTGATCGATTGACTGTTGATGAAGAGAACGGGCTTCTAGAGGAGGTTTCCTCCTCTCAAGAACCATTACAAGGCCAGATGGCTGATCCCAAAGAAATACCTTGAGAGGAAGAAGTTGTTCTTGTTAAAAAATTTGATGGTGGTGAAACTGAGGAAGCTTCGGAAACTGAGTTGCGGGAAGTTGATGGACAAAAGGAATTTGTGAACAATCTCTGTGGCAAGGAATTATTGCAGCTGAAAGGTAACTCCATCCTTAGGGGCCTAGTTCCTTTAGAAAAACTTTTTGATCCCAATGATGTGGCCAAAGAACCTCAATTGGTCCCAAGCCATGAAGATGTAAATATTGGGACAGAGGATCAGCCGAAGGTCATCAAGATATCAAGAACCTTGTCAACAGAATCCAAGCAAAAACATATCTCGTTGATGAAAGACTATTTAGATGTGTTTTCTTGGAGCTATAGTGACCTTAAGTCCTACGATACAAGCATAATCCAACATACCATACCGATCAATAAGGAAGGGATGCCTTTCAAACAGAAGCTGAGAAGGATGGATCCTAAACTGTTGCCCCTGATAGAAGGAGATCAAGAAGTTATTTGAGGCCAAAATCATTGTGGTCCTCAGATTCTCATGCTAGGTGGAAAATATGGTCCCTGTCAAGAAGAAGAAGGGGGAAATAAGAATATGCATTGAATTTAGGAACTTGAATAGGGTTTCTTTGAAGGACCATTACCCACTTCCCAAAATGGACCATATCTTGCATAGAGTAGTGGGTTCACAGAGGATCTCCATTCTGAATGTTTTCTCAGGTTATAACCAGATCATGGTGCACTTGAAGAATCAAGAAAAGACAACCTTCACCACACCTTGGGGCACGTTCATGTATGCAAAGATGCCATTTAGACTTATGAACGCATGAGCGACTTTCCAACGGGATATGGACATAGCCTTCATCGATGAAAAGGACAAAATTTTGACCATCTACCTAGATGACATCACTCCCATTTCTAAATCCAATGAAGAACATGTTTCCCACCTGTTGAGGATGTTCAAAAAATGCAGAAAGTTTGACATCTCCCTGAACCTGAAAAAATAAATTTTTTCTATGAAATAAGGGAAGCTATTGGGGCATATAATCTCTCAGGAAGGAATCAGGATAGGTCCAAAGAGGCTCAAGGAGATTAGAAAAATTGAGCTCCCTCGAAATAAAGTCGAAGTTAAGTCTTTCCTGGGGAAGGAAAACTCTATGAGAAGATTTATTACCGTATTAGAGGAAATTTGGGGTCTAAAACGGGCCTTATAAAAAACTGTGCCAGGGATGAGCTGGATTGAGTTGATTTTTTAAACCAATAGAATTTCAATATCTTTGGTCAACCATTATGGTTGAGTTGGACACATAATGCTTATGTGTCCTATTTTTATTTAACAATAGCTAACTCCATATCAACCTCACCTTGGTTAAGTTCTTGAAAAGATCACCTCGAAATAAGATAAATAAACTTTAACTAACAAATATAGAATATTTTATTTGATCACTACTTCCAACTCCTCTAAAACATAACCTTCGCATTAATTAAAATTGTAGTGGAAGCATTTTGAAATACTAAAAATTTTTTTTAATCAATTTTTTAAAAAGAAAACTAAATAATATTTGATTTTAAATAAACTTATCTTGAAATACTAAATAAAAGATATTTAGTATTTTTAATATTATTAAATAATATTTAAAAATAAATATATTTAATTATTACATCCAAAAATAAATAAAACATTTAAATACTAACAAAATAAAAAATAAAAACTATTTTTAATGTTACTAAAATTATAATAAAATTTGATTTTACTTTTTTTCTCTCTTACCTACCTAGCCATTAAACCACAATTTTTTTTATATTAATCTAAAAATAATATAAATATACATAGTTTATAGTTTATTGTTTTTTATTTTATGTGATGTAATATTTTTTATAAAATAATATAAAATTTATATTAAAAAATAATAGTGATTTATTTTTTATTTTTTTAATACTATTATAATTATATTTTTTATTATAAATGAATATATTTGAGTTTTACATTTATTAAATATATAAAAAATAGTGGTTTATTCATTTAAAAAAATAATAATATAAAATTCAAAAGTTTCCTATCATTTATTATGTGTGCACAAGAATCTAAATATTTCATTAATATTTTTAATCAATATCTCTTAACTCTACATTAACTCAATATAGTTGTCAACTACCATTAATGAGACAATTTAGGTTGACTTTCATTAGATTTTCACTAGATTTAATCTGACATGGCATATTTGTGGTGTGAAGTGGCTTTTTATTATTATTTTCCATAGGAGGCCCATTTTAGACCCCAAATTTTCTCTAATGTGCATTTGCCCAAATAGTAAAGTATATAACTGATATGTTGGGAAATGATAAAGAAATCAAGTGGACTCCTGAGGCAAAACAATCCTTTGAATACATAAAGAAGGCCATTTCTGAAGCTCCTGTGCTAGCCATCCCTATTCTTTCTAAAGAATTCCTCATATCTTCGTTTGCCTTAGAGCACACAGTGGCAGGGGTATTGCTGCAGAAGAATCCTGAGGGACATGAACAACCCATTTCTTTTTACAGCAAAAACCTGATAGATGCTCCCTGAAGTATAATATCCTGGAGAAGAAAGCATATGCTCTAGTGTAGGCCTTAAAGGATTTCCGGGTGTACATCCTACATTCCCAAATCATTGCTCATGTCCCCACCAGTTCTATTAAGGACATTCTGACCAAGCCTGACCTTGAGGGGTGAAGAGGAAAGTGGATAGCAGCTCTGCTTGAGTATGACTTGGATATCAAGCCCACAAAATTAATCAAAGGCTAGGGACTAGCTAAGCTCATGGCCTAATCAAACTGCGATGCTCTTAGCTTGCACATGATTGTTGAGCTAATAGTAGAAGAAAAAAATCCGTAGGGACATCCATGTCCCCCTGTAGATGAGCATTTTCTGTCATCCCCGTGGTACACTAATATCAATTTTGTGTTACAACATCTATAGGAACCACAGGGGAATGACAGGACAAGGGCTACATTCCTCAGGCAAAAGGCATATAGGTTTTGTATCATGGAGGGGAAATTGTATTGGAAGGAGCCAGGAGGAGTGTTGTTGAACTGTGTGGAGGAACAGGAGGTCAAAAGGATCATTGAATAAATCCATGCAGGGGAATGTGGAGGGCATCACTATTGGAAAGCCACTGTAAACAAAATCATGAGGGCATGGTTTTATTGTCCTACCTTCTCTGATACACATAAGAAAGTTGTTGCTTGTCACAAATATTAGATCTTTGCGGGGAGAAGGAAATTATTACCATTGCGTTTAAAACCCATACAGGTTGAAGCCCCTTTCCAACAATGGGGGCTAGATTTTATTGAAGAAATAAATCCTTCTTCTTTAGGGAAGCATAGGTGGATCCTTACTTCCACTAACTATTTTACCAAATGGGTCGAAGTCATCCCCACAAGACAAGCTACCGAGAAAGTGATCATGCATTTTCTGGAGGAGCATGTCCTGTCAAGATTTGGGGTCCCCAGGAAGATAATCACTAATAATGCTCCTTCTTTCAAGTCAAAGAAAATGATTGAGTTTTGTTCCAAATATCACATATAGTTGGGACATTCCACATCCTACTACCCTCAGGGAAATGGGATGACAGAATCTTCAAATAAGAGCCTCATGAGAATCATCAAGAAGATGTTGTAGGATAACAAGAAATATTGCTACACTAAGCTAATCCATGCTTTGTGGGATGACAGAATCAACATGAAGAAGTCCATTGGCACCTCACCTTTCCAGCTGGTGTATGGATTTGAAGTGATTTTTCCTAGTTCCCTGAGCTTGCTAGTGATGAAATTGCTACAGGAAGAGGAAACAGAAACACATCCAACTCAGAGGAGGATGTATCATTTGATTGAAGTACAACAACAGAGGGAGCAATTATTTGATAGAACCTAGAGGTTTCAGAAAAGAAAAATGAAAGAAATCTTTGATAGAAAGACTAATCCTGATCATTTCTAGTTGGGAGATGTAGTTTTGCTTTGGGATGCACCACATGAGGATAAGGGGAAACACGGTAAGTTTGATCTCCCATGGAAGGGCCCATATAAAAAATAGCCTTCAGAGGAAATAATGCCTGTCTTTTGGATGAGATGGAGGGCGGTCTAGTATATGTAGCTCCTATAAATGGGAGGCTCCTCAAACATTATTTTCTGTAAAATAAATTTCAACTCCATTGTCACTGTATATACCATTTTATTTTAACATTGCATGTGTGGATATCCCCCTTGTTAGACTTAAAGCGTGAGGTGAAGGCAGCAAGGTCTCCAACAGGGGTTGTCATTTAGATTTCTTTTCCAGGTGAATTTGAAGTTGCAGGCACTTGGTCTACGTGGTTCTTTGCTACCTCATAGGGAGGATAAAATCCCGTTTTTGGAGCCATTGTTAGCACTTGTGCTACATTTTGAAGTTTTATAAATAAGGAATCTACACTAATGACCTTGCAAAAGGTATGGACCAGTAAAAAATGAGGGGTAGGGTCAACTTTTTTTCATATTATATAACCTAAGAAAGTGCTAAGCAAGTTCTGAAGGATCCATCCATAGTCGAAAGTGTCAAGACAGTCACAAATCCTTCAGCGCGACCCTGGAAATGTGTCAAAGTAAGAAAAATCTGATCAAGGTTAAAAGAGGACCAGAATGGACGGACCAGATGCATCATAGATAGGATCAAAGGGACAAGAATCATTTCCGCCAAGGAGAATCAAGAGAAAAAGTGTGGAAGAGGTAAAAATTTGATTATAAAAAGTAGAATCCTAGCTTCCACCTTTCGCAATCTAAGATCGACGGCTCAAAGAGCTTCCGTCCAAATCAACGGTTTGGAAGAAAGCAAAGGGGCAGAAATCAGAAAGCGAGAAATTGAAGTATTTTGGCATGAGAAAATTGAAAGTCTGAATTTTTCTTTCTGCTTTCCTCTTTCCAGAAAAGTGTAGAGGCAGAAGCAGAAAGCTAGGGGCGAAAAAGTATGAATTCACATCTATTGAACTTCCACTTTTCGCTTTCCAGAAAAGTGTGGAGGCGGAAAAATCAGAATCGTGTTTTAAAAAAAGTGGAAAGTCTACTTTCCGCTAGATAGACGGTCTAAAAGTTTTCTGCAGACGATCAACAGTGCGGAATGAAATAAAAAGGAAGAAAGAGGGAAAAGGGCGTAAAGGGAAAGTAAGAATTCGTTTTTTGCTTCCCACCAACCCTAGATCGACGACCGATAATGAATCTTGCTAAAATCAATGATGGAAATTGATCTCGCTGGTTGAAGATGCAGGGATGAAGAAAACCGTTGCATACTATCATTTTCAGCGAGTGAATCTGGGTTCCAGTTGTTAGGTTTTCTATTTTGATCCACCATGCGCATCCCAATGTGGTTGCATGTTTTGATTTTTGTGATCATGGTGAATCCGCCAGATCAGAAGTTGTTAGGATTTTATGCGTGCGGGTTTGATCCCCAATCTCTCTAAACTGTATTTGGATCTGTTTCGAGGCTGGTCTCGAGAGCCTATTTACATGCAAGTATACCCTCAAAAGAGGAAGAAAGGGTTGAAAAATTTCTTTGTAAACTTCAATTACATGCATTTGTATCTTTTTCTAATGCGTTTCTAGTTGTATGTGAGGAATTTGCTCTCTGTTAAGCGCTCTTTGCATCAGATCACACATTCATGTAGGTGTTTCTGGTAAATGTTCTAGAATTCATTTTCTATGCTCCATTGCAGTTACTAGCCTTTGTTGTTTATTCTGCTAAAGGTGTTTTCAGGAGATTCATCCCCAGATAGGTGCCTCATGTTACATCGAGATTCTTCTCTTTTCTCGCTGCCATCTCTTCAAAGCTATTTTGCTGAATATTGATGCCTATTTTGCCTCATATTACAAAGGTTATTGCTGGTTATTATTTGTCGTAAGTCCTTGAATGTTATAGGTTGTGACTCCATTTCCCAATGGTTTCTCTTGTTTGTCGGTTTCACCATCTTTAAATATGAAAATACCCTTTTCCCATCAAAATCTATCCTTTTGAATGCTTGTTTAAAGCCAAATGTATATGTGAATAACCCTCTGACATAAACAGAGCCCTCTTTGACTGTAAGGCTACACAAGGTTTTTTTTCTTCTGCAAATCCTTAGCTAAATAATGTTGAAAATGCTGCAATAGATTTGGAGTCAAGTTTATCAAAATGATTGGCCTAGTACCAACCAAAAGGAAAAACTAAGAGACATCTTATGGTATTTTTATTGCATAATATTTTTATCAATTATTTTGGCTTTAGGGTTAGTAGCTTTCTAGTCATACCATTTCGGCACAAGGTTTGTAGCCTTCTATTTTTCGGCAGCGTCTTTGTATTCAACCTTTGGCGGATTGTTTGTTCGTGGAGTGATATTTTTAGGGGTTTATTTTTGAGGGGTGTGGTGGTCTTTTATTGTTGGGGGCATTTTATATTTTGTGTGATCCTAGTGGCGACTGATGGTGACGTTCCCTCTCGGTCACTCTGGATGGATCCAGTGGGGAGTCTCATTCACATAAACCCTCTTGAGGTTCCATCACAGTTCGAAGGAGGTTTATTAGACATCAAATGCAATACTTGGAAAGGGGGTGGTTTCATGTCATGTGGAGGGGGAGGATGGGTTAACTGTGGATAATTTGAAAATCATTTGGCAGTGGTATGAGCATCATCTTACTGATGTGAGAGAAAGGGTTCAGCGTTGTCTGAAGACCTATAAAGCTCAGAAGGCTTTGAAACACTTTGTGCTGTGAAATGATGTGAATTTGGATAGGGTTGGTATTCTATATAGTTGTGCGGTAGTCATGCGTATTGAATCTCTTGGAGTTTTGTGTAGTGAGCTAGTTGAATGGGTTAATAAGAATTGGCTCTCGGAACCATTCAAAAAAAGGAGTAAACTTTCTACCCAACCATTTGCACCGATCGGACGACCAGCAATGCGTGATGTGAAAGCTCACGCGAGCCAGGTCGTTCGATCGGTGCAAATGGTTGGGTAGAAAGTTTACTCCATTCAAAAACCCTCATAAATTGTTCTACCATTATTGTGCCTGCTCTATTGAATGTTTTGGTCTTAGCATTTCTCCTCCAGTATTGTTGCACGTATTTAGAATTAATTCTGCTACTCATCACCTTCTAGTCGCATGCATGCTCTCTGCCAGCCTGTTCACAGACTATGTGTGTTATATTGCTCCTTTAGACCTGTGTTGAGGAATGAGATATGAAACAGTCCATAAATGGTGTATTACTCAAATCATTGCATGAATTTGAATGAGCGGGTTGAAGTTTTGTTCAGTTGTATAATACACACCTAACCCTAAGTTGAATCACCATTCTATTTTTCCCTTCACGTCATTCCACTGCTGGGTATAGCCCGCCTCTTTATCTTCGTCCCTTGCATTCTACTGTTACAAGTTTTTCGCGGCCCCAACGTGCTTTCGCTCTACTACTATGGGCATCCTCACTGTGTTAACGCATACTCTCATCTCTCAAACAGAATTATCAAAGTTTTTCTCGTGAGAGTGTATTTTTGTTGAGATATCTTCCAGCTACGACCTTTCTTTTTATTGGGTTCTACTTCTCTTGTCTTGTGATCTCACTGGAACACAATAACAACATCCTCTCCTATCATTGATAACCATTTCAATTGGTTGATATCATACACATGAATTAGATATTGTCTATCTAGCCACATGGAGTGACTATGTACTCAATTGGTTAGGATTCTCGTGCATTTTAAAACTTTGCCTATGGTGTCAAATATTGGGAGGTCCTTCAAGTTTGTTGTTGTAGAATCCCGAAGGGGTACAAAATATGGCTGTCAATTTGATACGTTTCCCCCATTATCAAAATGAATAAAGTCCATGTAGCCATTGGGATACATGTTAGGATACAAATTTCCATCAGAAAAATTAGAATCCATAAGCCTAGTCTGTTATACTTTCCAAGGATTTCAATTTGAGGATCAATGGGGTTTGTATTCAATGGTTCCTTTTTCTTGGATTGTTCCTTATTGGTTGCATATCTCATTGGTGGTACGTTTCCCATTATGCATGGTTTTTTCTAGTATATAAACTAAAACTAAATGGATGGTTGATTGAGGGATCTGAACTCACTCTGTACTGGAAGCTTTAGTTCAACAGATTTTCACTTCTTCAAAAATTCATGTTGTGAAATACATTAGAAGTAACCGACCTTTAATAAGTAAATCAATAAAAGGTAAAGGACCATTAATGTCAGGAAATGAAGGAATAGTATGGTGATTTCACACAGGATAGCTTCAATACGGTCGACTTAGGTTGTAATGAATTTTTAATAATGAAAAAGGAAAGATGTGACATTTTAGCGGCAACAAAATAAATGAACACGGTGCCCCCCACGGCCCCACCCCCTCGAGCACAGTGGTGTGAACTAATTAGCAAACAACTAGACGTAAATAAATGAATCAAACTAAGAAATTCAAAATGAAAAGAATGCAAATTTAACTCCTAACTAACCTACTCTCGATTATAAGAGTGTCATCTTGCATAATTAATGAACAAAGAGGTAGGTCTTTTGGCGTGCGCCATTCACCCAACATAGTATGAGATGAGAATACCAACATAGTATCAGATGAGAATACCATCCAGGTCTTTAATTTCCACTTTCCCAACCTATGCATCTAGAATTTTGCTCAATGCTTCAAGAGTTTTCTATAATAGAGTAGAGTAATGCTTGATCACTTTGGTTAAATTTTTTTCGCTTAATGTGTTGTTCATGCCATTCTTTCTACTCTTTTACATTATGGCCATGATAATTGACTAAGAAATGAGATTCTTTTAATTCCATCAGTTTCACAAGCTTTTATGGAACTGAATCTTCTTCTATCATATGTGTTGCATGTGCAATATAAATGCTAGGGACCACAAGTTATGCTAAAACTACTACTCATTTGACATACATTATTCATAACAGAGTTTGTTTCTAAAGTTTATTTGAGGTGGTCTTGTATGCTCATAACAAAACTGGATTTATACCATCCCATTCATCTCAGTTTGTGCAACATAATTCTGTTAGTTCGATCTCCAAAATTTGGTTGAAGGCTTCTACCATGCCATTTGCTTCTAGGTGATACCGACTGTTTTTATGGTGTTGTATCAAGAACTCATTTGTTAAGGCTGTGATAGTGGTATTGATGAAGTGCATACCTTGGTAATTGGTGAGGCTTCTGGGACATCCAAATGTAGTGATGATATTCTCATAAATGAAATGAGTTGATGTCTATGTGGAGAAAGCTTGGACTGGTGTTGCTTCGTCCCATCTCCTCATGTAGTTTGTTGCGGTAATTATATAACAATATTTAGAGTGTTTTGAAAGTGCATTGATAGGGACCAAAAAATAAACTTCCCATTTCTCAAACAACTACAAGGAATGTACTGGTTAGAGAGGAAGTTCGTCTCATCAATAAGGCTTACCCACTCGTTAGCAAGTGTCACATTTTCTAGCATAATCCTTGGCCTCTTTGAACATCGTGGTCCACCATAGCCCTACTTGGAGAATCTTCCTTCCCATAGTATTTTTATCAACATGGCCACTCGCAACACTAGAGTGGAATCCCCACAAGATATCATGTTGTTCATGATCTAAGACACATCAGGGAAAAATCCCATCAGTGCCTAATTTATAGAGTTTTCCTACCATTAGTCGGTATTACGTAGATTATACAACTAGGTGGAATTTATGGGTCATGAAATAGTCATCAAGGGATTTCCTGGTTGTGAGAAACAACACAATCTCTTATAAATGATCTAATGTAGATTCAATTCTAAACAACATTGCATCTAGTAGATTATCATCAACATTTCCTTTAGCTTCCCCTATTTCTGTCAGTGATAAGTGATCTGGTCCATAGTTGTGCTTCCTTTGCTTGACTATTACTAATGGTTCCCAACATTAGGTAAGAAAATACATCTAGTTCCTTCTCTATCAGTCATTCAGTACTTGGAAAAGAGGCACTATGGTAACAATGTGGTGAAAAATGTGCACATCTTAGTTAGAATTATAGAAAGATTTCAAATTATCTATTTAGATGTTGTATTCTTCCCTTGTCGTAACTAAATGTGTAAATGATACTAATGAAGTGCTAGTAGTACCCTCTTGACACATGCTTGTAACTAAAACTTTTTTGGCATCTAACAGATATCAAGCCCCGTTTTGCTCAAATCAATAGGGGATCATAGTAGTTCACTCTCAGCTACAATTTTGTCGAAATACCGTTTAAACCCAAAGAAGTTCTAGTTTTTGATTCCTAGATCCAACTATCTAAATACACATGTAGAAGAAAAATGAAACATTTATGTCTTTTAATAAGCACTTCCAAGTTTTGAAAGCATTCATGAGAACACAAGCAATAGAATCGATACTACTCACAGATCCATCGATTGGAGGCCTAGTTGTCGAATCTACAGAGCACGTGACAACCATTGAACAAACCCAAAGCATCACCATATCACTATTTTTTTTCTCAAGTGATCTTAACTGCCTACACCAACACATTCGACATAATTTGCATTAAGATTTTTCAGATAGACTAGATGTTAGAAAATTATATTGAAAGATACTTTTTATTTCTAAGTTAGAAGGGAGCAACAACATTAGGTAAGAAAATGCATCTATTTCCTACTCTATCACTCATTCAGGACCTAGAAAAGAGGCACTATGGTAACAAGTTGGTGAAAAATGTGTACATCCTAGTTAGAATTATAGAAATATTCCAATTTATCTATTTAGATGTTGTATGCTTCCTTTTTCCTAACAAAAATTCTTAAATGATACTAATGGGTTAAGTGCTAGAAGTACCCTCTTGACATAGGATTGTAACTCACACATTATTGGCGTCTAAAAGATATCAAGCCTAGTTTTTCTCAAATCAACAAGGGATCACAACAGTTCACTCTTAGCTCCAATTTTGTCGAAGTACAGATTAAACCCAAAGAAGTTCCAATTTTTTACCTCTAGTTCCAACTATCTAAAGAAGCTGGAAAAAGACAAATGAAAATTTCCAATTTTTAATAAGCACTTTCAAGTTTTGAAAGTAGCCATGAGAACATCAACAATAGATTCGACACTACTCATACATCCATCGGTTGGAGGCATAGTTCCTGAATCTATAGAGCATGCGGTAACAATTGAATCAGATCCCAAGCATCACCATATCACTCTTTTTGATCTCGAGTGATCTTACCTACCTACAACAACACATTCGATGCAATTTTCATGAAGATGTTTCAGATAGACTAGATGTTAGCAAATTAGATTGAAAGATATATTTTATATTTAAGTTGGAAGGGAGCATCCAGTTAGGTTATTGTCCACGTGCTATGAACTTCGTTTTTAATATTACAGTTTGAATATACCAAGCTTAGATTTTAAAAAGTTTTACACTTCAATGAAGATTAACATTCCTGCATTTTATTGAGTAATATTTATATTCCTGTGTCACCTTGGATCAGGGCCCATCCATAGGTGACTATAGGGACTCGTGTGTTAGAGTAAATTTATTGTTTCGTATATGTCTTCATAGAATAGTGCATATAGCGTATAATTCCTACAAGTTCTGATAAATTTCTAGTATTTCGATAGAACAGTGTTGATGGACTATTTTTGCATTCATGGTTAGCATAGATGTTTTCTTACTATTCTTGCAATTTCAAGTTGAATGATTTTTTTTTTACATGAGATATTGTTATACGAATTAGCTAAAGCATTTAATTCTTTGTTTGTTTCATTACTCACTTAGAATTGCATGTCACTAGATGTCTGTAATTGGTATTCTGATGGTTGAGTAAATTAGCAAGTCCTCCAAAAGGTTTGACTAAATCTAAGAAAATAGCTTCTTAAAACTTGTCTCTGAGATCGCTAATAAAGGAATAAGTTCCTGGTTGAATAATGAGATCCATGTCCCTCACAACCCTTAGATTATATGTTAAATTTCTCCTTTTTTTTACTAGCAATATTTTGGATTGATTGAATTGAAGTTACATACTAATAGGCATTATTAGTTTTTCTTTGTAGTTGTGTATATTGTGCAGAACCCTCATAAATTTGTACAAATCCTTGGGTTTGATAATTAAAGTAAAGGGTTGGATACAAAACTCATGTTGACATCTTGTCCAAAAAGGTACAATATTAATGATGACTGATTAATCCCGTCAATTACTTCAAAAGAGAATTATTGAAATATGAATAACCATCTGTAGATATGACCTTTTAGGATAGGTTTGTTTATGAGGTATTTGCGAGTTGAAAGATCTATAAATAACTTGAAATTCCTTCCCAACAGATAGTGGTGGAATTTTTGTAAGTCATAGATCATTTCCAATCCTTCTTGCTCTGTGTTTGTGTAATTGAGTTAAGCATGAGATAATTTCCTGTTGGAGAAATATACTCGGTGATCAAATCTCACCTTCCCCTGGTTGAGAGAATACATCTCCAAGGACAATACTGGATGCATCAACATGTACATGAAATTATTTTAGCCTAGGGAATGTCAAGAGCAAAGAGTGCGCCATTTTGTATTTCAATATCGCAAAGTCCTTTTCACAATCCTTGATCCACTTGAAGGCTTCAAATTTCTCTATAATTGTTTCAACAAAGTGATGATAGAAGCCTAGTTGTGGATAAATCATTTGTTGTAGCCTATATGTCCCAAGGTAGATTGCAACTAATTTACTGAAGTAGGTGCTGTCTAATTCACAATCATAATGATCTTTAAAGGATCTACCAAGACTCCATCACAACATATAATGTGTCCCAAGAGGTTTCCAAAGGGAACATAGAAGATGCATTTACGCAGGTTCAAAGATATTTGCATCTGTCAACAACAATCTTGCATTAGTCATAGTAATGTAACATTATTTTTAAGCAAACTATAAACTGTCTAATCATCTATATAAAATTCTATAAATTTGTGAAGAAACTCCTTGAAAGATGCTATTACAATGAAGAAGTAATAGGTGCAACGGTTTAATCCAAGGAACATGACATTATAATCAAATGAACTGAAATATTGTAAACTTTGTTTTCTTCGTATTTTCTTTTTCAATTCTAACAAGGTGGTAATTGAAGAATCTGTTAGTGAAGGAGTATGCTTCATTCCCAGCCACTTGATCTAAGACTTCATCGCTAAATGGCATTGGGAATGGATCATGGACACACAAAACATTAAGGTTATGTAATTGATACAAGGTCTAGTATCCTTTGTATCAATTTTGATTTGGATTATATGGGGATTTTCTATTCGAATTCATCCACTGGGAAAATTAGACTAACACTCAAAATTTGACAATTTATTTTTTCACCATCTGTCTCACTCAGGGATTTAGTCTATATGGTCATTGATTTTTTGGTTTGGCATCAATTTTTAAACCAATCTTCATCTCACTTAAGTCCCATTGAATTCCGTTAATTTTTATGAAATTATGTGGAAATAAGTGTTCATATTCCTTTAGGAGTGAGGCTATCTTAGATATCATTTGTTCATATTAGAAGTCAACTATAGCCTTCATTTTTGGTTTATCTTCTATGCTAATATTGACTTTCTATGTCATTTGGGTCTGAATTCTCCTTTTCTACCCTTGCACAACAAAAGGAGATTCCATTTCTGAGATTGGAAAGGTCATGTTCGAGAATTATTGGTTGGCAAGATAGATATATGAGCTTCCCTAATTCCATAGTTGATCAATGAATAATACTCCTTTGATGTTGTTTGTGCATATGTTATAATATTCTTGGTTACAAAAAATGAAAAATCTTGATAGAATTTTGCGTGTATCTCTTTCAACACCTGGTTTATTGTCTTGTTTCATCATGTATGTACCAGTATTTAACAATAGGTCCTAATTCATGGAAGAACTGGTGCACCCAAAACTCTGGTTGCACTCAGTAGGTCTGCTATTGATATTTACTCTAATCAATGTGAGCATAGAAATTTGTATGCCCCATGTAAATTTCCACCAGTATGTTACCATGCTTGGAAGGATTGAACCTAAGCATTAAGGTTAGTTGGGTGGTATTCCAATCTGGGACAACATCCTTGTGCTTTTCCCACCATATTGCAATAGTTCCTTTAATACTTGTATCCAACATGTCCATGCAATATTCTTCGGTAGTTCAAGAATCCATTTTATGAAGGAATCCATTTAAGACATTGATGCCATCATATACTGACATATTTTACACTTCTATTCCAACCCATTAAACTGATTTTATCATTATATAGTGTCGAGAAGAGAGTTAATGTCATTCATTTTGCCAATTATCCCATTGTTGCAGCTGCAATTATTTCCCAAATATCTAAAAAAATTTGGACCCTCCTTTTGATTTTGTCTAGCAGGTTTGTTGATTTCTTTTGACCTTTGGGAAGTCGGATGATTCGTTGACTATTTTTTCCACTGTTTTGGAGGTTAAACGAGCTAATATTACCATTGCCTAGCCATAAGTTTTTTGAACACTTAACGTTTTTTATTTTTCGATGATTTTTCGCTGTCAAGAGTTTGTTGAAGTTTGAGTCAGGGCATTAGTTCTCTATGTCGCCGACGTTTCAGAAGGGAAATGATGAACGTCCCGATGGACAGTTCTTATTCTCGTTGAATTTGTGGCCTTTATTTTTCTAAACTTTTGATTGTCGATGACTTTGTTTTTTGGTATCAGAACGTTTTTTGACTTTGATCGGAGGGTTTGTCCTTTGCATTACCGACACTGCGGAGGTGTTCAGGTTTAAAGGTCCGACCTTTAGCAGTTAGAACTTCTGATCACCGACAGGTTGTGTTTTGTCGGGGAACCATAGTTTTTTATGAATCCATTGTTGCGGCTATCGATCAGACTATATGACCCGACTCTTAGTGTTTTCAAATGCCGACGCATTAGTGGTTAATGGTTCTGATCTCCGATACATGACTACGATGGCGTTTAGTGCTCGGATTCGCCAACACTATGGCAGCGCTTAGATTTAATTCACCGACACTGTGGAGGTGCATTGTCCTTTATGTCATCGACCTTTAGCCTTAGAGCCTTCGATCGCCGAAGATTTTATTTGTCACAGAACCCGTATTCTACTTGTCACCCGCTGTTGCGGCTGCTTAGTGAATTATCCGCCCAACGCTTAGTATTTTCACTCGTCGATAGGGTTTTTTCCCGCCATTTATTTTTACCAAAGGTTATATATAGAGGTGGAGTCTTTTTTATTATTATCTTTGGTTGAAAAATGCATCCACTCCAGTCCTTGTTGATTGAGTTGTACTACCATTGCTCAACTGTCTGGATTCCATTCATTGGCGTGCTGCCGTGGAGATTTTGGGTTTTTTCCCATCGATTGTACAATGCTTTTCTAGGTAGGCCAACCACAGTTTCTTCTTCTTGATTTTATTGGTTGTTTTGGGAACTAGGGTTTTCCTTGGTTAGGTTTTCCCATAGTTGTGTAGTCCTCCGCTTAGAATGAATTTTTTATCCTCGTGACATGAGGCATATCAGCTAGTTTAACAGTTTTCGTGGTGGGGGTTTTTTGAGCATGTGTCTTTGAGTCGTTATGTTTGTTTTATCCCACCCCGCATGATTGAAGGGTTGGTGCAGACAAGCGTTACGCTGTTTGCACCACCCATCTTTTGGGTTGTTCATGGCCGTTCGGGGGGGTTTCATTTTTTCGTATGTGTTTACCCTATTTTTATGGGACGGTGGGGGGTTTTCAATATTTTCGTCAAGTTGGGGATTTCCATGATGAAAACATAGAATAGGGTCTCACGTTTGAGGATTAGCCTTATTGATAGTATGGTTCATGTTTCATTAAGGAGTTAGATTATTTCGAATACAGTTCGGATTAAGTGATGATTTTTCTATCAGGGTTGTGTTCTTAGTTATAGACGGTGGATGTAGAAGTTTTTAATACACAACTTGCAGGAATTTATTTTGCCTTGTCATTTTATTTTATGCATTAATACTTTGTATAGTTTATCTGTGAGAATTCATATGGAAGAGGTAAATAGGTTGTTACAATTTTTCTTCATTACTAAAACACTAACTAAAAGCTCAAATGGTCTAAGAACATGTTGTGTTTATGATGGGGTGACTATTTCAAAGGAGATATGTCTAAAAGACAAAAGAAGAAAGCTCCTATTGTCGAGGGAGAACCAAAGGTTGAAATCATCACCAAGGTGGAATACATATATGAAGATACCAAAGCTACCACCGAGGTAGAGCCAGATTATAAATGGGGTGAAATATACAGGATGATCGTAAATCAAAATGTGCCTGATGCAGGATTTGAAGAGCTGACTATTTATGCAAATATTGAGAAATCGACTCTTATGAAGGTAGCCACAAGACCTGAGTTGTTCCCATGCTTAGAGGTGATCGGCTGGATTCTGCCTAGGGAATATGTAACTACGATGATCCTTGAAAATAATGCTAAACAAGAATATGATGCATACAACACTGCTTATGTCTCAATGGCATATCACCTGCCTCCTACTCATATTTATCTAACAGAAAGCTGGTTGAAAGAGACAGCTATGGACCTGGTAGAAACAGTAAAAAGAATGATGATACCAGGGAAGAATTTTCGAACCAAGTCATCAGGAGAATATGATACATCCACTCTCCGGACCCCTTATATATTTATTGCACTAATGCTGAATAGAATTTTTGGGAGAGCTCATGGAAAAAGCTTCAAATTGGGATGGATAACAATTTTTTTCTATGTGGCCACTCAAGGAACCATATTCAATTGGGAAAACATAGTGTCCAATAGCCTCTCAGCATGCATATCTTCAGCTTTGGGAGGGGTATCACAGAATAAGTCAGAGTTCTACATGAGTTCTATCCTAGTTGATTGTATACTATGTACCCAATCTTTTCCAAACTTGAGGTGTAATTGGGATAGGGATAGGACCCTGATATACACTGCATATACATTACTGTGGACACACAAATACCATGGCTACTACAGAGAAATATGTGAAAATTTCATCATGCCATTGTACACTCTAATTTTCCTGACCGAATACAACTGCATGCCCGAAGAAGGGTTCAAGGTCATTGAGGAATATGGAGACTACTATTTAACTGAGGAAGGTATGTACATCAGAATGTATGGGGGTTCCAGAGCACCTTCTCTACTCCCTAAATATGCCACTAATTATGTGTTGCATAAAGAGGCAGTCAGGTAGGTATATCTTAATGGTGTGGAGAGTTTTTTGTTTGAGCATAAAAAGGCAACATTTCCTGCCATACCTTTCTGGCTAGGGAGTTATAATTTTTCAAAGGTAAAACAGACTACAAAATTTGTGCAGGAGCTGGAGCACTTCCATTTTGGTGAGATGAAATTTCATAGGAATGACTCCCAGAATAAGGTAGCAGAACACTGCAAAGAGGCAAACATTCATTTTGAGTATACTAACTTCTGGGACAAGGATGAAGAAACCTTCAGGAGTGCAAAGAATATGACTGCCTTAAAGAAGAGATTTAAATAGAAAATCACTACTGTAGGTGGGAAAGGCAAAATTGGACAGAAGACTAAGACAACTGAAGAAGAAGAAGCCAGAAAGAGAGAAGAAGATGCTAGAAGACTAGCACAAGAGGCAGAAAGCTGGCTAAAGAATGAAGAAGAAGAAAGAAAGAGAGTTGCAGAGGAAGAAGCAAAGAAGGAAGAGGAGGAGAGAAAGAGAAATGAAGAAGTAGAGATAAAGAAAAGACAAGATGAAAGTGAGGGTTTGAGATTAACAGGATCTAAAAAAGATCAGCAGATTACTGACCAGATGGATACACTGGGAAAACATGATCATACAGATAAAGGGCATGGACAAGATAATCCCGATCCCCAGGAGCCTGCTGCAAATTCTGGCAGCACTCAAGGGCAAGCTATGTTTTCTAGAATGAATTTGATCCCTTTCATGCAGAAAGAATGGGAGGAGATACCTTATTTCAGCACCATTTTCTATGACAAAGAGAAGAAAAGGATTGTTAAAAGAACCGATAAAAAAGTTGAAACATGAGGACAATTAGGAAAGATGATCACAGACAATACTTTGGTGTATGGGATAGATGCAGATCCAAGATTGACAGCAGAAGCTGGGGTGGCGTTAAACCAAGCTACTGAAGATAATGTAGATAGGCTGATGATGGATCTTGAGCAGTACAAAAAGAATGTAGCTGAATTGAAAGAAACACTGAAGAAAGAGAGAGATGAGGGCCATAAGTTGAAGAGGAAATTTGAGGACATGCAGAATGAAGTGAGGACTTCAAAGACTAAACTCCATACTCTGCAGGCTAATAAGGAGGCTTTAGAAATTTTTGCAGGAAAAATGGAAAAATATGCTCAGAACAGCTTAGCAAAATTACAAAGGCTGCAGCTATAGCATCAAGTATTGAAATCTGAGAAAGATAACGTCCAGGTGTCCTACGAAACTCTAAGTGCAGAGAAGACCCAGTTGCAAAACATGGTCATTGAGTTAGAATCAGAGAAGGCTGCCACTGAAGAAAAAGATAAACATAATCAAATGCAGGTAGCAGTTTTGGAGGGACAGAATGCTTCATTGATAGCATCACTGAAAGATGCCAGGGAATAGAAGACAGATGTCCAGCTTTTGAAGGAACATGTTCTAGCTCAACGAAGAAGGATACACCAACTGCAAATACGCATTGAGGAAGAAAGGCGTAATATTTTGCAAATAGATAGCAGATTAGAAGAAATGTTGGACACCACGTCTTATTTTGTGGACATATCTCAAGAGATTATGGAGATTATGACATGAAGAATAGTGTGGATAGAGACAAATGAGGAACCCCCTGCAGAGCTACCATTTAAAGATCGGTAGAGTTTAAAGAGGATTATGATTTGTTGGAGTTTACAATAAATACTGCAGAAGAATTCAAGAAAAATGTAAAGAAAATGAAAGGAGCATGTGTGGAATACTGCAGAAGAATGCTGGTCACATACAATAGATTCCAGGTTTCTGCAGAAAAAAGATTGGATGTGATACTAGAACATGAGCTGTTCATAGAACATCTACAGAACAGGTATCATGAAGATGAGCAGGAGATCCAACAAGTCAAGGATCTAGATGAACAGATTCTGAAGAATGCAGTGGCTCATGCAACAGTAAGTATCCACTTACTAGAAGACCAACTGTGCCTGAGTCCGGCGAGAATAGAAGTAGTTAAGAATCAGGCTACTAAGTATGAGATAAATATTTGTTTTCTTGAACCCTCTGATTTTGAAGGCATAGCAGCAGAGGCCCAGGCGTGGAAAAAGTTCATAAATGACCAAGTGGGCCCCTCTTCATGAAAGTGTTCTATTAAATTTTGTTTTAAAATGTAATATATTGTATAAATTATGAGCACTTACTACAAGACAAAATTTTGGGATTGAAAGGTTGGGGAAGCCCAAAAGTCATTTGGGGGCAACCCAAAGGTTTTTCTTTTTTTGTATAAATATAGGAGAGTTTAAATGTAGAAGGGACTTCTTTCCCAAGCAATTTTTGAGAGTATATTGTAAGAAGAACTACTTCCTTTTGCAATAAAGAATTACAAGTTTTTGCTGGAGAAAGTTTGGTTGAAGGTTTCAAATGCTTTGCTATGGATCAGTTGAATGTGAACTATTTTGTTTTCAGCTTATGTTCATTGACTGTGAGATCATTCTAACTCGTTGAATTTCTGTTCATGTTATGAATGCACTCTAGTTTATTCTATGAAATTTCCACTGTGAGTAATGAAGGTTGTCATAAACAATAAGCTATCTTGTTGTTCATATTTTTATTAATGTTCATGTGTTTTGAAATAAGTAACAACTATCTGTAATTGTTCATAATACATGTGCAGAAATACATTACTCATTGTTAACTGTTAATTCTGCTCCCTGGGGATAGGTTAGTTAGTAATAGTTAGTTTCTTACTGTTTGTGATTTATATGTGAGAGAGGTAAGATGAGAGGTAAGAACCTGTGCATCACATTGTGACACTCCTCGTTATCTCTATCAATTTGCATTTTAGATAGGCACTTGCACATCATAACTTAAACACAAAAAACTAAAAATATATATAGTGGACTGGGCCATAACCGGTAAAACCTTTTAATTTGTTACTTGACCTATGGTAGCCGGACCATAAACCGGACGGATTCCCCATACCAAATAGTAACAGGCTAGTTGGGAATGTTGATTGGGGAGAATCCCTAACTATTGTTACCTGCGATTTTCCAGGCCTCAACACCCATGTTTCCTTAGAATTTCTATCAAATGAGCAAATACTTCTTCAACTTTTGTTGTCAGCTTCACATAGTCTTCCCTTTTTCTTGGATTCAACAAGTGTATGTTATTAATAACATCTATTTCCATATTTTCATGCACTGGTTCAGTGTATCATTTTTCTTGGAGTAGGTCCAGAGGTTGCATAACCTTCATACTGTCATCTTTGAAGGTCATTGTCCTTTTTTAAAAGTTAATTTGTTTCCATAGGCCCAATCTATGCCCAAAAACACTAGATAAGGATCAATTCTTCCCATAATATCAATTACTTCAAAATTAGTGAAGTTTTTTACACCTGCTAAATCAACTTCAGTGTTCTCCATTCAACCTATCAGATAAATGTGGTGTTGGTTCTCCATTCTCAAATGAATAAGGGAGTATATATGGGAAGGAAAACCCATTTCTTCCCATACTTTCTTCGGTAGTATATTCACATCAGATCCCTGGTTCTAACATTATGTTATTGATATCATATCCATGGACTTGAGTGTCTAGCCATAATTCTCATCCGGTCCTCTTTCTTCTTTGCTTTCATACAAACTCATATGTTCTTTCTATTAGCATGTCACATATTTCTTCATCGAATTTTTCAACACTATGCATTTCACAAAGGGTTTTGCACATCTTATAGGTGGCGCTCTCATCCTCCAAAATATATTTTAGTAGGGTAAACCATAAAGAGACAATATCTCTAGCCTTATTAGCACCTGTTTCTCTTTTACAACCTCTCAATGTGTCATTCCTTCTATTATGTTGCGATGGCCCTACCTCGACCCTCTCTGGTGAAGCTGGAATTCACTTAATCATATCAACAACATTGCAATAGATATCTTTCTCTCTAATTGGGTCATACTTAGTCATTATCTGGGTTTATTTTCTTATTACCAATGAATTTGACATGTGTTGATATGCTTTGATCATCATTCCTCCCTGAGAAAAAAAACCTATTAAGTTGTGATCTTCTCATGATTCAAAACTAATGAGATTGGTTGGGTGTCTTGCACGATCTTACCATTTAGCAATAAGCTTTGGGAATTCTTAAACAATGTGGGTGTTGGTACGACCATAAGTACACCGTGCTCTCTTAGGCAAGGCACAATCTTAAGCGAGGTGTTCGATCTCATTATAATTGTAAAATTGGATCATGCCTTTGCGTCCTCTTGCTTGTTTGAATCCTAAACATCTTTCACATCCTCTGCATCCTCCTCTTTCTTATTATTGGTCTACTACTTGATATATGGAGTGGTCCAATCTTTCTATCAATGCATCCAAAGATCTACATTTCTTGATACTATGTATAGTAGATCTATATAATTCATAGTATACCCTATTTGGTATTGAGGAAGACTTTTATAGAATTGGGAAAAGTTGTGACGAGTGGCCAAATTATTTACAAATCTAACCATAGTCATTTGTAGAAGAGCTTGGAGGATCATGATATGTTGGGTGACCTATAGAATGGAAAGGGTTTGCAGTGATGGCTTGCAGAATAATTGCACTTGGTACACCATTAAATGTTCCTCCTAGTGGGGTTAAACCTACCCTCATTCTAGTACATTCCGATACATGATGACATTCTATTATACATACCGTGCACTATACTTGTGGTCTACTTGGTTTTGGTATGGTAAACTCCTGAAGTATTTAAGTCAAAATTACAATATGGATTTGTACCTAAGATAGATCCCAATTATATGAGGAAGTACTTGATGCAGTAGTAGTTGGGTAGTTTGTCGTTGTTTCAATTTGCATAGCCTACTCCAGGGAACTTCAAGGTGATATAAAAAATGGATGTGATAAGGGAATTCTAGTTAGGGCTAATAAACCTTTGATAAACCATTCCTTGTGGTGAGCATCATGTACAAGGAATGAGATTTTATCTAATACATCCTTTAATATTTGCACATAATTCCAAGCATATTCTGCTTGCATTTAGTGAATTCTCCTTAGCTACGCAACAACTTACTGCTCCAACTTAGGTTGCAAAAATTAATCTAAGAACAATTGTTTTATATGTGCTAGAGTCAAGGATAGAGCATTAGGATCTCGTCGTTCAATCAAATTCGTGTACCATTGTAGATCTCTTACACATAATGTGGTTTAAAACTTAATTAGTTTAGATGCCACTAGGTTCCTTTTGGAGCTCCAGATAGATTTGTAAAGGAAACAATGTTGTTCTGCATCAACTTCTCCTCTTCTTCCCCATAATTTTGGATATTTCATAGGCATCCCTATTTGTATTCCAACCATTGCAATATATGGAGGTTTGTAGAGGGGGCCACTTGAACTCCTAAATGTCATCATATTTGTATAATTATATAGTTTAAAGAGATATTAACAAATGAGTAGTTGGAGTGGGTACAACCACTCCAACCTCTCTTGTAATGTATAAATAGTTACCAAAGATAATATAAAGTCGGATTGGACGTCCCTTCCCAGATACTTGTCTTTGATGGTTGTATATGAGCCTTTAATGTATGCTTGAATGTATGTGAAAGCCTATCTTTCAACATCTGGCGCCATTGCCTCCTTTGTCCAGTTTGGGTGACAACAGTAGCGGATGGAGGTGCTCAAACCTGAAGAACATCATGAAGATTAAAAGAGCTCCTGTGTTCTGAACCTAAAAAAGAATGCTTGTGCGTTCATGAATTTGAAAAAGACAGCTACTGAAAACGATTTGAAAGGAGAAGCTTAAAGACTCTTATCGGAAAAGAGGCTGACTATGGATGCTACGTGAAATATTGAGGAAGGACGAGGTTATGGAGAGGTTGAGAACTATGGGGGAGCCTTTAATTTTGAAACACCTGCTGTGAAGAGGTGGCTGAGAGATCGTGGCCACTCCCCTGGAGAGATCAACCCATGAGTTTATGAAATGCCAGAGTGAAGTCCCGTCTACGACCGTGTGGTTGATTGAAAAGACTATTTCAATTCCATCTCTCAGCTTCGTTACCTGAACATAATCAAATTTAAAAAGCAACGATGAGAAACAAAAACAGAAAATGAGATTTAGAAGCACAAGAACTCACCTGGACTACGAGTAGAGGGAGAATGACTGTTGAGATTGATAGCACCATCGAGAGCCAAAAGTTGTCAAACGAATGCTTAGCACAACGAGAAATGGACATATAGATGTATAAATGTTCATTCGAACGAGAATAATATCAACCAAGATATATAAAATGCTTCACAGTTGAATAGTGTTACCACCCTCGTCCACAGTCATTTTCTATTTTGTTTTTTACTCGTTATAATAAGTTTGGTTTGATTTGGAGCATCTGTTTACAAATGTTGAATGATAGGGTGAGTAAGAGAATTGTATATACAATTTACATAGCCAAATGAAATGATGAACCATGCAGTTTACTTAACCACAATCCACCTATCGATGCATCAAAGAACTCATCTCATCGAGTTTGCATGGAGTCCATTGATAACAAGTCATCCAAGGAGAGTCACCATAGACCATATGCACAGGCGATAGACTCTGTTGAATGGCTAATTTGAAGTAGAGGACTATTGAAAGCGTTTTTTAAATTATGGAATATGCAATCACCAATTTCAGGACCATGGATCGTGTGGGCATTGTGGAGGACGCTTGTGGAGCTATCTATGAGTGCCTCTTTCAGCTGTGTCAACTCCTGGAAGGTCCCGAAGAGTTTTAAGAAGCATGGATGGCATATAAAAACCATTGATGCTCACATCATACACATTATATTGCTGAGAGGCGTAGTTCAGATCATACACAATGAACTTGAAACAAGAGATTTCACATCATACACAACGAATTGCTAAGAGATAAAACCATTGATGCTCGGTAACAAGAGGAGTTCAAGAAGCAGATTATCTACAGAGAACCGATGATGCCATATTAATCCATGTGGTAGCCTTTATTAGTTTACGATACAAAGCCACGTTCGCCCATAGACTAAGAAGGAAAAGATAGGTTGATAAGGGTAGCAGGATGTGATCCATCTATCTTTCATTAGAGAGCACATCGACAATTATTGGATACCCTTTTCATCTGATTGCCAATTCATGTAATCATTTCAAAAACCAGTCAAATCATAAATCAAGGTCGAAGAACCGCTTGTCGATCTAGAGATCGTCGTCTAAGAAATACACATCTGATATGACCGTCAGCACATTCGACATAGTAAGATTCACCTGTTAGCTATTTTATGTTATCATGCACTTTTTTCCAATATTGAGGTGTTGCACTGCTCATTTACGCCAGTATGAATGTCCACGAATGTGTGAAGCCGCGATCGAGTTAGCGACCATCATTCTCTGTTGCATTAAAATCTGTTGATGAAAGGAGGCCTATCTAACGTCAACTAATTCTGCTTTCTCAATGAGCCCTACTTGTCATAGAATAAATGCATGCAGATCGATCAACGGGGAGTTCACCTTGGTAAAGTTTGTTGAGGTGACTGCTGTTACAATCCATGTTATTAAAATTTGTTATATAAATGTTAGGACCCACGTCGATGTCTTTCAAAAGTTAATATTGTCTTTTGGTTGACCCATTCTTCTAGTCGATGTCTAATTTGGTCGATACAACATACAACCGACTTCTTGTCGATGTCTAATTTGGTGATACACATACAGTCGACTTCTAGTCGATGCAACTGAATTTTTAATATTTGTTGGTTGGTTAATATTGTTTATCTCACTCGACATATTATTTTTTGGGTTGGTGGTGTTCTTTGTTTATGTAAAGTTAGTCAGTGCGGACTTCTAAAAAGTGACTCTATTATAAATTTTTGAAGTCAAGAGGGGGTTAAACGTGAGTCTCAATAGAGGCAGGAAATTCCCTCCACTTTATGTAAAGTTGGTCTCTTGCAAACCACTGTAAGTTGAGTTTAATGTTCATTCATTAAATGTTTTATGTTGATCGAGTCGAGGAGGTTAAACGTGGGTCTTTCTTAAAGACAGGCGATCTCCTCACTTATGTAATGAAGTCGGTATATAGTCGACTATTATAAGATAAGTATGAGTCAGTTGAAAGTAGTTGATCACTATCAAGAATATGCACATGAGCAAAACACATACAATCTTGTAGGAAATTTAAACTCTCACAGCAAAAGAAGATGACAATGATAGCATTCAAGCAGATATCATTCACCTACACAACAAAGTGCTCCAATGAGACATGATGACAATGTGCTTAAACCCCTTAGTATCAAAATGTTGAAATTGTTCCTCGGTTGTGACATCGGAAGCTAGAAGATAGAGAAATGGCATAGAAAGTCAAAGATCTAAAAGGCCCCGCATACCTAAACCATTGGAGTTGTCGTTCAGATGAGCTAGGGTGAGGCTTTAAACCAAAAGACCTCGTTGTAGATGGTTGACCATTGTTGTAAGAGGATGAGACTTTGATGGACTACCGTCAGATTGAAGATGGAGGCTGAATAGTAACCAGTCACAGTAGAACCTTGTACATGTGTGTTCTCCTATCAAGTTGGCAGCTGTTGTGGCTGAGTTACCTATGCAGAATGGTATGCATGGTTGATGCATAGTGAGGACTACTTCAGCGGTAGAAGAGACCCAAGATGCTGATGCATATTCCTTTGTTCTCTTTGGGACGAAGAAAAATTTTGTTTGTGGGGGAGATGTAGAGGGGGCCACTTGACCTCCTAAATGTCATCATATTTGTATAATTATATAGTTTAAAGAGATATTAACAAATGAGTAGTTGGAGTGGGTACAACTGCTCCAACCTCTCTCATAATGTATAAATAGTTACCAAATATAATACAAAGTCGGATTGGGCGTCCCTTCCCAAATACTTGTCTTTGATGGCTATGTATGAGCCTTTACTGTATGCTTGAATGTATGTGAAAGCCTAGCTTTCAACACATACACAGAAGTGAACCTAGTTCTTATCTGGCTCAATAACCTATTATATATGATTACAAAATAGTTAGGAATAACTACTTATCGGTTCAGTCAATCGACACGACCTTTGGAGGCCAACCTAATCTCCAATTAGTCGATTAACTAGTCTAGTCGTCTCACCAACTAGCTCCTCCAACATATCCCCCAGGAAAAAAATATTTCTTCATCCCAAAAAAATAGGGGAGGTTACAAAACTCTGTCTTACGTAGATTTCTTCCAATTGTTCTGTCTTCATGGGTTGTGCAGTCGAATAGATGGTATTTTTCTGTACACATACTTTGACTATGGCTTCTGTTGTAATGGCCAGTTGGTGTTGAAATTCTGCCCAACTATGGAGAGCTCTTTGGATGTCTATGGTCAAGGTTGTAATGCTGGATAGGGTCGACATTTTCTCCTGAATTGAAAGATCTATAATATTATTCTTGTTGGGCCCCAAAAATTGGGATTTTTCATCTGTTGTGTCCATTAGCCTTTTCATTTGTGGATAGATTGTGTCCAGTTTTTCAATGCTAGGAAGAGCCTGGTTCACCCATTGATGAGCTTGTTTCTCTAGCTTCTCTAGCTTCATTGTTTCCAATACAATCTGATCTTGTATTGTGCTCCTCATTGCTTCTTCAAGACCCTGTTGATTTTCTAGTGTCCTGATATGTTCTCAGGTTTCTTGAGCCTGCTGAAATACCCGGCCATAGTGGGTGTACTAGCTGCATAGTACTTCTTCTGTAGCAGCTGACTCCTCCAGATGTTCTTGCAGTACCTTGTGTGCTTCTGAAAATGTTGTGCACTGTTGTCTTAATAACAAAGATGTTTCTTCTTTTTTCTCTTCTTTCCTGTCTTGTAGCTATGCCTGAAGGTTCGATGCGACACTTTCCAGCAGGTGGTAATCTCTCTCTAGTGGTTTGTCGGTGTTGGTCTCATTTTCTCCTGGTAAAATTGTATGAGTCAACTTCCAGCATTTGGTCAAGAATTCGACTTGTTCTTCTTTCATTTTGTCTATATGTTTTTTTATAGCTTTGATTTCTTATTGTGGCCTCCTTAGTGAGTGCTCCCAGTAGTTGTTCCATTTCCCCCCCTCTAAGTTTTGGTGTGTCGACTGCAGTAGTCGAACCTAGTTGATGAAGGTGGATAACTGTCGGTTTCTGCTGTTGTTCTTTTTTCTTCTTTTCTTTTCTTTTGCTCTTATGTTTGGAATGATGGACCACTACTAATACGGTCGGTACTAATGTTGGATTCTTCTGTTGTGTTTGGTGCTCTTCAGTTGGCGGGTTCTCCATCGACTGGACTTTTGTTATGGTAGGGTTAACTTGCTAATTTATATGGGTGGGACTTGTGAATGTTTGTAATTCAAATGGTGGTGAGGATGTTGGTTCTGGATTATGAGGTGACTCTGGTGCTGGTGGTGGCGATGGTGGCTCTAGGTTTGGTGGAGTTTCTAATGTTGGTGGTGGTGATGGATATGGTGAGTGATTTGGGGGTCACTGGAGTGGTTGGAATGCCTTCTATCGATATAGGATCTTCGACTTTTGGTTGTGGGTTGGTAGGGTCATTGGATTTGACAGAGTTAAAGAGGTTGTCGATGGTTTGGTCAATTGCTAGTGCATCACCCTGATCATTGTCCTCTAGGTCTCCGACCGGTTCATTAGATGGTGTGAAGGTTGGTGTGAAGGATGAAGTCCATGTCGCGACAAGTTGAGATGACTTGTCAATATTTCTAAGAAATGTTGATTGAATGACTCCCACAAATTTTGGTGTCCGTTGTTGTGATGGTCCGGGTTGGGTGAGGATTCGATGTGCTCAACTTGATTAAGTAAGTGTATATGTGGTGTTGATTTACTGAGATTTAAGAAATATGTCGGGTATCTTATAGATGAACTGCTGGATGTCGACATCTTTGTCCACTTTCTCTAAGTGTTTCCAACATTTCACTTTTGCACAAGTCGGTAGGACTGATGTTGGTCGACACTGGCATATTTTCTTGTATTATTTGGGTTGGAGATGGGGGTGGGGTAGTTGAAACTAAATCAATAGCTTTGATCGTAGGAGGGTTTGTAGTTTTTATGTTTTTAGCTTTGGCTTGCCTTACCTCTTCTTCGACAAACCGTCTGAATTGTTGCTCGATAGAGAATTTATTTTTGGTAGCGTCTATCAAGATGTCGGTTGTTCTACCATGTAGTTCATCCTCATCATCTAAGATTTCTTGGAGGATAAGCTTGCACTTCCCTTTTCCTTTTGCTAGACTCTCTAGGCTTTTCCGAGACTTGGCAAATTTTGCAGCTATTTTTCAAATGTTGTTCTTCATCAGCTATATTCTGGTTTCTCTATCTATGTTTCTTCTTCCTCCTGTTGTTGTTGAGTCGGGACCATGGTGTTTTCTTATGTTGTTACCATGGCTTGTTGTTCTGTCGGTGTATTTTCAATTTGAAGGGGATTTTGCTCCATTGCCAAGCTGTCTTTCGAAGTGAAGGTACTAATATGAAGGTGAAGTTCATAGTCTTCTTCCTTCTCTTGGTCGGTCAAAGGTTCGACAATAGAGTGGTTAATCTATTTTGAAGCCTTTGGTTGTTTGGGTACACAGGGTACTCCCAAAAGACCGAACACCTTAAGCAACCACTTCACACAAATAGATCACAGATCAACACACCGATGTTTGTCACGTGGTTAAAACCCTCGAGAGGGAAACAGTCCATGGCCCTAGCCAAATAGCTACTTGGAGCAATTTATTATGCAAAAGAAAGAAAGTTATATGAGCTTCTCATAATCGATCAACTAGCCAAGGACCCTCTATGCTCTTTAAATAGAGATCATAGACCAATCGGGTGTTAAACCATGGATCAATGGTAGGTGTGATATAAGAGAAGTTGAACTGTCGGATCACTCTATGTATAGAACATACAGTGACTGTCAGATTAGAATATTTACAAATGCATAATAATGCATACTAAATAAACACACTTTTACCTAATGGATATATTACACAAGTTGATCTAACTAACTCTTAAGTGTCTAAATATCCTAACATCCCCCCTTAAGAACAACTTGGGATAAGATTGAAGGATTTACAAAAGTGACACTATTAGTTGAAGGAAGGAGGCATTAGAGCCTATCCCCCCTTAAGGACACATTCCTGAACTCCTAACATAGACCGAAGTTTAGAAAACTTCACTTCTGTAAGAGACTTGGTGAAGATGTCTGCAACTTGATCATTAGCAGGGCAATAGAGAACTTCAATAACACTATCATCAACAAGCTTTCTGATGAAGTGCATGTGTAGCTCAATGTGTTTTCTGCGCTGATGTAGAACTGGATCTTTGGCAAGCTTAATGGCACTTTGATTGTTGCACCAAAGTGGAGTAGGCTGTTGTTGCTCGAATCCAAACTCTGAAAGGATCTGTCGAAGCCATAAAGCTTCCTGTCTGGCATTAACTACGGCTTGATATTCTGATTCTGTTGAAGAAAGAGCAAGAGCTTGTTGTTTCTTACAAGCCCAAGTGACAGGTCCAGATCCTAGACTGAAAACATAACCTACAGTAGACTTTCGATCATCAGGATCGTCGGCCCAATCTGAGTCAGTGAAACCAACCAACAAAGGTTTCCCCCCTGTACTGTAATGAGTCCCAAATTGAATTGTACCTCGAATATATCGAAGTATTCTTTTTGTTGCTTTCCAGTGACTTTCATGAGGATTTTTCATATAATGGGCAACACGACCAATGACAAAGGAAAGGTCAAGATGGGAATGAGTCAAGTATAAAATAATACCAACAAGCTGATGATACAAGGTGGCATCTACTTCAAGGGAAGTACAAGTGGTAGAAAGTTTGAATCCAGACTGGAAGGGAGAAGGGGTTGGTTTACAATCTTCCATGTGGAAGTAACGAAGAAGGTCACAAGAATACTTAGACTGGGAAATAAAGATTCCTTATTTGGTTTGGAAGACTTGGAGACCAAGAAAATAATGCAAATGTCCTAAGTCTGACATTTCAAAATTTTGCTTAAGATTGGATTTCACATGGGTTATAAGTTTAGGGTCATTACCAGTAATGATAAGATCATCAACATAAAGAACAATTATGATGATATGGTTGCCTACTTTATTGGTATAGACATTGGGGTCAGAATGGCATCTAGAAAAACCAGTGTTAAGGAGAAAGCTATCCATTTTGGCATACCAAGCTCTAGGAGCTTGCTTAAGGCCATATAAGGATTTCTTAAGGAGAAAAACAAGGCTAGAGTTATTATGAACATATCCAAGAGGTTGTTCCATGTAAATTTCCTCATGTAAATCACCATGTAAGAAGGCAAACTTGACATCCATTTGATGGACTTCCCAGTTATGTAAGGATGCAAGGGAAAGAACAAGGTAGATGGAGTTCATTTTTGCTACAGGGGCAAAGGTTTCATTGTAGTCAATCCCTTCAACTTGGGAAAAACCTTTGGCAACTAACCTTGCCTTAAGTCTTTCAACACTTCCATCTAATGCATACTTAGTTCTGTAGACCCTCTGACAAGTTTTCTTCCTTTTGGAAGAGGCCCACAAGATCCCAAGTATCATTCGCCATTAAGGAACAATATTCTTCATCCATAGCTGCATCTCAATCTGGATTTCCTGAAGCTTCTACAAAAGTTTATGGATCATGATTCTCGAAAACTTGAGCCAAAAGGGAAGAGGCTCGCTGAAACTGAGAACATGTTTGACGTTGATCTCTAGGATGACCGACAAGATCACCAGCTGCTTCACATGTTGAACGGACCCATCAAGGAGGCATTGGTGCTGGTGCAATTGGAGGAACATGAGCAGGGGGAGGTGGATTTTCATCCTCACTGTCATCATCAGAAACTGGAGTTGGAAACCTATCAAGGAAATTGGAAGAAGAAGAAGAAGAAGGCATAATTGCCGAATCAGGCTCGCAGGCCAAAGATGGCACACTCACCAAGTTAGGCTTGCAGGCCAAGACATTTTCATCAAATTTACATCTCTTCTAACGATTATATCATGTGAATGGGGCTGAAGAAGTATAACCTTTTACATCTTCTGAATATCCAACAAATATGCACTTTTCACTTTTAGGCTGCAATGCTTTCTGTTTTTCATCCGGAATGTGAGCCCATGCTTCACAACCAAACACACGAAAGTGACTTCCATCTGGTTTAATTTTACTCCATGCTTCTTTCAGTGTTATACCTTGTAAAACGTTAGTGGGTGTGTGATTAACTATGTAATTTTCATAATTTATGGCCTCAGCCCAGTATTGAAGAGTTAGTCCCTTAGATTGGATCATACAATTAGCCATTTCTTTTAAAGTATGGTTCTTCCGTTCAGCTACACCATTTTGTTGTGGTGTATATGGAACAGTGTGTCGTTGTTGGATTCCTTGTTCAGTGCAGAAAGTAATGAAATTGTTGTTAACATATTCTCCTCCATTGTCAGATCTTAACTTAATAATTTGATGACCAGATTGTTTTTCAACAAGGGCCTTGTAGGCCAAGAACATGTTAAATACTTCGCTCTTAAGTTTTAGGAAGTAAAGCCAAGTGCGTCTAGAGTAGTCATCAATGAAAGTTAAGAAATATTTGAAACCAGAAAATGATGCAGATGGAAGAGGACCACACAAGTCACCATGCACAAGCTCCAAAGGAACTGAGGCATTCCAAGAGGCACATTTGTCAAAACTATCCCGATCATGTTTTCTGAGTACACAACCAGAACAAACACCATCCTTGCAAGATACCATAGGAAGACCAGTCACCATATTGTCTTTACATAGTTGTTGCAATGAGTAATAATTTAAGTGACCAAATCGCTCATGCCAAAGTTTGCTCAAGTTATCACTATGAGCAACAAAAATTGAAGGAAAAGGTGATGACCCAAAGTTGTTAAATTTGTACAACCTGGTAATATCATCAACAGTTCCAGTAGCAAGGACATTTTGAGGATTTTTAAAATCCTTGATTACAACTTGGTGAGGTGTAAATAACACAGTTTTACCTTCACCTGAATGAGTAATTTGATAGACTGATAACAAATTGCAGGAAATTTTTGGAACAAATAGTACATCACTGAAATGACCATTTTCTACTAGAACTGTTCTAGATCCTACAACACTTAGAGATCTATCATCACCAACAAATATTTGTTTGGTGTTACATTCATGCATAGTAGAAAAGATGGCTTGATCCTTTGCCATATGATAAGATGCTCCAGAATCAATGAGCCATTCATTTGAAGTAGAAGAAGAAGATGCAGTATAAGAGTAACCAGAAGCACAAATTGCATGTCCATGAGAGTTAGATTCTGAAGATGAATCTAGGCTGATGTGGTGCTTCTTCATTGCTGCTTCCAAAGCTGCCATATTCTTGAAACACTTAGATTCATCATGATTATTTTTTCCACAAAAATTGCAATGACGCCCAGTCTTCTTTCCTTTTGGCTTGGATCCTTTGTCATGTTTTAAAGAAGGAGCTGACTGAGAGGGTTTGGGACCCTTGTTGTTTGGATTATTATTGTGAGAATTCTGTTTCTTGAGAGGCTTGGAATTTTCTTTCTGTTGGGACAATAAGGCTTTCCCAGATGTATCTGCATTGTTAATTATTCCAAGATGAATGAGTTTATCTTGCTCTCTAATTAAGGAATCACAAAAGGATCCAAGACTAGGCTCTTGATAGATAGCTGCAGTCAAGGATTCTTTCATGGAGTAGAATGTAGATACAAAAATAGAATATGCAGGTCCAATTTTGGAAAGAATATGATAAATACATTGTTTGTCTTCTTTCTTAATATTGAATTCTGCACATAAGAGTCTAAGAGTTTTATACTTAGATAAATAGTCTTGAATGCATAAAAAATCATTTGGATTCAAGAAAAGCAACTCATTCTCAAGTTGATGACCCCGAATTTCATTGTGTTTACCAAACATAGATTCCAACTTTTCCTAAGCTTTATCAGGTTCATCAATTCTAGATATGCGGAATCGCAAATCAGTAGAGATTGACATCCCAATCAATCCATGAGCTTCATCACATCTATTTTCCCATTTAATTTTCTTATCATCATCAGTGGGTTTTGTTTCTTTCCCTGAGGTTGTCCTGAAAAGTCCCCTACTTCGTAGAACATCCTCCATATGAGATTTCCATGAGAAATAGTTAGAACTTGTAAGTATAATATCACAAGGGGCGGCCATACTGTAAAATAATGGCTGAAAAAACAGAAACTAACTATCTGGTTGCAAATATCTCGAAAAAATATGCGGTTTAAAAAAAAACGACACTGAAAAATGATTCTAGACGATGAAGTTATGCTTGATCAAAGAAAATGTTGAAGATGTCCCCAATAGTGACATGGCAGATATTAACTTGACCAACTAAAAAAAAGAAACCCCCTCTTCCCAAGATCAACCTTTGATAATCATTTTACAATAAATTTGCTTTAAAATGAATCGCTTTTGTAGAATAAGTGAGGTTCACTTTTACAATAATGTTACTTTTAAATAGTGCGGCAATAAATTAAAAGACTTAAGTAACTCACTTTTTATTTTATTTTATTTAGGTGAGATGCAATTTTACAATAAAGTAACTTGAAAATAGAAATTGTATGCACTAAAAAGTAGCGTAATAAGACTTGAACTCAAGACCTATTAAGGAATAAAGCAACTTTGGATCAAGTGAGCTAAGTTTAAAAGGTACGTAAAAGAATGGAAAGAGGAAGGGAGATTTTTTCTTTTTCTTTTTTACTCTTCTCTCTCGTTCTCTGTGCTTGTCTTTTTTTCCTGCAAATCACAGAAAAAAATGAAAAACAAAAACAATTTTTTTTTTCTCCACACAATGGGGTTAGATCTTGATTAGCTTACCCGGAAAGTCTACGTTTTCAAGTTTTCTCGTTGTTTCTGATTTGCCATGATTGCACAAGGTGCACGGCAAAGAGCATACGTAGTCAAGAAGACAAGAAACAACTTTTCCTTGTTGTTTATGATTCGCCGCGATCGTGCAAGGTGCACGAAAAAGAGCATACATAGTCAGGGAAGGCAACAGTCTGACACTAAAACAAAAATATTTAATAATAAAACTGATAAGATATGAGATATTTAAAAAAAAAAAATCCGTCACTGTAGCATTATACCTTCAGATTTGCTGAAATGTGTGTTTCTGGAACAAACGAAAATGGTTTTCGGTGAAACGAAAACTATTTCCCAATGGAAATGGTGCTCCAGACGTAATGGAATAGCTCCCACATGCCAAAAATGCATAGAAAATCTAGAACCAAAAACCATTTCAAAGTTTCAGCAGCACCGGTTCCAGATCTTGATCAAAACTGAAAGTGGTTCTTCATAAAAGCTCTGATACCATGTTCGGGTACACAGGATACTCCCAAAAGACCGAAGACCTTGAGCAACCACTTCACACAAATAGATCACAGATCAACACACCAATGTTTGTCATGTGGTTAAAATGCTCGAGAGGGAAATAGTCCACGACCTCAGCCAAATAGCTACTTGGAGCAATTTATTATGCAAAAGAAAGAAAGTTACATGAGCTTCTCATAATCGATCAACTAGCCAAGGACCATCTATGCTCTTTAAATAGAGATCACAGACCAATCGGGTGTTAAGTCACAGATCAATGGTAGGTGTGATCTAAGAGAAGTTGAACCGTCGAATCACTCTATGTCTAGAACATATCATGACCGTCAGATTAGAATATTTACAAATGCATACTAATGCATACTAAAGAAACACACTTTTACCTAATGAATATATTACACAAGTTGATCTTAACTAACTCTTAAGTGTCTAAATATCATAACATTGATATAGTTACTTTGGGTTTGGTCTGTCTGGCTAGTTCTGTCAAAATCTCCTCGACTATTGGGTAATAGTCGAGTGGCTTTGATTTTGATGTGGAACCTTGCGCATGCCATACTGTAGTGTGGTCGAGTTCCAACTAGATATGTGTTGTAAGGGGCAGAAATCTTCAGATGTTTTGAGGTACCCTCCAAATGGCTGCTTGAATTTTAAGATTTTGAAACTAGTGTTCTAAGAACACTTTGCCTTCTTCTTGTTCCTCTGGGGTTACATCCATTGAGAAAGGATTGAAACGCCACATATGAAACCTGGTCAGCTATATGAATTCTTGATTCCTGACTGGACATAAGTGGTACATAGCTAGCCATATTAATAGTGATGGGAATCTGATTATTGCACCTGATTCCTGGAACTTTTCATGGATATATTTGAGCATGTCGGCCCCGTATAGAGCCCAACAATATACTTTCCCTGATGCTGCTATGCAGTCAACAACTTCCATCATGTCGAGTTTTAAATCGTAGCCTCTTCTTGTGACAATCATGCCTGTGGATACAATTTTGGCCACTATTTTGGGTGTAGTGGCTTTAGTTTGTCCGATAATTAACCCTTTTGAATTTTTCCCTATTAGTCTTTCGACCAACCCCTCTTTGATACCTACAAGAATAGGGTCACCTTTGTTTGAAAGCCCAGTAAGTTTGTAGATGGTTTCTGCTGATATTTCCACTGGTCTATCAAAGTAGAGCTTCCCATTGTGTTACTAGCTAATGATGAATTTGGAAATATTTTCTTTTGTCCCTCTAGAACTCGACATGAGGGGTGCATTCATATAATTCAAAATGGTGCTATGGTTTAGTTTGTTCCCTTCCTCTGTCATTCTTGAGTTACTCTTGTAAGCCCATTTTTTAATTTTTTCCCAGTGATGCGCCCATGAAACTTCCTGCACTTTTGTGTTTTTAATGGTTTGCAGCCGTTTCACTGGTGGGATTACAGTGGATTCCAACTCTTTTGCTTTGGATGTCATGGATCTGGTTTGTTTTGGGGCCATTTTGTCGGTTTCTAGCTCGACTTTCTTCATAGGTACTTTGCTTTCAGAGGTCTAATAATTATGTCGCTCTAATCCTTGGTAAAACGGTATGAAATCTTCATCCAACATAGTATTTATAGGTGGAGCGGGCAGCAATCTTATCGATGGTGCTATTAATGGCAGATTTGATGGTAAAGGACGATCTATTGAAGGCTCTTTTAATGCGTTCTTCTTTTGGAGCTCCTTCTGACCGTAGTCAAGATGGGTTGATTGGACCTTTTGATCCTCTTGTCGATTTTGATGATATGGTCGATATGCGATATGTTGATGGTGAAAATGTCAATTATTGTTAGATGCTACTACGTCTATTGAGATTTCCTGTCATTTTGGTTTTCTTTGATTCTTTTGGATTTTAGGTTTTTGTTTTTTCTAGTTTTTATAGTTTTTGTTAACAATTATGATAACTATTTCTCTTTTAATTTTTATTTATTTATTTATTTTCAAAATTTTTCAGTTTTGATACCATTTTAATCGGGCACCATTTAGCAGTTTCTGAGATACTATGCCCTATAATGTTCTTATTCGGACTAAGCCATTGGCGTTGATTTCTTTGACAATGTAGGGTCCCATCCACGCTGTTTGAAGTTTCTTTGGTTTTCCTTTCACCCGACTATTATATAGTAGTGCAAGATTTCCGACCAACAAATTCTTGATTTTAATGTTTCGGTCGTGCCATGTTTTTTGTTGTTGTTTCTGAATTTCCTAGTGTTGTACATCAATTAGTCGATGTTCTTCTAGTTTGGCTATTTGCATTAGTCGGTATTTCCTTGTTTCTTCGACATTGATATGTAATATTTCGGCTATTACCGGTGTCTGTTGTCGGAAGTGTAAAGGGACAACTGCTTCTTGGCTATAGACTAATCAAAAAGGTGTTTGGTCTGTTCGATCGTTTATATGATGTTTTGTATGCCCATAATACTGTAGGAATTTTCTCATCCTAGTCGTCTTTGTCAGCATTGCAAATTTTTGTCAGACCTCTTGTTAATGTTTTGTTGAATGCCTCTATCACCCCATTTGACTGAGGGTGATAGGTTGTGCTTCAACGGTGGTCGATTTTGAATTGTTCTGTTAGTGTTGCAATGGTTTTATTGATGAAGTGTGAACCTTGGTCACTGATTAGGGTTAGTGGGCAGTCAAAACAGTAATGATATTTTCATATATGAATTTAGCAGTTACCTCACTAGATCAAGTTTTGATAGGCTCTGCTTCTTCCCATTTAGTTACATACTCTACTGCTGTTATGATGTACCTTACACCTGTCCTTTTTGCTGGGACTGGAAATGGACCTATAAAGTCGATAGTCAAAATTTTGAATGTTAAGCTTGGGTTTACAGATATCAAGGGAATATCTGTGCTAGGTAAAGGTCGACCTAGATGTTGGCAACGATCACATTTGCTAAGAAACTTATTATAGCCTTTGTAAAGTGTCAGCCACCACAGTCCTGATAGTTGGATTTTCTTGGCAGTTGTATCCGACTGAAAATGTCATCTCGCTGGTCCATGATGTGCTTCATACATAATGTTTTCTCGTTCATGCTCTAAAACACATCGACGGAGTACTTCATCGAAACCCATTTTGTACAAAAATCAGTTGATTATACTATATGGTGCAACTTTCATGGCTAGAATTTGTTTCTTCTTAGTGTTCATGCCTTCAGGTTCTTGTCCATTCTCTAGAAATTGTGTTATTTCCTCTAATTCTGCAGGAACAAATTCTATTCAGAATAGGTGTGCATCCAATAGATCATATTCGAATCCTTTCGGTTCCTCTCCTATGTCGATCCTCGACAAATGGTCGGGCCCGACATTTAGTTTTCCTGGTCGAATGGCGACTTCAAATTTGAATTCTTGGAACTGTAGTAGCCATCGACAGATTCTTCCATGGTGTAGAGGCTTGTTTACTAGATATTTAAGTGCTTAAAGCTCAGTGTAGAATATGAAAGGGTTATCCAATAGGTAGTGTCGATACTTTTGGAGTGCAAAGACCATTCCTAGCGCCTCCCTTTCTTTTGTTGAGTAGTTGCATTTTTTCGTATCTAATTTTCTACTGTTGTATATGATTGGATAGTCCATTCCATCTTCACCAGGTTGTGTCAAAATCACACCTATTTCTAGGCCTGAAGCATCAATGTGTACAAGGAATTTGATAGACCAATTTGGGAATATGAGAATGGGTGTTTCGACTAGTTTTCTTTTTAATGTGTTGAATGATGTATCACATTCTTCCATCCTGTCGAACTCCTGATCTTCTCATAGCAGTTCTTCCAATGGGTATGTCATATCTGAGTAGTGTCGAATGAATTTTCTATAATATCCTATATGACCTAGCAATACTTTGACCTGTTTTGGATTCACCAGTGGTTTTAAGTCGAGGATTATTTTTATTTTTTCAAAATCAACTTTGATGCCTTCTTTGCAGACAATGTTCCCTAGTAATATTCCTATAAGGGTTAAGAAGATACATTTTTTTATATTAAGAGATAATTGAATTTGTCAACGTCATTCTAGCATAAGCCTTAACCATTTAGAATGGTCTTTCAACATGGAATAGATCATCCAGTCGTCAAAGTATACTACCATCGTTCTATAAATGTATTCTTGAAATGTTTTGACGATTGTTCTTGAAAACACTGCAGGGGCATTCTTAAGACCGAATGGCATCACTATGTAAGCAAATGATCCAAATTCACAGATGAATGTTGTCTTTTTCTGGTCTTCTTTGGCTATTGGTACTTGATTATACCCTAAAAATCCATCCGTGAATGAGTAACATTCATGACCTACGACTTCATTTAGAATTTCGTCGGTGTATTGGGTTGGAAATGGATCTCTTAGAGTGAACTTATTTAATTCTCGGAAATCGACACATATTCTTAGCATTGTCAGGTCGTGCTTTTTGGGTTGGAAAACCATTGGGCTTGCCCATTCTGATTGGTCAATGGGGTAAATAATTCCAGCTATGAGCATATTTTTGATATCCTTTTTTACTATTCCTTGTATTTGTGAGCTAACTTGTAGGGTCTTTTCTTGATAGGCCTGGCTTCAGGTTTCATGTTGATCTTCATCTCGCCCATTTATTTTACTAACCCTTTTAGGTATTTGTAGTATCGAGCAAAGGCATCCTGAAATTCTTTTAATAAGTCGATGATTTTTGTTGTTTGCTCTTCGCTCCAATAATCGCCAATTCTTGCCATTTTCGGTCTGTTATCATTAGATATGTCGATTTATATGATTTTAACTTTTGCATCAATCCATTATGGCGCCTTCCTTTTGTTAATCTGTCGACTACCTTCTTTGAACTATGAAAATGTCGCTGGAAAGTCCGCTGCCGTCATTCAGTCGGTATTGTCCTTGTCGGTGGCTTCGATTTTGAATAACATTTTGACTGGTTTGACCATTTCTAAGTGATCAGATTTCCACTAAAACCTTTTCCCATATGTGTGTTCATTTTCTAATTGGAGTCTCATCGATTGTGGTATTTTGTTTGATTGAATTTTATGGCATGCTACATTTGGTCGGCTATTATGTGTTGATTTGTCAGTAATCGACTGTATAAATGTTTTATTTGTTTCATAGCCTCGACTAATTTTTCGTCTTCTGGTACAAAGTCAAATTCCTTAATAAAATTTTCTCTAAGTTCATTCCATAGGAATGTTTCACCTCGTGCTTCTTCTAATGTCGAGGGAAATAGGTGTGGCCATATACGCTCGTCTTTGTAACCAAGTCTTCTCTATTCTTTTTCACATGTTCTTATGTGGTTTCTAGATCTTTAGTTAGCTTCCTACCTCCAAACCTTTATGTGAAGAAAGTTGAAGCTGTTGTCCATGTTTGTAATCTCGATTGAAGGGTGTCCCACCATCGAGCAGCTTGTCCTAGAAATGTTTCCACCAGGATTCGGAGTTGGCCATGTTCACCTAGGTGCTTAGAGACTTGTTCTACACGGAGAACTAGTGATTCTCTCTCTTTATACCGAAGATTTTTTTATTATGTATGTTTGTTGGTGCCAATGAGGGATATTCCCTTATTTTCTTTTCAAATATTTTTGGAATAATCGATACAGAAAAGCATTGTCCAGTTGGTTTCTTCTGGATAGCCTGAATAGTCCAATAACCCCTTGCTTGTGTTTCATAGTTTTCAATTTCCCAATCATACAATTATGCATCCAAATTATATCCAACCGAATCCTGGTTTCTTAGATGAAGCTCACCATAACTGTTAGGTTGAGTATAATCTTCCTCATTTTGAATCCGATAGAGATGTCGAACATCGAATTCCTCATCTATAGCCTCAGTCCAGTGTTCTCCTTGTGATGGATAAATAGGGACAATAAATTTATGTCCGTTCCCTTTTAATTTTATTCTTTCCTTGTCCAATGAGATTGATTCCTTCATTTTTCATCCCCATGGATGTCCTACCAAGGCTGGGAAGGAACTGGATCCCTCCTTAGGGTCGATGATTTCGAAATCAACTTTTGTCGATATGCCTTTTATCGTTGTATTGAAATTCCTCCAAAACCCAATGGGTTCGATGAGTCCTTTGTCGGCTAAATTTAATTATATGCTTGATTCGTTCAGTCGAGGCCTATCCAACTGTTCCCATGTATCCCGCATCATAATGTTTACTTGGGATCCAAAGTTGAGAATGACTTGTCGAACGTGTGTCCTTCGATTTCAAGATCGACAAGTGGATCAGCATCATTCTTATCCTTTTGATTTAGATTGCATATACTCTTAGTTTTTTTATCTGTATCATTTTTGTTCTTAATATTGTACAATAGGTCAATGAATTGTGCCACCAACTTATCTTTATGTATTAAGTTCAATAGTTCGTGAAGTGTGTTCTGTTGATTGTCATCGACAGCTTCTTGTCTATCAAATTCTCGAAACATGTTTGATGCATCGTTATATAATTTTTTTTTCTTTGTAGGGTTAGGATATTCATTTTTGTCTTTAATTTTTCTTATTCTTGGATTGTCACCTCAAATTTTTCGTTCCTTGTCTAGTTACTATGTGTAGACTCTTTGTGCGAACTGCGTCAGATTTTTGAACACAAGACAAGACATTAACATTTTTCTTTTTATTAATTTTGTCAAGTATGGTAGGACAATCTTCCAATGAGTGATCACCCACACCACATCTAGTACAAAATTTTAGGTCGGTTCTGTCTTTATATGGACAGTCCACATACCGATGTCCTTCTTCATAGCATGTAAAACATTGGATTGGTCGTCGTGGTCGATTGTCATGATTTCCAGAGACCACAAAATCCTCCACGACAATTGTTGAACCGTCGCTCATATCTATGGCCTTCATATTTTTGATTTCTTGGTTCATTCTGTTCATTGTTTCTTGGGATATTATCATTATTCTGGGCCACGTCGTTTGTTTGGTAAACTGCCTGATAGTTTTGTCGGTTTTTTAGGTTCAAATGGCAGTCGGCTATTGCATGAATCTTAACTTCACATATCACACACCCAGAAGCCTTGCCATTCTTCATGTTGTGAGGGAAATCCTTCTTCGTATGGTATCCATGCTCCTGACAGATATCACAAAAACATTTTGTTTGAAAAAAATGGACGTCTTGTTGGCTTACGTCCTGTTGACAATTATCCTTAGTATGGTCGGCTGTATAGAATTTTGTGCACCATATGTCTTGAACTTTGAGGTTCGGTTCTCTTAAGGATTTCTGCATGATTTCAAACTATTCTTCAACTCACGTGTCGACAGCAAGGTATGTTGGGTAGTCCTCATCCATCTCTACCTACAGAGCTTTTTTTAGTGCTTCTTCATATGTTTTGAATGTCTCCAAACTTATATGTCGTCGGATATTTTGGGAGAGCCCTGCAAGAAACCATTGAAATAATAATTGTTCATCAATAACATAGTCTATTTGTCTCAAGAGGTCTTTCCATCTTTTTTCATAGTCCCAGACAGTTTCTGCTCGTTTCTGAACTGTAGACTTAAGTTTTTTCGCTTCCAGATGCTTCGCATATGGTGTTTTGAAGAGGGATAGAAACTGATGTTTAATATTTGCTTTAGATCCATTAGGTGTCCTTTCGGTATAGCTCATATACCAAGTTAATGTTCTCTTTCATAGGGCACCTACAAACTGCGCCATTTGTCTATATTCATTTGTAACTTAATTGGCCTCCCACGTTGACTTGCAGACAAACCAATGTTTCATGGTATCTTCGTCGCCCTCATAGAGGGGGATGTGTGCTGAGCCGTGCCCCATATCGGCATCGGCTTCTCCTTCAGGAGCTGGAAATGGTGGGGTGGTGGTGGGGGTAGTGGGATATTCCGTGTAACTCTCTGTCCACAGCTAGTCTCGACGGAACTTTTGTTTCCGTCATATATTTTGGTTGTCAGTTATGTTTCGACAACTTCTCGATCAGGATCGACTTCTTTTGTCAATGTCCAATCTCACTGTTGTGCCCGTGAGTCTATCTGGTGTGTGTTTTCTAAAGCCGTGTTTGGCAGGGGGGTGCTCCTTCATGTCTGGGGTAGAGTAAATGGATTCTTCAGTTGGACGGGTACGCTTGAAGTGTAACCCAATTTCCTTCCTCCGGTCGATGGATCACTAAATGGTTGTCATCATTTACTTCATTGTCTAGTCGGCTCCATATACCGAACTCACCAGTTCTTAGTCTTAGGTCCTCCTCGACACTGGCCTGCATTCAGGTGCTCGGATTTATCAAAGACAAAGGTCTTATCTCCTGGGCTATTTCCAGTTGGAGATATTCTCGCTATTCTATCAAAAATATTCCTCCATTGGTGACATCTCGTCATCTACACCTTCCTCCTGTCGGTCATGACCCGACTATGGCAAATTCTCCTCATGTTCTGTAACCTTGGAAACGATTCTTCTTGGGAGCACTATAGATTTCTCTCATATCTCTTCCCTTCTTCTCTGCCTCTTCTCCCTTTCTATCTTCTATAAGTCCAATGTACCTTTGTGAGTCACCGCCCACTCAATTTCCTTCTTAGGTCTACTTTTCATTGCTGGTGATGGTATTTTCTCATTTCGACTAGAATCCTTCTACTCTGCCTCGACACATCGACAAATACCCCCACATAGCCTATTCGACACTTTAGTAAGCCCAGATAGTTCTGTCTACTTGTTCAAGAAGTACTCCCACTCCCTTTCTGCAATAAATTTTTCCCACGCTTTCTGCTTTTCTGCCTAGTTAGTGTTTGATGGTGGTTCAGTGAGTGATGGATGAAGTTTGACTATATGGCCTACTCCTCTGTTGATTAGAAATTTGAACAAAAGGGTCGGTTATGAAAAAAGAAATTGCTCAGTGAATTTGGTATAGAATCTTTTTTCAATACTTTCAACTAAAACTCTCTCCTCTATTGCTTGTTCTTCACAGAATTCATCTGCAATTTTCTCAAACCACTTCGACAGGTTTTTTCGTCCTCCTCGGATCATTTTCTGAAGCAATTCTTGATCTTTAATTGCTTTCGAATTCATCTAATAGTTTTTTCAACAACTGGGGCATCGATTCTACAAATTTATCATGTGTTTTGGTGAAGAATTTCTCCTTCTCCTGAGCGATGGTCACTCTGTTTCTTCTCACGTAATTATGCAAATAATTTGTGATCTTACGCTCCCACCAATTCTTAATCTCTTACTCTGATATCATCTATGTATGGTCATATCATCCGTATATGTACTTGTTGTTTAACGGGCAGACCCGGGTTTACTGTAATGTACCAACAACACCCCTAGCTCACTGGCCCTTTCGGCGACAGACCACAGAGCGGCCTGAAGTCTCACCCGAAGTGAATCTAATGGGTTGGCCAAAGACTCAAGTGTCTTTGACCAGGTTCTATGGCATCCTGGGGTTTCGCGGTTTCTCTTAGCCAGCGAGATCTCTCTCCGTGATGCACAGTCTCTCTTACTCGCGGGTTCTGACAGGGGAAGGACTCCTATCGCATCGCAACGACTCTGGCGATGCGCAAATCTCACTTCTGATTAACCCATGAGCTACGCTATCTCACACCACAACTCCTCTGACGGTACGATATCGCCTATTGTCAACGCGATATCTACTATAGTACGTCTCACTGCGACCCTCACGGTCCAAAGGCTATCGCACTGGGTGGAATGACTTGGCTAACTTTCAACAAGATATTAAACATTTCGACGTGAAATTCCACAGTTCAACACACTCTACCTCAACTATACTTAACTGGCAGAATAAGTATACTGGAAACACTTTAACAGAATAACTTATTACTGTGTGAAACAAGCACTGATAAAATCAAATGCAGATGCTTGATACATGTAAATCCACCTTTAACCTTCAATAATGTTGTAACTGAATGAGGACATACAGACATTTACTAACTGATATACAACATTCATGTAACAGATAACAGATATCAACTAAGTAAAACAAAATCACATGAAATAATCACATAACACACTGGTTTTACGTGGTTCACTTCCAGGGTAGAAGCTACGTCCACAGAACTGTGTTTATTATATCTTGAGAGAGTACACAGTTCTGCTGCAACCTATTGACTCTATTACAATACAAAATAGCTAATGAGCTGTTTGACTAACTAGCTAACAGACGGCTAACTGTCTGAATAGCTGCAGGTTATTCGACTAGCTAACCTTTTACAATACAAAATACATCCCTTTATAGGCGGCCCGAAGGTCTCGCCATTACAACACTGTGGTCCTGTCCCAACAGTAACCCAAAAACCCTAACTAGTGATAGTCGACGTATGTGTACTTGAAGTAGCCACTTTCCGTCGCACCACTGCTCTCTGCAGTCTTCCATGCTTCCCGACGCTGACCATGGGTACTGGGCACCGCTTCCCTTTCTGTCCTTCGTCTTTGATACCTTGGCCTCGTTGCCCTTTTTCGTTTATGAGGGTAGCTGAGCCCTCCTGTCTTCATCGTTGCCTTGAATGCAGTGGGTGAGCTCTCTCTTCTCGGCTGCTACCTTTAGTGCAGTGGGTGAGCTCTCTCCTCTCGACCGCTCAGGTACTGTCATCTTCTTTGACTTCTCTGTCCCGATAGTCACAGTTTTCGGCTCTGATCTGCAGCTAGAAACATGCTACGACATCGTATCTTTACCTTATCTCTTATATCTTCACCAAAAATGTCTATCCGCCAAAATGGCAGCTTCTCCTGTAGCTACGGGACCCTACTCCAATAGTCCCCTAACACTTACTTGTGGCTCGTCCTCGAGCCACTAACAACAGGCTTCTCGTGCTATACTTTCTCCTTGGCTTCCTGCGAAGTCTTTGTAAGTTTCTGCCGAAGTCCTGTGACTTCGTTCTGCATAGCTTCTGTAACTTAGTTCGTTGGTCTCTCTTATCTTTCCTTCCCTTATTTTCATGCTCTTGCTCTCGTCGCTTGCGAGACCTTTAAGGATCTTTAGGTTTTTGAGAAGTATTCCACAGATATCCTTTCCTCTTTATCTGGGTTAGAAATTTTATCACAAGGAAAATCAGTATCTTCCAGCCTTCTCAAACATTTCATTCAGTCTGGATCCTTTCGTACAAACTATACAGGCCTTGAATTCCATTCCGAGAACCTTCGTTCCTTTGCTTTTTCCTTTTTTTTTTGCGTCTCGGATGCCTGTTTCTTGGTCCTTTTTTTCTTTCCGTGAGATCTTCTGGGAAACTCCACGCGCACAGCCATCCGAGTTGGCCTTCTCTTTCCGTTTCTCACTTTTACTTTCCTTCTTTTCCTTTTTTGTTGTTCTAGGCTGGACTCGTCTATTGTCTAAGCTTGACTCCTCATCCTTGGCAGCTGTCTGACCTGTGATGAACCTGGTTTCATACCCTTAGGTGGCGTCATCATAGCGGGCACAAGGCCTCCACGCTCAAATCGTCTCAAAATGTCTTCTAAAGGTTCCTCCTTGGACAGAACCCACTCGGTGCAATACTCTGGATTGGCAATGGCTGTGAAATAGGGAAATTACAGCACTTTGTAATGAACTTAGCTCTGCATAGGGAAAACTTAACAAGTTACTCTATAGCTCTCATATCTTGCAAAAGTAATCATCCTGAATGAATGATCTCTGCTTTTATGCTGAAGGCGATAGTCTTGGACGCAACGATCATCTAGGCTGAACCCGTCGATGGTATTAATTGCATGGATGAGACCACACCCGTTGTTTCAATCCTCATTAAATACTGAAATCCGATCAAATTTCCCTCGAAACCTGTGTGCAGGCGCTGGTCTCGTCGAAGATTTACCAAATCTGGAAAATTTATTATGCTGTTGCCAAATCTACGGTAAGGTATACCGCTCATTTCTTCATTAATTTCCTGTCAGAAGGCAAATTGACTAGCCCTCTGTCTGCTTTCAAAACTGGATACGTGACACGCAGAATCATCACCTTACTGGGATGTCACACTGCATCACCTGTGCAAAACAAAATTAACAGTTTTTTTTTTTCCAAAACAACACAAAACTCTCTTCATGCAAATACTTTTTACCTGCCAGTGTAGACTAACTACCGGTACGATGCCTCCTTTCAACTACAATGGACATCTGCACTCTCATAACTGTCTGAGTTAAGGCTGGGATGTGGAGTGGTTAGCACTGTAGAGCTTAAGCCTACTGCCATTAATGAAAGTGGGAAGAAGCTCCTCATTTAGTTTGCTGAGCTGAATGGCACCTCCATCTGTAACTTGCTGAATCTGGTATGGCCCCAACCAATGCGTCTTTAATTTTCCTGGAAACTTCACAAACTTACTGTCATAGAGGAGGACTAGGTATCCTATCTGAAAAATCTTGTTCTTTACATGCCTGTCATGCCAAGCTTTCTCTCGTGCCTTTTGCACTTTCTGATGGAATCCTGCGATGAACCTGTCTTCCTCTAAGGAAAACAGCTGCGATAGCCTTTCATTTGTCGTATCTGTGTCTGTCATCCCGGTGATCTGAGCAATTCTTAGACTGGGCATAATATACTCCATAGGCATAACAACCTCTTGTCCATACACCAAGCTGAAAGGTGTATGTCCTGTGAGTTTCTTGCATGTCATCCTATAAGCCCATAACACAGCATTAACCTCGGAGGTCCCAATTATTTCTTTGGCTGTTGCAGATCTTAGTAAGAGTGTTTTCTAGAATCTTGTTAAAGGCCTCCACCATACCATTAGCTTGTGGGTGGTAGGGAGTGCTCTTATGGTGCTGTATCTGGAATTCCTCCGTCAAGGCCTCAATAGTGTGGTTCAAGAAATGGGTGCCTTGATCACTCATAAAAATTACTGGACATCCAAATCTACTGATGATGTTCTCAAAGAGGAACTGTGCAGCTGTAGCAGCATCACAATTCCTTACTGCTTTAGGCTCCGCCCATCTGGTGAGGTATTCTATTCCTATGATGATGTATCTCGCACCAGTTCATTTTCCTGGTGGGTTGATAGGACCCACAAAGTTTATAGCCCACTTTTCAAATGCCCGCAGCGTAATCTGTGGTCGTAGCGGCATGTCATCTCTCTGCGAAGGTTTTCCTACCCTCAGATATCGCAGCATCTGCAAAATTCCTTAGTATCCTTATGCAAAGTAGGCCACCATAATCCTGTGGTCAGGATTTTCTGCACAGTCGGCTTTCCTGCGAAATGACCTCGTGCGGTACCGGAATGTGCTTCTCTGATAATGGCCTCTTTTTCGTGTGGCATGACGCATCTGCACAGGACTTCATCTGGACCTAACTTGTATAGCTGTCCTGCGATCAAGGTGAAGTTTGCTGCTTTAATAACTAGCTGCTTCTTTTGCTTCTTGGTAAACTCAATAGGTGCCCATCCTGTAGCGAGAAAGTGAATAATATTAGCATAGTACTTGTCTCCGATCTGAATAGAAAACAATTGCGCATCGGGCAAGTTGTCCTCCATGTTACTTGGCTCTTCTCCTGAGTCTATCCGTGACAGATGATCTAGTCCGACATTTAATTTCCCTGGTTTGACAATAATTTCAAAATCATACTCCTGAAATAGGAGTAACCATTTGCAGATTCGTCCCCTTAACACTGGCTTATTGACCAAGTGCTTCAAAGCAGAATGGTCAGTGAACATCTTGAATGAGGCACCTAGAAGGTAGTGCCTAAATTTCTGTAGAGCATACACCATGGCTAGTCCTTCTCTTTCCATAGTGGTGTAGTTCTTTTCTGCGGTGGATAGTTTTCTGCTTGAGTATGCGATAGGGTGATCGATACCTCCTTCTCCTGGCTGGGTTAAGACAATCCCCAGTGTGATGCCAGATGCATCCACATGTACATGGAATGGCTTGGTCCAGTCTGTGAATACTAAGATGGGTGTTGTAGCCATCTTCTCTTTAAGTGTGTCTAGACTTTTCTGGCATTCCTCATTCCATAGGAACTTTACATCTTTCTTTAACAGCTTTTCCATAGGTGCTGTGATCTTTGCATAGCCTTTGATAAATTTTCTATAGTACCTGGTATGACCAAGTATTGTCCTCAACTGCTTGATTGAGTTGGGTGCTAGAAGGTTTACAATGATGGCAATCTTTGCGGGATCTACCATCAAGCCTTGTCTGCAAACAATGTGACCCAACAAAATACCAAATGGCGCACAGAATATACATTTTTTCAAGTTCAGAGAAATCTGGTACTGCCTACATTTCTCTAACATCAGTCTTAAATCTCCTATGTGTTTGTCGATTAATCCAAATACAGTCCAATCATCAAAATAAACCTCTAGGAATTTATGGATGTATTCTTTAAATACATCAACTACTACTCTTGAAAAGATAGCTGGTGCATTTTTAAGACCAAAGGGCATTACCGTATACTGGAATGCGCCCCATTCTGTCGCAAAAGTGGTCTTAGATTGATCTTCTGGATGGATTCTGATCTGGTGATAACCTGAAAAGCCATCAGCGAAGGAGTAGACCTCATGTCCTCCCACATTGTCTAACACTTCATCGGTGAAGGGTGTCAGAAATGGATCATGAAGCGATGCATCGTTGAGTTTACACAAGTTGACACAGATCCTGATTTCTCCTTTGGTTTTCTTCTCTTGCACGACCATGGGACTAACCCATTCACTTTCTTCCACTGGCTCAATGATGCCTACTTCTAGAATCTTATCGATCTCATCCTTAACTTTTTCTTTATAGCGTGGATTTAATCTGTATGGGCGCTGCTTGACTGGTCTGGCATCCTCTTTCAACGGTATCCTCATTACTCCCAAGTCTCCAACTATTCCCTTCATCTCTGTACTGAGTATGTACTGATAGGGTGCAGTCCTCAAATATCTTAATCTTTATTGCATCTAGGGCCTGATCAACACTTGGATACTTAGATTCAAAAGCGAACGTGAGTAGAAAGCTGTCTATCATAAGTGGCCATGTGGTCGTTCCCTTGCGCAATTCAGTCTCTGTGTACTAGTTCCTTGGAACTGTGTCCAAAGTGTGAATGAATCGGTGAACCCATTCATCCTCGGGAATGTCCAACCAATTCTATTCACAAGTCTAAATATGTGACCTGGGGTCACATTCTCCTGTATATTTCTGCTGGACATACTCCCTGTCAGTAGAGAATCTGATCGCCATCAATCTCTTAAGATCATCTCATGATGCGATATTCTCTTTATGTGCATACCACCATCTTGCAGGTGTGGCTCGTACTGCAAGGTCCATAGCTGTGATCCTCTGCTCGTGAGGAACTTGTTGTTCAAACTGTGGGAGAAAGTCCTGGATATCTGTTAGACCATGAAATGAGCGGGTCTCGTTAGTCTCTACGCCAATCCATTGCAGTGACTAAGTCATATACGCATATCTGCGAGCTGAGACTTCATAAAGTCTGTTCTGCCAGTTTTCTAGACCAACATCTGAATCCGATGCGCATGAGCTGTCGCATCGCCAACTAATGTTCCCTTCTGCGGTTGGATTGATGTAGTCACTCTGGTTCGTGGTCATCTGATAGAGACTCTCCATGTTACGTGCCTCTTCCTCTGCTCGGATAGGTTCAATGTATCTAGGACCCTGAAGAGGATCCAACGGTGCGATGACCCGGATCTGCGCATCCTCAAAGGTCATTTGTCTTCTCTTTAGGTCGATAACGGCCATGTTACTGATTGCCGAATCAATTCCTAGTAATGCTGGATATGGTCTACTATCACCAATTATTTCTATAACTTCAAAGTCCGCAGAGCTGCGAACTCCGTCAATGTCAACTGGCACCTGCGGTAGTCGACCTAGTGGCGATACCCTCTGTTGATTAGCTAATCTCAAATGGATAGGTGATCTGACTAACTGAGGGCTACCCATCTGTTCCCATGTCTGCTTAGTCAGAACATTTACCTCTGATCCTAGATCTATGATCACCTCATCCATTTCAAATTCTCCAACTTATGCTGTGAGTTGCATCTCTCTTCCTGTTCTTGTATGGCCCATAATACTATGAACAGCACGTTGTGCACTGCTCATGGAAGAAGATGGCGGATACTGATCTATGATGCGCTGAAGCTCTCTGATATCTTTCTCATCCCTCACGAGTTTCAAGCAACTCCGTAGGAAGGATTGTACGCTTCTTGTCGACTCATCCTCATCGCATCTTCCTGATGTGGTAGCCTGCGATGTCTATACAGGGCTAATGCCACAAGACGTTTGCTGCTGTACGCCCCTAGACGTCAGTACCTACGATCCTGATTGCATAGGGTCATCAAAGAAAGTCTTAGCTTCCTGAAATGTTTCTTTATTCTTCTGCAGGTCGAGTGGTGTTGATTTATTAGTAGCTTTGCGCACCCACTCCGGTCCTGTGTTCTTTTCATTATCCTGCAATGTCACACTGGTGGAAGCACCGCTGCGAGTCACAATGTTGACTCTTGGTTCTAGTTCTTTCTGCTCAGCAGCGATAAGCTGGATGTTCTGATGTACTGCTGGCTTAGGTTCCCTGATCTTGGCTATCAAGGTAGGACATTCTTCTATAGCGTGATCGTAAGATTTGCAATAGTTACATGTGGTAGTGGGGCTCTGACAGTCCCTAGCATAATGTCCTACAACTCCACAGTTGTAACAAGTGACTGGTCCATGGCCACGGCCAAAGCCTTCACCATGACCAAAGCCTCCTCCACGGCCTCGTCCTCTGAATCCTCCTCCACGGCCAACATGAGCTGGATCATGTTGTGGTCCTGCTGCTGGACCCTGTGTCTCTTATTGGACTCTGTACAAGTCGTGTTTTCTGTCTAACATGAGATCATAGGCTCTACAGGTATGGTCATCGTGTCCTGCTGACTTACAGAAGGTACAGTATAAGTTCTTAGGTGTCTGTATATACTTTTGAAGTAAAGGGCATTGCTGAGGTAGATGTCCTCTTGTTCTGCATAGTTCACACCATGGCCCTTGAGTTTGTGCTAAGGGGTTAGGAGCCCCACTTGCTAAGTATTCAACAAATACTGGACAGTTGTCTTTAGTATGGCCTTGTGCTTTACACTTGATACACCATATGTCTTGTGCAATCTCTTTTCCTTTTCTAATCTCATGCATCTGTAACGTGAGATTTGCTAACTGGTTTTGCAGGTTTGTCATACCTATACTGGTCTCAGCTAAAGGTGATGCCTCTAGTTTCATTGCCATCTCCAACACTTCATCCTGCGTATGGAGTCTCTGCTGCATCAGTGGATGTCTAATATGCGGGATCAGTGCTGCGATGAACCATTCCTTATGCTGCTCCGACGCAAACTCAAAGCTAACTTGGTCTATGAGAGCTTTCAATTTCTGGTCAAAGTCCCATACTGACTCTGTAGGTAACTGTTTAATGTATTTGAGCTCTGTTATACACTGCGAATCAGACTTAGGTTTCTTAAACTCTTTGATCATGGCAGTCTTGACCTGTACAAGTGTTCTGGGTATAGCTGAGGTATACTTCATATACCATGTTAAGGCTCGTTCCCTAAGTGTGGTGACCAACTGCACAAGTTTAATATTATCATTGTGGATTGCTTTAATGGTCCACATGACTTCACATAGAAACCAGTGTTGCTCTGGGTCTTCTGCCCCTGTACCCTTAAAGGTAGGTAACTTCATATCATCCCCCATTCTATTTCTACGTGGTGGATGCTTATTTGCTGCATTACTACCACTTGGCGGTGTAGGTGGAGGTGATGTAGCGGTAGTATGTACTGTAGGTGAACTACTAGATGGAGTTCCTACGGGATTGTTCTGAGTCCCGGTTGTTTTCTGTGGGATATAAGGGTGGTAAGGGATACCCCCTTCTGTTCTTTCTGTATTGATATGACTCTGTTGTCTAGTATTATCTGAACTGTCTTCAAATATGGGAGATCTGAAATCTACTTTATATTTCTTTCCACTTCATGTACGTCCAATGTCATCAAAATCACTCTCAAACTCTTGTGACATCACACTTTCTTAGATTACTCGTCTGAAACTATATCCATTACTCTTTTTTCATATAATAACATCTTAATGGACAAGTTTAAAGAGTTTAGGTACTTACCACGATATCCTTTGAAGAAGTACCGCTCAACCTCGCTGAATCTTTTTCTCTGTTCAACTGCAAACTCTGTGACGAAGCCTTCTAGCACACTCGCAAGCCAGAAGTCTACTGTCCTCGTAATGGGATTATCAAGGCTCTTCACGGTCTGAATCAGCTTCGGTGTCCAGATAATGTTTCTTTTCTTCTTGAATATGCTCTGATCAGTCAACTTTGATAACCAGTTGTAAAGCTCATTTCCATAGGTCGCAAAAAATATCGTATGCAGGTCTATAAAGATATGTTTTTATAACCAGTCCTCTGTACTCAGTTTAGGACTCTTGTTATCTTGTTTGGCAAATTCTTTCTCTTTAGACCCAACCCACTGGTTGAGTTTGTCTTTAGTAGGATGCCAACAGAACATCAGTGCTCAGTTTGTTCAAAACCGACAACGGAACCATTTGTTGGTTAACGGGCAGACCCAGGTTTACTGTAATGTTTTTTTAAGTATTTTATTTTTATTTTTATTTTTTTTATTTTTTTTATATTTTTTTATTTTTTAATTTTTATTTTTTGTTATAATATATATATATATTTGTTTTTTTCTTCTTCTTTTTCACATGTTCTTATGTGGTTTCTAGATCTTTAGTTAGCTTCCTACCTCCAAATCTTTATGTGAAGAAAGTTGAAGTTGTTGTCCATGTTTGTAATCTCGATTGATGGGTGTCCCACCATTGAGCAGCTTGTCCTGTAAATGTTTCTACCGAGATTTGGAGTTGGCCATGTTCACCTAGGTGCTTAGAGACTTTTTCTACATGGAGAACTAGTGATTCTCTCTCTTTATACCGAAGATTTTTTTTATTATGTATGTTTATTGGTGCCAAAGAGGGATATTCCCTTATTTTCTTTTCAAATATTTTTGGAATAATCGATACAGAAAAGCATTGTCGAGTTGGTTTCTTCTGGATAGCCTGAATAGTCCAATAACCCCTTGCTTGTGTTTCATAGTTTTCAATTTCCCAATCATACAATTATGCATCCGAATTATATCCAACCGAATCCTGGTTTCCTAGATGAAGCTCACCATAACTGTTAGGTTGAGTATAATCTTCCTCATTTTGAATCCGACAGAGTTGTCGAACATCGACTTCCTCATCTATAGCCTCAGTCCAGTGTTCTCCTTGTGATGGATAAATAGGGACAATAACTTTATTTCCGTTCCCTTTTAATTTTATTCTTTCCTTGTCCAATGAGATTGATTCCTTTATTTTTCATCCCCATGGATGTCCTACCAAGGATGGGAAGGAACTGGATCCCTCCTTAGGGTCAATGATTTCGAAATCAACTTTTGTCGATATGCCTTTTATCGTTGTATAGAAATTCCTCCAAAACCCAATGGGTTCGATCAGTCCTTTGTCGGCTAAATTTAAGTATATGCTTGATTCGTTCAGTCGAGGCCTACCCAACTGTTCCCATGTATCCCGCGTCATAATGTTTACTTGGGATCCAAAGTTGAGAATGACTTGTCGAACGTGTATCCTTCGATTTCAAGATCGACAAGTGGATCAGCATCATTCTTATCCTTTTGATTTAGATTGCATATACTCTTAGTTTGTTTATTTGTATCATTTTTGTTCTTAATATTGTACAATAGGTCAATGAATTGTGCCACCAGCTTATCTTTATGTATTAAGTTCAATAGTTCGTGAAGTGTGTTCTGTCGATTGTCATCGACAGCTTCTTGTCTAGCAAATTCTCGAAACATGTTTGATGCATCGTTATACAATTTTTTTTGCTTTGTAGGGTTAGGATATTCATTTTTGTCTTTAATTTTTCTTATTCTTGGATTGTCACCTCAAATTTTTCGTTCCTTGTCTAGTTACTATGTGTAGACTCTTTGTGCGAACTGCGTCATATTTTTGAACACAAGACAAGACATTAACATTTTTCTTTTTATTAATTTTGTCAAGTATGGTGGCACAATCTTCCAATGAGTGATCACCCACACCATATCTAGTACCAAATTTTAGGTCGATTCTGTCTTTATATGGATAGTCCACATACCGATGTCCTTCTTCATAGCATGTTAAACATTGGATTGGTCGTCGTTGTCAATTGTCATGATTTCTAGAGACCTCCAAATACTCCATGACAGTTGTTGAACCATCGCTCATATCTATGGCCTTCATATTGTTGATTTCTTGGTTCATTCTGTTCATTGTTTCTTGGGATATTATCATTATTCGGGGCCACGTCGTTTGTTTGGTAAACTGCCTGATAGTTTTGTCGGTTTTTTAGGTTCAAATGGCAGTCGACTGTTGCATGAATCTTAACTTCACATATCGCACACCAAGAAGCCTTGCCATTCTTCATGTTGTGAGGGAAATCCTTCTTCGTATGGTATCCATGCTCCTGATAGATATCGCAAAAACATTTTGTTTGAAAAAAATGGACGTCTTGTTGGCTTACGTCCTGTTGACAATTATCCTTAGTATGGTCGGCTGTATAGCATTTTGTGCACCATATGTCTTGACCTTTGAGGTTCAGTTCTCTTAAGGATTTCTGCATGATTTCAAACTATTCTTCAACTCACGCGTCAACAATAGGGTATGTTGGGTAGTCCTCATCCATCTCTACCTACAGAGATTTTTTCAGTGCTTCTTCATATGTTTTGAATGTCTCCAAACTTATATGCCGTCGGATATTTTGGGAGAGCCCTACAAGAAACCATTGAAACAATAATTGTTCATCAATAAATAGTCTATTTGTCTCAAGAGGTCTTTCCATCCTTTTTACTAGTCCCGGACAGTTTCTGCTAGTTTCTGAACTGTAGACTTAAGTTTTTTTGCTTCCAGATGCTTCGCATATGGTGTTTTGAAGAAGGATAGAAAATGATGTTTAATCTCTGCTTTAGATCCATTAGGTGTCCTTTCGGTATAGCTCATATACCAAGTTAATGTTCTCTTTCATAGGGCACCTACAAACTACGCCATTTGTCTATATTCATTTGTAACTTAATTGGCCTCCCACGTTGACTTGCAGACAAACCAATGTCGCTTGGGATCTTCGTCGCCCTCATAGAGGGGGATGTGTGCTGAGCCGTGCCCCATATCAGCATTGGCTTCTCCTTCAGGAGGTGGCGATGGTGGGGGTAGTGGGATATTCCGTGTAACTCTCTGTCCATAGCTAGTCTCGATGGAACTTTTGTTTCCGTCATATATTTTGGTTGTCGGTTCTATTTTGACAACTTCTTGATCAGGATCAACTTCTTTTGTCGATGTCCAACCTCACTGTTGTGCCCGTGAGTATGACTGGTGTGTGTTTTCTAAAGCCGTGTTTGGCAAGGGGGTGCTCCTTCATGTATGGGGTAGAGTAAATGGATTCTTCAGTTGGACGGGTACGCTTGAAGTGTAACCCAATTTCCTTCCTCCAGTCGACGGATCACTAAATGGTTGTCATCATTTACTTCATTGTCTAGTCGGCTCCATATACCGAACTCACCAGTTCTTAGTCTTAGGTCCTCCTCGACAATGGCCTGCATTCAGGTGCTTGGATTTATCAGAGACAAAGGTCTTATCTCCTGGGGTATTTCCAATTGGAGATATTCTCGCTATTCTATCCAAAAATATTCCTCCATTGGTGACATCTCGTCATCTACACCTTCCTCCTGTCGGTCATGACCCGACTGTGGAAAATTCTCCTCATGTTCTGTAACCTTGGAAACCATTCTTCTTTGGAGTGCTATAGATTTCTCTCATATCTCTTCCCTTCTTCTCTGCCTCTTCTCCCTTTCTATCTTCTATAAGTCCAATGTACCTTTGTGAGTCACCGCCCACTCAATTTCCTTCTTAGGTCTACTTTTCATTGCTGGTGATGGTATTTTCTCATTTCGACTAGAATCCTTCTACTCTGCCTCGACACATGGACAACTACCCCCACATAGCCTATCCGACACTTTAGTAAGCCTGGATAGTTCTGTCTACTTGTTCAAGAAGTACTCCCACTCCCTTTCTGCAATAATTTTTTCCCACGCTTTCTGCTTTTCTGCCCAGTTAGTGTTTGATGGTGGTTCAGTGAGTGATGGATGAGGTTTCACTATATGGCCTACTCCTCTGTCGATTAGAAATTTGAACAAAAGGGTCGGTTGTGAAAAAAGAAATTGCTCAGTGAATTTGGTATAGAATATTTTTTCAATACTTTCAACTGAAACTCTCTCCTCTATTGCTTGTTCTTCACAGAATTCATTTGCAATTTTCTCAAACCACTTCGACAAGTTTGTTCGTCCTCCTTGGATCATTTTCTGAAGAAATTATTAATCTTTAGTTGCTTTCGACTTCATCTAATAGTTTTATCAACAACTGGGGCATTGATTCTACAAATTTATCATGTGTTTTGGTGAAGAATTTCTCGTTCTCCTGAGCGATGGTCACTCTGTTTCTTCTCACGTAATTCTGCAAATAATTTGTGATCTTACGCTCCCACCAATTCTTAATCTCTTACTTTGATATCATCTATGTATGGTCATATCATCCGTATATGTACTTGTTGGTTAACGGGAAGACCCGGGTTTACTGTAATGTACCAACAACACCCCTAGCTCACTGGCCCTTTCGGCGACAGACCGTGGAGCGGCCTGAAGTCTCACCCGAAGTGATTCTAATGGGTTGGACAAAGACTCAAGTGTCTTCGACCAGGTTCTGTAGCATCCTGGGGTCTCGCGGTTTCTCTTAGCCAACGAGATCTCTCTCCATGATGCATAGTCTCTCTTACTCGCGGGTTCTGATAGGGGAAGGACTCCTATCGCATCGCAACGACTTTGGCGATGCGCAACTCTCGCTTCCGCTTAACCCACGAGCTACGCTATCTCACACCACAACTCCTCTTACGGTGCGACATCACCTACTGTCAACGCGATATCCACTATAGTACGGCCCACTGCGACCCTCACGGTCCAAAGGCTATCGCACTGGGTGGAATGACTTGGCTAACTTTCAACAAGATATTAAACATTCTGACGTGAACTTCCACAGTTCAACACACTCTACCTCAACTATACTTAACTGGCAGAATAAGTATACTGGAAACACTTTAATAGAATGACTTATTACTATCTGAAACAAGCACTGATAAACTCATATGCAGACACTTGATACATGTAAATCCACCTTTAACCTTCAATAATGTTGTAACTGAATGAGGACATACAGACATTTACTAACTGATATACAACATTCATGTAACAGATAACATATATCAACTAAGTAAAACACAATCACATGAAATAATCACATAACACACTGGTTTTACGTGGTTCACTTCCAGGGTAGAAGCTACGTCCATAGAACTATGTTTATTATATCTTGAGAGAGTACACAGTTCTGCTGCAACCTGTTGTGCAGCTAGAGATCTTTTGGTAACTTCGCACTCACTGTCGGGAGCCCTTCTCTCCTAGATCTCTTCTCTTTCTCTATATTGCCTTCTTACAATATTCTCTCTCTCTCTCTCTCTCTCTTTGTCAATCCCTGCGGATTGTTACATACATACTCCTGGAATCGACTACTGGTTACAGTAAGATACTATGGACTTAATAGCAGAACCAGAGCTCGACTCTATTACAATACAAAATAGCTAATGAGCTAATTGACTAACTAGCTAACAGACGGCTAACTGTCTGAATAGCTACAGGTTATTCGACTGGCTAACCTTTTACAATACAAAATACATCCCTTTATAGGCGGCCCGAAGGTCTCACCATTACAACACTGTGGGCCTGTCCCAACAGTAACCCAAAAACCCTAACTAGTGATAGTCAGCATATGTGTACTTGAAGTAGCCGCTTTCCGTCACACCACTGCTCTCTGCAGTATTCCATGCTTCCCAACGCTGACCATGGGTACTGGGCGCCGCTTCCCTTTTTGTCCTTCATCTTCAATACCTTGGCCTCGTTGCCCTTTTTCCTTTATGAGGATAGCTGAGCCCTCCTGTCTTTGCCGCTGCCTTGAATGTAGTGGGTGAGCTCTCTCTTCTCCGCCGCTGCCTTTAGTGCAGTGGGTGAGCTCTCTCCTCTTGGCCGCTCAGGTACTGTCGTCTTCTTTGACTTCTCTGTCCCGATAGTCATAGTTTTCGGCTCTGATCTGCAGCTAGAAACATGCTACGGCGTCGTATCTTTACCTTATCTCTTATATCTTCGCCAAAACTGTCTATCCACCAAAATGGCAGCTTCTCCTGTAGCTGCGGGACCCTACTCCAACAGTACTACCGACAAAAGAACCAATGTTGTAATCACATAGATCACATAAGGTTACCAATAATACACATATAGAAACATATATTCATACATATACAAGAGACGAGAACATATGATAGAATAACAGAATATACTAGTGAATCACATGAGGGTCCATACATACATAGGAACTGAACCCAGTTCTTATCTGGCTCAATAGCCTATTATATATGATTACAAAACAATTAGGAATAACTACTTGTCGGTTCAGCCAACCGACACAACCATTGGAGGCCGACCCAATATCTGATTAGTCGGTTAACTAGTCTAGTCGGCTCACCGACTAGCTCCTCCAACAGTATGTATGGACCCTCATGTGATTCACTAATATAATCTGTTATTCTATCATCTATTCTTGTCTCTTGTTCTTGTATGAATATATGTTTCTATGTGTGTATTATTGGTAACCTTATGTGATCTGTGTCATTACAACAAGTTTCTATCAACACAAATCCATGAGCTCTTGGTTGAGTTATGGTATTACTCTTAGCTTGTTGAGAACTGTTACTACCTCCACCTACTAGTGAAATATTATGCAAACTATTCATATACTGATCATTTGACTATGCCAAGGAAATTGAAAAATAGGGTGTTTAGATTGTGTTACATATTATGCAAGGGCACCTTGGAGGTGTTCAAAGGTGTGTTAATATCGTTACTTTCTATATCTCCTTCCATGACATTAGGGGTGCTATCATATTCCATGGGTCATGACAAATCTAATTGATCCACAACTTCACCCAAGGCTAGTTTGGTTGACTAATATGGTAATGTGCTACTTGGCAATTGGATCTCATAGTCCCATTTCTTACTCGTTCCTTCTCCCAATCTTCCTCTTACTAGGTTATCTTGTACCTTTACTTCTCTTCCTCTTAGCCATGAACCAACTAGTTCCTCTCTCCATGTCATCTGGTGTAGTTGAATTTCCCTTTCCTCATTCCTTTCCCCATTCCACAACTCTCCTTCCATTTCTACACTTCTCTTCTTCTCCTTTCTCATTTGTGTTTTCCACCATTGTTTACATATTATCGATCTTCTTATTTGCTCATTTAGCCTATATTCATTACTAGATCTCTCTCCATTGTATGCATTTTCTACCTTCCAAAACATTGCAACATTACCTTGGCTATTACCTTGTGGCATGAGGGTTTTAATCATCCATCCTAATCTAGTTCAATGGAAGAAATCCAAACTCCACAATATAGATCTTAATAGAAAGTAAAACTTCCTTCAGTAACCTGCCTCTCTCTTGCTCCCCTTTTGAGCTCTTCTTTAGCTTTGGATGTCAATTGGTTATTTTTTGTTGTGAAACCTATTATATAATTGATGAGTGTATTTTATATCTAGAAATTGACAACTTTAGTTAGAGGCAAGTCTAGACACTTAAACTCTATCAAGTCCATCCATGTCCATTGAACAAGTCTCCTATGTCATTTGTGATATTCAGGAGCTTTTGCAAGTCTTTGTAGCCACTCATTTAGAGCTACAGGGAATTCAAGCCACAAAATTTTATATTGATCTAGCGGTGGACCTGTGTAGAGGATACTTTTTGAGTCTTGATGTTACCCACCCTCGTAGTTCAACTTCCTATATTATGAATTCCTCAAATTTACTGTCCCACCAATTTTGAATTTGACTTATTAACACTTGTGTATCCATCCAATTAATGACATCCTATTATAAACCAGGTCCCAGTGACAACAAAATCATTTGTTTGCAGAAAATGAGAGGCTGGGTTCTTACGTAGGGACCAATAAAGGGCACTGTTATCATGCTACTAAATTCTAGTGTCTTGGCATTTTCAATTCCCAAAAGGTTGAGGTCTCACCCAAAGCACAACCAAGATCTATGTAGAATGGGGAGGGTAAACTACAAGGATACTGAATGAGGGTCCACATCTATGATATCACAATAGGTTTTTCCTTTATCTTATTGCAACACATTTCTCACAATCACATTCAATCATATGTAAAACTGATATGAAACAAACATAATACAAAACATTCCATACAAAATTTATTATAGGGGCCAATACATTCCATTTATATTATCGATAAAATCTCATTACAACACACATTCACTACTTTTAACACTTAGTTAATCATCAACATAATGACCGACCACCTATCACGATGTTATTGTTGGCATTTGCATCCAATGCTCTCCATGAGTTTCGCGACATGGGTTGATCCCCTCTCTTGGATCCTAACTTTGGAAATTGTAGCAGATATTAATGCCTGTGGGTTTTGGTCTAATGACAATTATGCTCCAACAAATGGTATCGAAGTGATAGGTATAGAGATCGAAACTTACCTAGGTAACACTAGGGGGGATATTGTTAGCATTTGTGTCTAGCAATCCCTATGTGTTTCACAATATGGGTTAACCCCTTCACGTGGATCCTAACTATAGTGATTGTAGTGGAGATTAACGCCTACAAGTTTTTGTCTAATGGCAATCATGCTCCAATAGTTACAAGACAAAATATATAGCTCAATTACATTGCCCAAGAATACAAAATAGATAAAGATCAAAATATGTTATTGTCCTTCTATGACTCATACGTCAATATTCATCCTCGATGCTCTTTATTTTCTTATGTTGATATTCTCTTCTCTACTTTCCTTATTATCCTTTAAATAACCATGAGAGTAGACCCAAAACAGTTGCGAGTGTTAGGGGCTTCAACCACTTTTGCCTTTTACCCCGTGTTGTCTTTTGCAATTATGGGCCTTTCCAAAAATGAAGAAGCCAACAAATTTCTTACCATTATTGATTCTTATAGAGGTGACAGCTATATCAATAATTTATTTCATTTTCTTTAATTTTTTTATGTGATTTACATCCACAACCTTTTTGATCTCAACTAGAGAAAACAATTCAAAAAGTTTTTCTCATTAAAGGGAAGTTGAAAAATACCAAACGACAAGAGAAAGAGCCCTAGAATACACAATACCCAATGGTTCTTTATGTATTTTACAATATTTCACCCTTGCACCTTCCAAATCCTTCTCGACTTGCCTTTTAACCATGGTTTCAATATTTTGGGCTTCCAATTACTTAGTCAATGTAAAACCCACTTCTTACTTTTTCCTCCAAATCCATCTCATTAATGGATAGTCACATTCTCATATTATATGTCCATATTTATGGAAATAAGCACAATAAAGGGTATGCTTATATAATCCACAACTTGCGTATACACAACATCACAATTACTAAATTATCCATCACATCATATAATCCAACTCTTACATCAACATCCAGTAGAAACTAAGATACAGTTCGATAAGGGATCATGTTGCAAGAATCATCCACCAAAACGATCTTTCCTAGTAGGTTCTCGATTGATGAAAGGGTTTTGTTGGTCCAAAATTCTAATGAAAATCTTAATAGTTTAACATAGACTAGGTTACTAGTCACAACCTCCCTTGAGGGACCAAAACCAGAGTGCTAGGGATTCAAATATAAAAATGGCATGCCAAACCACTTACACCTATAGTTTTTGTAGAATCCTTTGTAGATTGAATATGAACCTTATCCATCCTCTCACGAAGAAGTGGAAAGTAGTTCCATAACATATAACAAGTGATCAATGCTTTTTTAATTATTGATTCAACATTTTCATCATGAAATGTCGATTGATGAATTAGCCTATCATGTTTTTTTTTCTTTTTCCATAAAACTGCATAATTTGGTTAACCCTTAGATCATCAGCTACAACAATCATGAACTTGCCATATCTTCACTTAGGGAATTTTTGATACTTTGCTTCTACATCAGTCTTACTAACAACCAATTAAAGTAGTAAAATCCATTCCACCTTTAATGAAACCTACACTACAACAAAAATTCTTTGAGCTAGTAGGGATATCAGTCTGCAAACCCTCATGCACATGTGAAATATCAACATGATTGCATCTCTTCTCAGTGTATATGATATATCAAAACCCCTATCTTGCTAGGCCTTCATGTCAATTTTACACATCAATCCCCATTGATTATGCATTTTTTCTATATCACGGACCTCAAAGTGATGATTCAACTGTTTTACCTCCAATTGACAATGTCTAAAGAGTTTGTCACAAGGAGTATACTACTTTGACAGTACTACAACAATTGTAGTAGCTTAAGGGAAATTATTAAATGTAGGAGTGTTTAATGTTTCTCTTAACACATTTCTCTATTCCTCGCCACCTTAGATAATTGGTGTGATAACTTGGGGTATGCAACAAAACATTAGTCTTAAGAGATGGTATCATCTGGATAATCTATGAGTTGTGTATCCTCCTCTATGGTAAAATTGGATTGAAAATCAAACCCTAATCCCGTAGGATTTATATGTCCATAAGTCTAGTATTTCATTTTAATCTCTTTCTTTGTACACATAGTATTGTTAGGGTAGTTGTGGTAATCAAATAAATTAATTTCCATTGTGAATTTAGACATTATTAATGAGGTCCTAAAGTGTGGTAGATAAATTATTGGATTATAACAAACAAAAATAATTACTTGTTGGTCATGGTAAGGTGAATTGCAAGGGTCACAATTATCCTTAAACAATGATGAAAACAACAAGTCACCTCTAAAATGGAATAAACTCTTGTCAGCTTAGGTAGATTGTCATAGGGAAAGAAATGGGTTGAGATGAAAGTCCCTAGTGAATATCTTGGAAGAGAATCCCTTGGTCATGGATTTAAGTCCAATGTAAGCTACTTTAATTCTAGAGTATAAAGAAAGCTCTCCAGTTTCTAAATCAAAGTAATTGTGGTGCTACTTTGAGGCTAAAGTAGTTTTTCCAATAATTCTCCATCACCTTCTCCATTTAGCCAAAAATTATTGTGCAACTCCTATTCAGAAAAGTCTTCTCTGTGTTAGTACACAATAAATAAAGAATGGTTCTCTATATGCCCCAGTAACCCTAACCTTAATCTTATTAAAGTACTTCACTCCTCCTTTCTAACATGAGCCGATTTCACCTATTTCATGTTGTCTCAATGCCATTGGATGGATATATTTTACAAGAAGTGGATTCAAATCATTATTGTCATACAACTCAATCTACTTAAACTTCATGTTTCCTCCACTATAGGATACTATATTCCACTCTCTCACACACACATATTATAATCTACATATATAGAGATTAAAATCTACTTTTGATAAATTCATAATCTTAAAATACTGCTATAATTTTTTCTTATTTGACCCATTTAAAATTCTTTATCTATGCCACACTAGTTATACCAAAAGTAGAGAGTTGCTTACAACCTGAGAGGGTTCAAATAGTTTGAGGTGTACATTTTTTGTTAATGTGTAAAATAATTAACTTACACCTCAAGAAAAAATGGCTCCCTCTGGGTGCTTGATAGATCAAGGTATAAAATGTATATATGCTTGTAGTAATAGAGATCTACATTCTAAAAAAATATTAAAAATTGTTTGATCATGTTAAGGCCATCATACCTTGCAATAACAAATAGCCTCACAATTTCAAATATACAATGACTTTCATAATTTACAAAATATAAAACTACCATTATAATTTTTTTTTAAATTATCTAGAATCTTACAATTATTTTAAAAGGAAAATACATCATTTGGACACTTAAACACTTGCAGTAACATAAACTCATACATTATGCTTTGAGTGAAAACCAACATAAGAATGCTAGAAAAACTTTAATATCACATAAGAGTACAGAAAATTATAAATAACCAGCATAGATCCATCTAAAAGGGGGTCTACCAAGCATGGAGAGTGATCAAATCTCTCAAGGTGCAAATCCTTTTTTTAGAGTGGAAATGTGTAATCTAATTTTTATGAGTTTAGTTTATCTAATTTATGTTGTTTTATATATATGCAATTCTAAATAATTTAAATTTAATTCAAGCCTACAAGTTATTTTTAATAATTTTTAATAATTTTTTATAAAAAACATGTGTCAACTCTAGGATGAACATGAAAGGAGTTACACATCTCTCCTCTACTAGGTTGTAGAATGCGTCTCTTCCATGCAAAAATTAGTAAAAGTTAATTTAGTTATTTACATTTTATCTTTTACACCATATTCAAATTCATTACAAAATACCATATTCAAATTTATTGCAAAAATAACTTAATAAATATATTATTATTTTTTTATCATTACCTTTATTCATCTGAAATAATAATTAAAAATAAAATTTAGTTACATCAATTTTTACAAAGGATCAGAGTTCACTCATTTAGTAAATGGATAAAATTCCACCGGTGACGTTATGTTGTTTGGTCACATAAAAAAAAGTCTATGTATTATTGTTTTTTTATCATTACCTTTATTCATCTAAAATAATAATAAAAAAATAAAACTTAGTTACATCAATTTTTATAAAGGATCAGAGTTCACTCATTTAATAAGTGGATAAAATTCCACCTGTGACTTTATGTTGTTTGGTCACATAAAAAAAAGTCCATTAAGATCCACTCATTTTTAAAGAACTTTTGATGAACGTGGATTCTTAAAATATTACTTCATTAACATACATATATATATAACTTGGATGATCCACTCTTTTTGAAAGAATGTTTGATAAATATGGATTGACTTAAAATATGTTAAAATTAGTCTATTAATTTTTTTTTGAAATTTTAATAGATATAAATTATTTTGTGTTTAAGTAAGAGAATCTTTAAGTTGCTTTGATGTTTGTTTTTCTGTATACACAAATATTTCTTATAATATAACTTACAGAAACATTGGAGATTTTGCTTAAAAATTTCCATATCCCAACATATAAAAATAGACATAAGTTTATACATTCTGTCGTTTTTCACTGACTTTTCAAAATTAGTTTCCATAGAAATATTATCTCATACCTATGAAATTTCTATTAAAAAGTAGTGTCCCATATGGAATTTGTATTAAATTTAATAATGAATTTTAAAAATATTAAATTTATGGTTTTCATTTCTTCGTCTTTTTATCAAGTAGAAAAATAATTTATAATTTTATTTATTTATGAAATAAACAATATTATATTTTTAAATAGTTAATGATGATACTACATCATCTTCCCATTCACATTACATTATTCGAAGAGATACTTCTAATCAAAACTAAAAATCTGTTTGTGTGACTATGCTGTATAAACATAAATAAAAAAAGATAAAAAATTGTTATTTAAATCCTATACAAGTGAAGGTAAGTGGGCTAAAGGCCAAGCGGGTTTTAGAAGGCATCACTCAACAACGGACCACCTTATTACGCTTAGGATCATTATGGAGGAGTGCCGCAATGATAAATCCAATCTCTTTTGCTGCTTTGTGGACTTTAGAAAGGCTTTCGATACGGTACCTAGAAATAACCTTTGGAATAGGTTAGAAGAGCTTAAGGTTCCTTTCGAGCTGAGAGCTGCCGCGATAAGGTTCTATGAGAATGTAATTGCCAAGTTTAAAAGCAATGAGGGGTGGTCGAAAGATATTAAGTGTAATATCGGAGTTAAGCAAGGTTGCCCCCTCTCCCCTACCCTTTTTGGCATTTACATTGATAAGTTAGAGGGTTGTTTAGAAGAAGCAGGTTGTGCTGGTATGATCTTAGTTGGAATAGTCATCATCCTTCTTCTTTATGCTGACGATATTGTCCTTATGGCAAGGTGTTCTTCAGATCTTGATAAGCAGCTTTGACTCCTCAAAGATTTCTGCTCTAACATGGGTATGACTGTTAACACTGACAAAACAAAAGTTATGATTATCAAATCCAAGAATGATACATATGCTAATTTTATGTATGACAATAGCAACTTGGAGGAAGTGTCTTCTTACAAGTACCTAGGAATTGATATTCATCACAAACTCAACTGGAACTATAGCATTAAGAAAAGGATTAACGGAGGGTGGAAAGCTTACTTTGGTCTTGAAAATAACTGTAAAGTTGCAAACCTCATGATGTGGAATAAAAAGAAGCTCCTTTTTGAAACTCTAGTCACTCCTGTCATCTTGTATGGGTGTGAGGTC
>LPNX010056620.1:486619-524982 GCA_001517045.1 Pseudotsuga menziesii | reverse complement strand
AAATATAACTTTAAAGCAAACTAATTAATTCTCTTCTTTAGGTCCGATAGACCAAAGTTTGGTCTCAGGGGACGTTAACCATCATCATCATCATCATTAGTGTTAGATATTCTTCCAATATAATTGTTCAAAAATGATGAATATATTAACTAATATATATAAAAATTTAATATCAAGTCATCCAAAAATTTATATAAAATAATTTCTAAACATACATAAACGAACCATAATTAATTGCATTTTTTATAAAGAAACTCCTCTCCTATGATATTTAAGATAATATTTTCAAGATCACTTGTACCCTGGAGGTGGGTGAAATTGAGAAAGAAAAGTTATGCAATGAAATGGCGCCACCCGGACTTGAACCGGAGACCTTCAGTGTGTTAGATTGACGTGATAACCAACTACACCACGGCACCAGGTGCTTAAGAATTTTTATTTGAAGCTGTCGTTTGCATAAATCGACGCCGATTCACAATATGAATTAATTATAATGGAGAAAAGATTCGATATGAGCAACTCGTTGCTAGTGTGATGATAAAGAAGAAGTATCTGCAGTCAAATGGATGTAGTTTGGGTGGTTGGGAGGAATGAATGTTACCCTCCCCACCCAGGTTCAACTTTTATAAGCGACATGTTGCTCTTGTGGAGCCCTTTGTAATAAATGTTGTGATTGATGAACTGACCATACCTTGATTCAGTTTGAATATCAGGTATTGGAATTTTGGAGTAGCCCTCTAACAAATGGTGAACCACATTTAGGAAAAAAGAAGTATCTGCAACGGAGAAAAAAATATGACGCCATAGCTTCGTGATATAGCAATCACTTTTATATAAAATCTGTTTGTGAAGATCCACTTATCCATATTTAAGAGCATTTACATATTGATTAGCATTTATATAAAGAGATGAAAGTCTTCAGTTCCAGTCTAGGCGGCCCCATAGCTTTTGCTTATTTGTTACATACCATTAATTTGTTGTAATGGAGAAAATATAGCTTTTGCTGGAATTCGAATTCACCAAATTTGATAATGTTGGAATCCTATAGTCCACAGTGCGATGATAAAGAAAAAGAACGTACCGTGGCCTACCAACCAAGAGAAAAAACTAGCAGCCATCTTACATAATATTTTTATCAATTATTTTGGCTTTAGGGTTAGAAGCTTTCTATTTCTACTATTTCGGCACAAGGTTTGCAACCTTCTATTTTCTGGCAACGTCTTTGTATTCTACCTTTGGCAGATTGTTTGTTGGTGGAGTGCTATTTTTAGGGGTTTATTTTGGAGGGGATTTGGTGGTCTTTTATGATTGGGTCATTTTATCTTTTGTGTGATCCTAGTGGTGATTGATGGTTATGTTCTCTCTCGATCACGTTGGATGGATCCCATGAGGAGTCTCACTCACATAAACCCTCTTGACGTTCCACAATTACCTTTTTCATGCAGACAAGATTCTTCTCACAGTTCGAAGGAGGTTTATCAGACATCTGATGCAATACTTGGAAAGGGGGTGGTTTCACGTCATGTGGAAGGGGAGGATGGGCTAACTGTGGATAATTTGAATATGAATTGGCAGCGGTATGAGCGTCGTCTTACTGGTGTGAGAAAAAGGGCTTGGCTCTGTCTGAAGACCTGTAAAGCTAAGAAGGGTTTGAAACACTCTGTGTTGGGAACTGACATGAATATGGATAGGGTTGGTGTTCTAGCTAGTTGTGCGGTAGTTGGGTGTATTGAATCTGCTAGGGTTTTGTGTCTTAAGCTAGTTGAATGGGTTAATAAGCATTGGCTTTGTGTCCTAAGCTAGTTGAATGGGTTAATAAGCATTGGCTCTCGGATCCCTGAGGTAGAACACAATATGAAGGTTTTGAATGGTATTTGGCTTATTAAGGAGGGTTCATTGGTCTTAAATCGTTCAACACTTCTTTCAATCCAGAAAGGGAGAAGATGACCCGTCGTCATCTTTAGCTCTTACTCCCTGGATTTTTTTATTGAACTTTGGACACAGAATGTTTTGTAGGGTTTAGAGAATTCACTAGGTAGACTCATTCAGTTGGATAAGAAAATGCTATTTGGAGTTGAGCAGAAGGTGGCATGTGTAATGGTGGAGTTTGATATTACATTGGGTTTAGCTGAAATGGAGATCAAATGGGGTGAGAAAACATTTCGTCATAGATTGGATTACTTTCATATTCCTTTTGGATGTCATTTCTTCCTGAAGACTAGACATATTAAGGCTAGATGCCCTTATTTATTTTTCGGTGCTCTGTTTGAAGACTATGTGGAAGATTCCGATGAAGATTTGCCACATCTATCTTTTACATCTTTGGTGGATGATGCTCGTCAATTTCAAGGTATGCAAAATACAGATTCTCCCACTTTTTATGAAGTGGTTTAAAAAATGATGAGTTAAATTTCTATGTTTCTATTGAAAAAGATTTAGATAGGAGAATCTCCCTTGATGAGATTGACGTTGGAGAGAGATTTGGTAGTAGGTTTCATGAGAATATTATGAATTCAAACCCTAATTAAGATACCCTAGGGCTCTCAGATAAAACTGAAGAAATTGATGTATCCCCAAACCCTAATATTTTGTGTTTTGAGGAGGTTGCTCGGAATACAGGGGTTGTGGGTTTATCTGATTTCCCTAATCCAATAGATATTCACCTTATTCCCTCCATTCCTTTGGATAACTGCTCTTCCAAAGACTCATATGTTGATATTCATCATGGTCACAAATCTCCTTTGAAAGTATATTCCAAGAACCCTTCTACTAATTTGGATGTTTCTCCAATTCCTTCTATTCGTTTCCTGAATGTTACAATTTGTAATAAGAAAAAGATAAACAAGAATGTGAAGAGATTCTCGTGAGATTCGTCATATAATCCCCTTTATGTTAGGATTTTTGAAGCTTCTTCGACATCTCATAATATCTCAGGTTCTCATTCTCCTTCGGCCCTTAAATAAAAACAACTCGTTTGGGATGGCGAGTAATGCCAATCCTCTCTTTCAATATCTGTGGGTTAGATGGGTCTGGGAAGGTTAGGGCCCTATCTAAAATTTTAAAAACTACTAACCTTAACATCATTTTACTTCAAGAGATTAGATTATGTGTAGTGATACCCAAGTTGTTGAGGTCCTTTCAAAAATTCTACTTGGATAGGAAATATGTGCAGTGGGTTCTTGTGGTTTCTTGGAGGGACTCCTATCATGTTGGAATTCACATATTTTATAATTCAAGCCTTTAAGGACTGGCATGGATATTATGTTGGATTTATTTTTAAGGAACTTGATCAACAATTGGCCATGTTGAATTGTCAAGGATCATATAGGGATAGAGAACCATTTTGGAAGTCCTTAGAAACCTCTGGTTTTCTAGAGGACAATAATTTAATTATGGATGGAGAACTAAATTTTACCCCGTCTTGACCACCTTTTAAAGTTGTTTTCCCCTTATCATTGAGGGGAAATCTTATTGACATTTTACCTATTAATATAGATCCTAAGGGGGAAGCTGGAATTAGTAAAAGACTTGATAGGTTATTTGTATGAACTTAAACTTAGTCCAATCTTTGCAGAGATATCAGAGTTGAGTGGAGAAATCTATTATTTCAAATCACTTGCTTATCATTCTTTAGTTGGATGGGGTTAAATCCAAAGTTAGTTATCCTTTCAAATTTAATAGTTCATAGCAATTAGATGAATACTTCTACAATTGTTGGATATCTACTCTTCGGATTATGATTCTATATGTAAATATTATAAATATAATTTTTGAATGTGAATAGTCACCTAGAAATATGAAGAGGTTGGTTAGAAGTGTAACACAACTATAGTATGCACTGTATAAATAAAGGCATTTAAAAATGAATTAATAGAATCAAGAGTTATTCAATCATACAGTGGTTTCAAAGCACCACCTTCCATAACTCCAGCTGTCATGTTTTAGTCCTGGCAGTTTGTATGCATGCCAGTCCATTTCCATACTGTTGGCTCATTATTGTGCCTGCCCTATTAAACATTTTGGTCCTGGTGTTTCTCCTCTAGTATTGTTGCAAGTTGCAAGTGTTCAGAATTAATTATGATACTCATTGCATTCTAGTTGCATGCATGCTCTTTGCCAGCCTGTACACATTCATTATGTGTGTTATGCTCCTCTAGACCTATGTTGAGGAATGAAGTATGAAACAATCCATAAATTGTGTATTACTCAAATCGCTGCACGATTTTGAATGAGCGGTTGAAATTTTGTTGAGTCGTCTAATAAATACCTAACCCTAAGTTGAATCACCATTCTATTTTTTCCTTCACGTCATTCCACCACTGGGTATAGCCCGCTCTCTTTATCTTTGTCCCTTGCATTCTACTATTACGAGTTTTTTGCCACCCCATCGTGTTCTCTCTCTACCACTGTGGGTATCCTCACTGTGTTAACGCATACTCTCTCTGCAAATTCCCATCTCTCAAGCAAAATTATCAAGGTTTTTCTCGTGAGAGTGTCTTTCCGCTGAGATATTTTCTAACTATGGCCTTTTCTTTTACTGGTTTTTGAGTTGTAGGTTTTAAGCTATATTCGAAGATGTGATACACTAGTGTGCGATGTATTTTTGAGGTATTTTGAGCTGCAAATTTCACGTGATACTGAGAGTTGTGATGCTTGTTAAATGCTACAACTCGTCGAGGTGAGATATCTCAGTATTCAAAGCTGATGGAGGAGATTCACGCCCTTTCTCAAGTGAGTGGAGGTAAAACTTTGTTGTTGTATTTACTTGTGACCATTGGGAATGCGAAAAATATAATCTTACCCTAGATATTTGCGTGAATTTTGAAGTGTAAATAATTTCATGTATTTTTGTATGAGTTCATGTTTGTTGCTAAGACAAGTCCATGAATGATGAACTGCTAAGTATGAGTTATAACGCGTTGGAGAAATAATATATGCTGCTATTTATGTGAATATTGCATTGAATTTGTAATATTGGAAAATATACGTCTGCAAATATATTCATATGTATAAGTGGTGTTGAAAGTGGGATTTCAACAAGTATTTTATGAGCCCGTATATGTTCCATGAATCAAGATTTCTACGTATGTGATGTATTTGATATGTATACCTGATATGATTGCTAACACGTTGGAGAAAATGTATGCTGCGATTTTGGATAAGTGTTGCGACGTCCTTCCATTCTCCTGAACCTGCTCACATCCATTTAAAGATAATAGCTAAGAACCAATGCTCTCTCTCATCACAAGACTGTTGGTGGAACGTGTGAATATCGAGCTTGAACGCGAGTAAAGAAGCTCACACCTGTATTTAGTTGCATGGATTTGCGTCTTGAATCCATCAAGACCTAAAGTTGTTTCATTTGGATATGAGATCATTGCTTTGAGCACACGCTGTAAGAATAATGCTGCCTAGTTGAAGATTGGCTTGTTGAAACTCCACCCTTGGTTCACTTGTTTCACTGTAAGAAGTAATTTGAAGATTGTTGCTAGTGTTTATTGAATTTCCATTATACTGTAAAAATTACATTTTGAAGTTTTCAAAGAGTTGTATTCCTGTCTGAGATCTTTCCTGCTGTAATTAAACTGTGAAGTATACTACTGCGACCTTCCCTATACTTGCTGTAATTAAACTGTGAAGTATACTACTGCAACCTTCCCTATACTGCTACAAGTTTTTGTAAAAGAGTTGTTGAACAAAGTTTAAATATATTCTTGAAATCTTGTAAGAAACTAGGTTATTGAATGTAATAGCACTCTGTAGCTACTTAGATAGTGCTGCAGAACTATTTTAAGAATCTACAAAATTAGTTCTAATAGGATGCAGAATTGTGTAATAAACTGGCAAAAGTTGAAAGGCTTGGCTTAAGGCTGAAGGTTAAAGGTTCGAGGTGAAAGAGTCCCTTGGTTACAGGCTCTTGGCTTGGCTTAAGGCTCATGAATGTTTAACCCCCCTCCCTAAAAGCGTTCGTACAGTGATCTTTTATCTGAAAACAGACGACGCCAGGTTCAGAGAAAAGAGGTCTAGAACAGATAAGGGCAGGTGGCACCCCCATCCACCAACTAGGTGTCTTGGAGAGAGCTTATACCTCTCTTAAAGCGCTCGTACTTATACATACACGGGCAGGCATTACTCTGCCGGCCGGATCACTCCAGGTGATTCTTGCCAGATAGGGATGAAGCAGACAATCTAGGTGCCATAAATATGCCTTTTTTATAGATATATAGTTAATATACTTTCAATCATTTTGTAACTTGTATAGGAGCAGGAACTTAAACGTGCATCCCATATTTTCTTTCAAATATGATGTAAGTTGTAGATTCCAGATTGAAGATGTAATTTTTTGCATCGCTTGTTGGTGATGTCTTCACCACCAAGGATAGATATCCAGAATGGTCTAGAAATATCAAGAAATCAAGTGAGCTTGTTGAAGAATCCCTTTTCTTTGTTTAGAAAGCAAAGAATCATCCCAAAGACCCTTCCAAGGATGATAGCAGCAAAATAGGATGAGGAAGAAAAAATCTAATAGGCAGATGGGGCAGAAATAACTCAAGCAAAATAAAGTGCAAGTGTCGTGGAAAGAATGGACATGAAGTAGATTAGTGTTGGGCTCCTTGGGAGTCCATCAAATATAGACACAATCATAATAAAGAAAACAGGAATCAAGAGGATGGTAAAGCCTCATTGTAATCTTGGCATTAATGAAATAACCTCTCTTTCATTTTTCAAATATTGTTGGTTGCTTGATATTGGTGCAACTTCTCATATGAATTTTAGAAGAGACTGTTTTGAAGAACTAAATGACATTAAAAATGACTTAGTGTACTTTGCAGACAAATCTAGCCTCAAACCAAGGTGGATTGGTCAAATTAGACTCAAGCTTCAGCTCCGTGGTTTCCCTGGTTTTGTGTTAAAGAATGTTCTCTATATTCCAGAGTTGCAGAGAATCTTATTGTCCTTGGTGCATATTCAAAATCAATCCCATTGTGTCCACATGTTTGATGGAATTGTAGAGATAAGGATTCCCTATGACAACTAGGTCATCAAGTGTATTGTGGCATGCAAGATTTGGCCACTTGAATTATAAAAGTCTGCGTTTGTTAAGAAAGAATGGTGTATATGGTTTTCCTATTATTCCTAAGAAAAGGAACAAATGTGATGCATCTATTCTAAGCAAACATAGTAAGCCGCCTTTTCAGATTCAAAATTCACAGAATGTAGAAAGTTAAAGCTTATTCATTCTGACTTATGCGGCCCCATTCCAATTCCTTATACAAATGGTGATAAGTATCTCATGACTTTTGCTTTTGATTATTCAAGAACATGTTGGGTATATTTATTGAAGACCAAGTCTGAATATTTTCAAACATTCAATAACTTTCATGCATGGATAGAGAATCAAGCACAAGAACATATTGGTACATTCCATTCTGATAATGGTAAAGAATACACCTCTAATGAATTTGAAGATTATTTTTCCAAACAATGGATTACAAATCAAACTACAGTTCCTTATAATCCTCAACAAAATGGTGTAGCAGAAAGTATGAATAGAACATTAATGAATATGGCAAGATCAATGATTTTTTTGAAGAATGCGAAACTGATGTTTTGGGGTGATGTAGTAGTATCTGCAACATATTTGAGAAACAAAAGTCCATCTCATGCTTTTGAAGACAAGAATACACATGAAACGTGGTTTGGCCATCTTCCTTCGGTTAGGCATCCCAGAGTTTTTGGTTCCACCTATTATGCCTTGATAACAAAGGAGAAAAGAAACAATCCTGGTGGTAGAAGTAGAAGATGTATTTTCTTGGGATATTTAGACACTTCCAAGGGATACTGTCTTTATGAAGAGATAAAAAAGATTTTTTGTGTTCCTATAGATGTCATTTTTCTTGAAACTAATAAAAATGACAAGTCTATTGAAAGGCGCTTGATCGTTTGGAGAAGTTTTCCCATATAAATACATATTATGAATTTGATAATGAAATTCCAAACCTTGAAGGGGGAATCCCAATCTTGGATCATGATCAATATTTGGAATTTCCTTTTGAAGCACCAACATCCCCTCATGAAGAAACTTATGATGCAGAATTTCCCACCACTTCACCTGAAATGGATGATGTTATTGAAAGGATTGAATGATTGAACCTTGAAGATAATGAAGAACCTCCAGCTGATCAAGTTGTAACATCAAAGAAGATTACAAAATGGCCATAAAGACACTTGAAAGTGTCCATCCAGATGAATTTGGAAAGACAAGAATTAGAAATTCAACAAGATAAGATGATGGAGGAGAAGTAGATAACTTAGGCGATGACAAGTAGGTATCATTTGATTGTGAATTGAATTTATCTGCTAACTTTGAACCAACCTCCTATATAGAAGCTACTAAATGTGATGAATGGAAATAAGCTATGCAAAATAAATATGATGCACTAATAAATAATGGAACCTGGAAGCTGGTTGACCCTCCAATGGAACCAAACTAATTGGTTGCAAGTGGGTATACAAGAACAAATACAAATCATATGGCTCACTTGACAAACACAAAGCAAGGATTGTGGGGAAAGGCTATGCACAAAAATAAGGAGTTGACTATGAAGTAACATTCATCCCCAAAACAAAATAGGGTACCATCCTGTTGAGGCCTGGAAATTCGCAGGCAACAACAGCAAGGGATTCTCCCTAGTCAACGTTCCCAACTAGCCCGTGACTGTTTGGTGTAGGGAATCCGTCCAGTTTGCGGTCCGGCTACCATAGGTCAAGTAACAAAAATGAGAGGTTTTACCGGTTGCGGCCTGGTCCACCGTGTATATTTTTGTGTTTTTTAGTTTTATGTATGACATGCAAGTGCCTAACTAAAAATGTAGATTGATTGAGAATGCAAGGAGTGGTCACAATGTGATGCACAGGTTCTTACCTCTCGTCTTACGCTCTCTTGCATCTAAATCACACACAACAAGAAATTAAAACTAACTACCTAACCTATCCCTAGGGAGCATGATTATCATTTATTAATGAGTAATGTATTTTGTACATGCATTATGAACAATCACAAATAGCTGATACTTCTTTCAAAACACATGAACATTTAAAGATATTTGAACAACCAGATAGCCAATTGTTTATGAACAACATTCATTACTCATAGTGGAAATTTCCATAAAATAAACCGGAGATTGTTCATACAAGAACATAGGTTCAAAGAGTTAGAACGATCTCACAATTAATGGACACAAAGCTGAAAACGAAATAGTTCATCTTCAACAAATCCATAGCATAACATTTTAACATTCCACCAAGCTTTCTCCAATAGGCTAACTGTAATTATCTATTGCAAAAGGAAATAGTTCTTCTTACAATATGTCCTCACCAATTTAACTAGGAAAAAAAATTCCATTCTCTTATCTAGATCTTTTATATTTATACAAAAAGAACAAAACTGTTGGGCTACCCACGAATGACTGTTGGGCTTCCCCAACTCTGCACCTCCCACACCTTTCTTTCATTAAGCGCTTATAGAATTTACAATATATCACAATAAAACAAATAAATTGCTCATGAAGAGGGTCCCACTTGACTATTCAAGGACTTCTTCCACGCTGAAGCCTCTGAGGCAATGCTTTTGAACTCGAAAGGTTCTAAGAAACGAATATTTATTTCAAATTTAGTAGCCTGATTTCTTATTACTTCTATTCTGGATGCGCTCAGGTGAAGTTGGTCTTCTAACAAGTGCACACTAACCGCGAAATGAGCTACGCCATTCCTTAGGGTCTGATCATCTATGGCTTTGATGTGTTGGATCATTTGTTCATCTTCCTGATATCTTCTTTGCTACTTCTCAAAAAATAGGCTATGGTTTAGAAAGGTATCCATTCTCTGTTCAGCCTCAACCTGGCAGCAATTATAAGTGATCAAAAGTCTCCTGAAGAATTATGCATAAGCCACCTAGCCTCGACCTTTCTCTCGGTCCTTTTCACTATTCTTTTCGTTTCCTTATCATAAAAGATAGTGTTGAAATCCGGTACCTCCTCCCCTTTCTTTTGTTCAAAAGGGATTAGCCTAAGGGTAGGGACCATAGCCTGTCCTATTGTGCTACCAATAGCTTCCTCAGGATCTTGAATATTAGGGTTCCCCAAGTCCTGAGCCTGACTATCTACAGGATCAAAAACTAATTGCTCTGTCACTGCCCCTGTCAGCTTTAGCCTCTCTGCTTCCTGCTTCCTCAGTTCCTCATCCATATTTCTTTTCTTTTCCTCCTCTTCACTCTGGGTAGCTTCTTCTGCCTTTCTAGCTGCTTCTTGTTCAACTCTTCTCTTTTCTTCCTCCTCACATTTGAGCCAACTTTCGGCTTCCTGTGCTAGTCTCCTAGCATCTTCATTTATTTTTCTAGTTTCTTCATCCTCTGTCTTTTCTTGCTCATCATGTCCCTTCCCGCCTTTGGTGGTGATTTTATTTTTAAACCTTCTTCTTAAGGCCGTTATATTTTGTGCACTATGAAAAATGGATTCCTCTCTATCCCAGTGGCTTGTATATTCAAAATGCAGATTTGCCTCCCTGCAGTGCTTTGCCACTTTATTTCAGGAATCGTTCTTGTGGAAATTCGTTTCCCCAAAATGGAATTTCCCCAATTCCTCCAAAAATTCCTCAGCTTTCTTCACCCTTGTGAATTTATAACTTCCCAACCTGAATGGTAAAGGAGGGTAAGCTGCTTTCCTATGTTCAAACAAAAATCTCCCTATGCCATCTAAAAGGACTTGCCTAACCGCCTCTTTGTGGACTATATAGTCAGTGGCATATTTTGGCAGTAGTAAGGGTTCCCTGGAGCATCCATACATTTTGAAATATAATCCATCCTCAGTTAAGTAGTAGTCTACTTATTTTTCAATCACCTGCAATACTTCCTCCGACATGCAGTTGCACTCTTTCAAGAAAATCAAGGTATGTAATGGCATGATGAAGTGCTCACACACTTCCCTATAGTGACTGTGGTATTTGTGTGCCCATAGTGGTTTGTATGCTGAGTAGACTGGTGCTCTCTCCCGGTCCTAGATACACCTCATATTGGGAAAGGGTTGGTTGCATAGTATGCAATGAATCAGTATAGAGTTCATATATAACTTTGATCTCTTTTGGGACACCCCTCCTAATGCTGATGTAATGCAGGTTGAGAGGCTGTTGGACACAATGTTTGCGCAGTTGAACAATGTCCCTTGTGTTGCAACATAGAAAATGATAGGCACCCATTCTAACTTGAAGCTTTTACCGTGGGCCCTCCCAAAAATCCTGTCCAGCATCAGGGCAATGAACCTGTAAGGGGTTCTTAGAGTGGCAATATCATATTCCCCGGTTGGCCTAGTTCTAAAGTTCTTGCCAGGCACCAGCATTCTCTTCAATGTCTCGACTAGGTCCATATTAATTGCTTTCAGCCAGTCCTCAGTCAAGTACACTTGTGATTCTAGTAAGTGGTAGGCCAGTGATACATATCCAGGGCTATAAGCAGCGTAACCCTGTTTATCAACATTTGCCAAAATCATGGTGGTTACATCTGCCCTGGGAAGAATCTACCCAATCACCTCTGAGCATGGAAAAAGCTCAGGTCTGGTAGCAATTTTCATCAATGCAGATCTCTCTATATTGGCATAGATGGTTTCTTCTTCAAAACCTATGTCAGGTACTTCTCGCCGTGTTATTAATCTGTAAACTTTCCCCCATTTATATTCGGGTTCTATACCAACTATGCATTTGGTGTCCTCGTAGGTGTACTCAACTCTGGTAACAATTTCGACTTCAGGTTCCTCTTCTACTACGGAAGCCTTCTTCTTCTGCCGTTTAGACATCTTGGATTCTGAAGAATTTCCTTGTCATATACAGAAATTGCTTTTAGGTTCTGTTGGGTCATTCCCAGATAGCATTCAAAAATGGAGACAAACTGTATAAGCATTTTACCTTGTCTATGCTAAACATGAGTGCAGCTATGGAAATAAACAAACAATGCTCAGAAACCAAATGTTCCCACATAAAATTAATTTGCTCAAAAGGGCTAAAACCAGCTCACGACCACCATTTGCATAATCAACTTAAAATATTGTGGCCTTTCAAGAACGACGAATATCCCCCTCCTCTCGTCAAAGAGAAAATAGTCTCGAAACCCCCTCTTGGTGCTACGACCTAAACGTTACACAAAAAATATGGTGCATAATCCTAAGCAAAGGATACTGCATGTGATAACTCATAAAAATAAGATGAAGCTACTTGCTGCAAAAACACTCGCATCACGGTCCGACTAGATAGTGCATTCTGACTCAAAAATTGGTCCGAGGTTCGTACTCTAGTTTGAATAGTCTCATCCTAAACAGGGAGTAATCACAACATCGCGACCCTAGTTCAAAAAATGAGGGCGAACAAACTATGGAACCAAAACCTCGGTATCTCGGAAGAAAATCATGAAAACACCCTCCTTGGATGGCTAAACACAGACTAGGGAAAACTGGTGTGGACATTGTAACGGTCATCTGCACCAGTTTCCCCAGCAATCGAGTGCGGGTTGCAAACCCATAACGTCCGCGAAAGAAAACATCAAGAAAAACCACAAACACCCCCCACCGGGCCGCCAAACCATCTACCTAGAATATATATACATGCCGAGATGGAAAACCTAGGTAACCACTAACCGCAGAAGCGATGAACTGGCCAAGGACAACAAAAGGTTAGTTTGACCAATCGAACGAAATGGTAAAACGGGCATAAGGGCCTACCTGGCACTGTGCTACGCGACTGGTGGAGAAAAACCGGTAAACTTCCACGGTGGAGCCACCTACGAGCGAAGGTACCAACAACGAAAGCGATGGTCTGGTCGAGCGATAACGACAGCATGGGGAATTCTCCAAAATAACAATAAAATAATAAAAACACCCTGGCCCCAATATATACGCCTCGGTCAATCATAATCGATGAGAAAAATAAAATCAATCGGGAGGCAAACGACTATGGGATCGGCGATCCTGTCAACATCGCCTCTGCAATGGCGGATGATAAAAAAACTAGGAAACCCGCAATGGCATCAGCGGAGGAACAAATCAAAAATCGCATCAAAGCTTGCGAGACTAAGGCTTCAGATCAATAGATGGTTAGAGAGACACAACAGTGAAATCATAAAAGAAACCAAGTTCCACAGACCAACAAAAATCGGAGTAAAAACAAACATGACTTCGGCCAAAAAATAACGGTCACGTGGACAACAAAATCAAACTACAGCGGAAAGATAGTGATTTCTAAAGTCGCAACGATGAAATATGAAATCCAAAGGATCTGCGAATCAACAATGGTAGGGATCGGAAGAGGATAAAATGACCTTTCGGGAAGCTTCGCAATACCTTCTCCGCAACGACGGAAGACGTATAGACAAAGGTTCCGACGGGATCTCAAAACAACTGCCGATAAAGAAAAAATGCATCGGAGACCAAATACACTTGACTCGGACTTGATGTCCTGTTCTTTTTTGCAACGAAGGGCATGAAGATAACTGGACTCCTGACTCAAAAATCTCACATGCTTCCGACAGCAAGGAAAAATCAATTCAAACCGTAAAAAAAATCGCTGGCATCAAAGTAATCTTTGCGCAAACATGAAGCAAAACAAAAAATCTGAGCAAAACGAATTAAAGGAGGGTCCCAAAATTTTTTGAATTTTGGGAAAATGTTGCAGTTGCAACAATTGGCGACTACCTGGTGAACCCCAGATTTCTGAATCAACTTCTTCCCAGTAAAAGACTGTTTAATCATTTAGCTCGTAAGTTGAATACTTCTAGATGCTTGTATTCCTAAGATGGAAAACACATGCATTTAAACCATTGATGACAATCCATTCTTTGGGAAGGGGAATGCAAAATATTCGAAGTCTGAATAACTCTTTTGAGGCTTAGTAGGTGAGTTTTATTTTACCTCTGTCTTTGGGTAGTTTCTAGCTTGGACACCACAAAATCGTAACATATGGTAAACATAACTATTCATTTGTTCCTCATTCCCATGCCAATTGCACTTTTGTGCCTTTTTTGAACTTTTGTTCTTTTGAGTCCTTCGTCTACTTTTCTTTCTGAATTTTATTCAGGCTCTTCTATCCATAATGTCCTTTTGTGTGAGAGATGCATTTACTTTTCAGCTCACGGACGGAGAAGAACTTTTGGCAGATTGATATTCATGTTTCGGATACTTTGCTTTGATATGTATTGCTTCTTTTAGGAGTTTTGACTCTTAACAGCCTTTAGGCTTTTGAAATCATGGCATGGGATCATTTATATATAATAAACTGTTTACCTTGCTTCCTTTCCGTGGGTCTTTTGCTATCACTCCCTAGGACATCTTAGAAGTGAAATGGATGGAGCCTCGAAATAGTATTCCATACCTATTAATTCTGAGTTATTTTCAAGGGTTAAGCAGGACTTCAATGAGTGCATAGCCATTTAAGAAAACTACTTACTAGAAGAAATTCTATCATTTCAAAAAATAAAAATGCACAGTCTTATCCCAAAGATTTCAGTTAATCGAGAACCCTGATGCTTTCCATGCAACCAAAAGTTTGCCTCTTTTATTAAAAAAACAAACCAAAATAACTAGAAATAAAAGCGGTAAATCAAAGTAAAATTGCATCAAACTATTTATGTACAAGGTCATCAAATCAAAAGAAAAATAAAATTCGAGAACCAACCACTACCTGATCAGTTATGTGCCCACCCATAAAATCTATCAACTTATGAGTCAAGGGGCTAGGCTAGATTGCAGACATGAGATACCTAACCATGGTCTAATTTTGCTATTTTTGAAACCAAAACTATGTCTATTGATTTACAATCAATCTCATCAGCCTGTGAAAATTGAAGGAGATCAGGTTGAGTGTCAGTCATATTGCTGGCCTCTTCTGATGCATGATATCTTAGTTCAAGCTTTGTAAGATAATTCCCCAAAACAGAATTAGCAGATTCATTTCCTTCTTCCAACTTAGTGATAGTGTGTTTCATGTAAGGTTCCCTTAAAATTTTGATCCTATTAGGGACCCCTTTATGAGGCAACCATAAATGTGACCAATTTGAAGCAAAATACCCCTTTAACCTTGCGGACCAATCACGGTTCAGAATAAGTCCATATCCATCCGGTATGTCAGCCACCACAATATCAATAAATTGACATATCTTGTTATTCACAGATAAACGAATAAGAACATTGTCCATTTCCCCCACTACTTTGACACTAGTTCTATCTAGTTGAGTGACTTCCTAAGCAGTAGGTTTTGGCTGCCCATTAATTTGTTTGCAAACTGCAAGTGGCATAAAATTCACCGATGATCCAAAATCTACCAAACAATTATGCACCTTATGGTTCAACATTTCTAGAGTCAAAAGGAAAGGTGGGGTTCTAGCTTTCCCTTCCCCAATTGATTCGACATCTTCCTCCATAGGTTGGTTTTCGATGGGTATCGCTTCCTATGGTTCTTTAGGATTTTCAATATTTTCTTTGTTAATACCTACTTGTTCTTCCATAGGCTTAGCAGGCTTGTTGATTTGATCTGGATCTTGGCCGATAATGGTAATTTCGGGTACTTTGTCCTCAACACTGTTCTTTGGCTGTTTTCTCACATTCTCTTGCAACTTCTTAATTTTTGAGATTATTGTATTGTCTTTATTTACCAAATTCATGTATTTTGTTATCATTGGTATATTCTCAGGTTTAAGAGTACTTTTTTCTGTATCAAACAGCGAGACACAATCCCATAAAAACATGGTATCATTTTCTTGTTTTTCTATGGTCTTATTACATTTTTCCTCCTCATCACTGTCCTCAGTCAATTTACAGTCCAAGAGTTGATTCATTACCAATGTCATTGAATTTAACCATTGAGGACAATTCTTTTTAGAATGAGGTTGTTGGTGAAAAGTGCATAAATTATCCATCCCTACCTCTGTGAGATTCATTGATGCTGAGCCATGCGGAGGGGTCTTGAATTGGTTGTTATCTTCCCTTTTTTTGTAGTAACGCTTATAAGCTTTTTGAGCTTCTTTTTCTTTCTCCAAATCTATTATTCTGTTGGAAAGCTTTTGCATCATCTTTAACATCCGCTCAAAATCATGTGATTGCTCCTCTTTAGGTTTAGACAGCAATAAGGCTCTTTTCTCGGAAGTTTTTTCTCTAGATAGCTCGGGATAATCTTCTATACTTTCCTTTTCAGCCTCTACTCTTTCTGCTTCTTCATAAGTCTCTGCTAACGTGGGCTTAACTTGAGCTTTTGCAAACATAGCCAAGTCCGGACCTAAAGCTGAGGTATAATACTCAATCAGGACTTTATCAGAGGGCCTATCAGTTGCAGAGAAATTCTTGAGGTAAGCAGAAAATATTTGAGTGAAATTGTGTACCTTTTCATTCATTTCTTTTTTTAAAGTGCCCAAACCTTTCATTAGTGCTGCATGCATATTTTGGGTTGCATACTTGCTTCTGAAAATCCTTTCAAAGGTATCCCAATCTGGGATAGAGTTTGTAGGCAAACCAAAGTACTAGGATGCTACTGCTCCTTTAAGGGTCTGTGGAAAAAGTCTACAAAAAACATCCTCATATTCCCCAGCCCTTAACCCCTCTATTACCAAATAGAAACTTTGCAAATGGTCATCTACTACAATCTTCTCATTAGGATCAAACTTAGGCAACAACTTCTCAAAAGCATGAGGTAAGTCATGCAACGAAGGTGTTAGGTTCAAACGGTGATCTGGCTTTCCAAGCCAATGGTGGATTTGGTGGGTTAGGTTGCTAGTTTGCATTTACACCTGCCATGAGTCTGGGTGGAGAGTGAGGAGGTGAAGGAACAAGAGTCCGCATAGGTGAACAGTAAGATGTGTTTGGGCCTATTTGATTCAAAGGTTGAACAACCTCCTGTAATGGTCCGTCTACTAACTCTTCCAAATCTCCAACTAACATTGAATCTTCCAAGATGGGACGGTCTTTCTTCTTATATTCTCTTCGGGGTAAATCAGGGATAATGGGTAATCCTCCAATACTCTTTACATAATCCCATGTGTGCCTTCTCAGATCATTTACCACTTGGTTGTCCACAGCAAACAAATGTTCTCTATTCTCTTCAGTATTTGGATCAGGAAATAAACTGCTTTCAACACTATCACTGGTGGAGTTATTTCGAGGAAATGGATTTCCCCGTCCAGCCATGCACTGGTGGCCCTCCTTCTAGTGCCAGAAACTATTGAGGCCTGAAAATTCACAGGCAACAATAGCAAGGGATTCTCCCCAGTCAATGTTCCCAACTAGCCCGTGACTGTTTGGTGTAGGGAATCTGTCTGGTTTGCAGTCCGGCTACCGAAGGTCAAGTAACAAAAATAAAAGGTTTTACCGGTTGCGGCCCGGTCCACCGTGTATATTTTTGTGTTTTTTAGTTTTAAGTATGACATGCAAGTGCCTATCTAAAAATGCAGATTGATTGAGAATGCAAGGAGTGGTCACAATGTGATGCGCAGGTTCTTACCTCTCGTCTTAGGCTCTCTTGCATCTAAATCACACACAGCAAGAAATTAAAACTAACTACCTAACCTATCCCTAGGGAGCAGGATTATCATTTATTAATGAGTAATGTATTTTGTACATGCATTATGAAAAATCACAGATAGCTGATACTTATTTCAAAACACATGAACATTTAAAGATATTTGAACAACCAGATAGCCAATTGTTTATGAACAACATTCATTACTCATAGTGGAAATTTCCATAAAATAAACCAAAGATCGTTCATACAAGAACATAGGTTCAAAGAGTTAGAACGATCTCACAGTTAATGGACACAAAGCTGAAAACGAAATAGTTCCTCTTCAACAAATCCATAGCATAACATTTGAACATTCCACCAAGCTTTCTCCAACAGGAAAACTGTAATTATCTATTGCAAAAGGAAATAGTTCTTCTTACAATATGTCCTCACCAATCTAACTGGGAAAAAAAAGTCCATTCTCTTATCTATATCTTTTATATTTATACAAAAAGAAAAAAACTGTTGGGTTGCCCACGAATGACTGTTGGGCTTCCCCAACTCTTCACCTCCCACACCTTTCTTTCATTAAGCGCTTATAACATTTACAATATATCACATTAAAACAAATAAATTTCTCATGAAGAGGGTCCCGCTTGACTATTCAAGAACTTCTTCCACGCTGAAGCCTCTGAGGCAATGCTTTCGAACTTGAAAGGTTCTAAGAAACGAATATTTATTTCAAATTTAGCAGCTTGGTTTCTTATTACTTCTATTATGATTGCACTCAAGCGAATTTGGTCTTCTAACAACTGCACACTAACCATGGAATGAGCTACTTCATTCCTCAGGGTATGATCATCTATGACTTTGATGTGCTGGATCCTTTATTCATCTTCCTGATATCTTCTTTGCAACATCTCCAAAAACAAGCTGTGGTCTGGAAAGGTATCCATTCTCTGTTCAGCCTCAAACTGGCAGCGATTATAAGTGATCAAAAGTCTCCTGAATAATTCTGCACAAGCCCCCTAGCCTCGACCTTTCTCTCGGTCCTTTTCACTATTCTTTTTATTTCCTTATCATAAAAGATAGTGTTGAAATCTGGTACCTCCTCCCCTTTCTTTTGTTCAAAAGGGATTATCCTAAGGGTAGGGACCATAGCCTGTCCTGTTGTGCTGCTAGCAGCTGCCTCAGGATCTTGAATATCAAGGTTCCCCAAGTCCTGAGCCTAACTGTCTACAAGATCGAAAACTGATTTCTCTGTCACTACCCCTATCAGGTTTATCCTTTCTGCTTCCTGCTTCTTCAGTTCCTCATCCATCTTTCTTTTCTTTTCCTCCTCTTCACTCCGGGCAACTTCTTCTACCTTTCTAGCTGCTTCTTGTTCAACTCTTCTCTTTCCTTCCTACTCACCTTTGAGCTAGCTTTCGGCTTCTTGTGCTAGTCTCCTAGCATCTTCATTTATTTTTCTAGTTTCTTCGTCCTCTGCGTTTTCTTGCTCATCCCGTCCCTTCTCGCCTTTGGTGGTGATTTTCTATTCAAACCTTCTTCTTAAGGCTGTTATATTTTGTACACTGCGGAAAATGGATTCCTCTCTATCCCAATGGCTTGTATATTCAAAATGCACATTTGCCTCCTTGTAGTGCTCTACCACTTTATTTCAGGAATCGTTCCTATGGAAATTCATTTCCCCAAAATGGAATTTCCCCAATTCCTCCACAAATTCCTCAGCTTTCTTCACCCTTGTGAATTTATAACTTCCCAGCCTGAATGGTAAAGGAGGGTAAGCTGCTTTATTATGTGCAAACAAAAATCTCCCTATGCCATGCAAAAAGACTTGCCTAATTGCCTCTTTGTGGACTATATAGTCAGTGGCATATTTTGGCAGTAGTAAGGGTGCCCTGGAGCATCCAGACATTCTGAAATATAATCCATCCTCAGTTAAGTAGTAGTCTGCATATTCTTCAACCACCTGCAATGCTTCCTCTAACATGCAGTTGCACTCTTTCAAGAAAATCAAGGCATGTAATGGCATGATGAAGTGTTCACACACTTCCCTATAGTGACTGTGGTATTTGTGTGCCCACAGTGGTTTGTATGCTGAGTAGACTGGTGTTCTCTCCCAGTCCCAGATACACCTCAGATTGGCGAAGGGTTGGTTGCATAGTATGCAATCAATCAGTATAAAGCTCATATAGAACTCTAATCTCTTCTGGGACACCCCTCCTAATGCTGATGCAATGCAAGCTGAGAGGCTGTTGGACACAATGTTTTCCCAGTTGAACACTGTCCCATCTGTTGCAACATAGAAAATGATAGGCACCCATTCTAACTTGAAGCTTTTATCGTGGGCCCTCCCAAAAATCCTGTTCAGCATCAAGGAAATGAACCTTTAAGGGGTTCTTAGAGTGGCAGTATCATATTCCCCGGTTGGCCTAGTTCTAAAGTTCTTGCCAGGCACCGGCATTCTCTTCAGTGTCTCGACTAGGTCCATCTTAATTACCTTCAGCCAGTCCTTAGTCAAGTACACTTGTGCTTCTGGTAAGTGGTAGGCTAGTGATACATACCAAGGGCTATAAGTAGCGTAACCCTGTTTATCAACATTTGCCAAAATCATGGTGGTTACATCTGCCCTGGGCAGAATCCACCCAATCACCTCTGAGCATGGAAAAAGCTCAGGTCTGGTAGCAATTTTCATCAATGTAGATCTCTCTATATTGGCATAGATGGTTTCTTCTTCAAAACCTATGTTAGGTACTTCTTGGCGTGTTATTAATCTATAAACTTCCCCCCATTTATATTTGGGTTCTATACCAACTTTGCATTTGGTGTCCTCGTAGGTGTACTTAACTTTGGTAACAATTTTGACTTCGGGTTCCTCTTCTACTACGGGAGCCTTCTTCTTCTGTCTTTTAGACATCTTGGATTCTGAAGAATTTCCCTATCATATACAGAAATTGCTTTTAGGTTCTATTGGATCATTCCCAGATAGCATTCAAAAATGGAGACAAACTGTATAAGCATTTTACCTCGTCTATGCTAAACATGAGTGCAGCTATGGAAATAAACAAACAATGCTCAGAAACCAAATGTTCCCACATAAAATTGATCTGCTCAAAAAGGCTAAAACCAGCTCACGACCACCATTTGCATAATCAACTTAAAATATTGTGGCCTTTCAAGAACGACGAATATCCCCCTCCTCTCATCAAAGAGAAAACAGTCTCGAAACCCCCTCTCAACGCTATGATCTAAACGTTACACGAAAAATATGGTGCCTAATCCTAAGTGAAGGATACTGCATGTGATAACTCATAAAAATAAGATGAAGCTACTTGCTGCAAAAACACTCGCATCATGGTCCAACTAGATGGTGCATTCTGACTCAAAAATTGGTCTAGGGTTCATACTCGAGTTTGAACAGTCTCATCCTAAATGGGGAGTAATCACAACATCGCGACCCTGGTTCAAAAAATGAGGGCGACCAAACTATGGAACCAAAACCTCAACATGTTAGAAGAAAATCATGAAAACGCCCTCCCCGGATGGCTAAACACAGACTGGGGGAAACTGGTGCGGACAGCGTAACGGCCGTCTGCACCGGTTTCCCCAGCAATCGAGTGCATTTTTTAAACCCATAACAGCCGTGAAATAAAACATCAAGCAAAACCACAAACACCCCCCACCGGGCCGCCAGACCATCTACCTAGAATATATATACATGTCGAGATGGAAAACCTAGGTAACCACTAACCGCAGAAGCGACGATCTGGCCAAGGACAACAAAAGATAGTTTGACCAATCGAACGGAACAGTAAAATGGGCATAAGGGCCTACCTGGAACTGTGCTACGCGACCGGTGGAGAAAAACAGGTAAACTTCCACGGCGGAGCCACCTAGGAGCGAAGGTGCCGACAGCGAAAGCGTTGGTCTGGTCGAGCGATAACGACAGCACGGGGAATTCACCAAAATAACAATAAAATAATAAAAACACCCCGGCCCCAATATATACGCCTCGTTCAACCATAATCGACGGGAAAAATAAAATCAATCGGGAGGCAAACAACGACTATGGGATCGACGATCCTGTCAACATCGCCTCCGCAACGACGGATGATAAAACAACTAGGAAACCGGCAATGGCATCGACGGAGGAACAAATCAAAACTCGCATCAGAGCTTGCGAGACTAAGGCTTCAGATCAATAGATGGTTAGAGAGCCACAACGGGGAAATCATAAAATAAACCAAGTTTCGCAGACCAACAAAAATCGGAGTAAAAACAAACATGACTTCAGCCAAAAAATAACGGTCACGCAGAAAACAAAATCAAACTACAGCGGAAAGATAGTTCTTTCTAAAGCCGCAACGGCGAAAGCTGAAATCCAAAGGATCTGCGAATCAACAATAGTGGGGATCGGAAGAGGATAAAATGACCTTTCGCGAAGCTTCGCAATACCTTCTCCGCAACGGCAGAAGACGTATAGAAAAAGGTTCCGACGGGATCTTAAAACAACTGTTGATAAAGAAAAAATGAATCGAAGACCAAATACACTTGACTCAGACTTGATGTCCTGTTCTTTTCCGCAACGACGGGCATGAAGATAACTAGACTCCCGACTCAAAAATCTCACATGCTTCCGACGGCAAGGCAAAATCAATTCAAATCGTAAAAAAAATCGCTAGCATCAAAGTAATCTTTGCACAAACATCAAGCAAAACCAAAAAGCTGAGCAAAACGAATTAAAGGAGGGTCACAAAAAATTTTGAATTTTGGGAAAATGTTGCAGCTGCAACACATCCGCACTTTCTCTCCATGGCATCACAAAATGGGTGGAAAGTACACCAAATGGATGTAAAAACTTATTTCTTGAATGAAGACTTGAAAGAAAATGTTTCATGTCTCAACCATAAGGTTTTGATGTGAAGGGACAAGAAAACAAGGCATGCAAACTTGTCAAATCCTTGTATGGCCTAAAACAAGCACCATGAGCATGGTATGAAAATCTAACCGAGCATCTTATAAAGCTAAATTTAAAGCATTATAATCTTGATGATGCAACATTGTTTGTGAAGAAAGTTGGAAGATCTATTGTATTTCTTGTAGTATATGTAGATGACCTATTAATGGCAGGGAACAATGAAGATTACATAGCATCCGTAAAGAAAGATTTGAAGAAATATCTTAAAATGACTGATTTGGGACATCTTCATTATTATGTAGGAATTGAAATGGCTTAACATCCTAAGTACATTTTCATATCTCATAAAAAGTATGTTGGAGAATTGTTGAATATATTTTGCATGACAAAATGCAACCCTCTCTCAACTCCAATGGAACAAAAGTTGAAGCTCACACCAAGTGAAGGAAAAGAATTTGAGTATGCAACAAAGTACCGACAAATTGTATTAATCCTTATCTACCTTACCACTACCAGACCATGTATTTCTTATGTTTTTGGTATTCTTTCCAGATACATGCACAAACCTTGTGAAGGACATTGGTCTGCAACAAAAAGAGTTCTAAGGTACTTGAACGAGACTCAAGACTTTGGACTCAAGTACACTAAGGTGGAAGTCTTCAAACTCATTGGGTACACTGATTCAGACTTAGATGGAAACAAAGAGATAGGGGTGTCTACTTCTTGATACACAATGATTCTTGGATCAACAACTATTTCCTAGAGATCAAACAAATAATCAGTTTCAACAGATTTAACAACAGAAGTAGAATATGTTGCAGCTACAGAAGCAACAAAGGATATTGTGTGCCTCAGGAAGATACTTGAATATTTGTACGAGAAGCAAGAATATTCCACTCCCTTACTAATTGGCAATGCTTTTGCAATCAAGTCGGACAAGAACCCTAGATTCAATTATCGAACCAAGCACATAAACACAAAGTACCATTTGATTCAACATCATGTAGAGGTCAACACATTTCATCTACGACATTGTTCCACAAATGAGAAAATTTTTGACATCTTCACCAAAGCACTTGGAGGAGAAAAGTTTGAAAGATTTAGAACCATGCTCGGACTCACAAAGACCCCTTTGGATTAAGAGGGGGAATATTGGATACCTAATCCTCGGATTATGGTTCCATATGTAAATATATATTTTGAATGTGAATAGTCACATAGTAATATGAAGAGGTTGGTTGGAAGTGGAATCACAACCACCATATGCATTTTATAAATAAAGGAATTTTTCGATGAATTAATGGAATCGAGAGTCATTCAATCCTACAGGAATAAATGGCTGAACTTTCCTATCCTTGAGGAGTGCAGTCCTATGGATAGTTTGGTGTTGAAACTAAAGTGCTTAAAGAAGGAAGTTATTAATTAGGAAAAGGAATACAAGAATAATGAAAATGAATATTTTTTAAGGATCGAAGAACAAATGAAGGGGATCATGGAAAATTTTGTGGGCTATATTATGTCTGAAGAAGATAAATTGGAAATTCTTGAACCTGAAATCCAACAAGCTCTTATGTTAAAGTAGCATGAAATGGAAAGGAGATTGAAAAGTTGGACAATTTTGGTGGCTCTGGTGATAACAATACTAGGTTTTTTCATCAACATGCCTCCTATAGAAGGAATATTAACTCTATTTGGAAGATGAAGGATGATAGGGGGAATGTGATTAAATCTCAAAAGGATATGTAAGGGATGGCTAAGAAATATTTTTGAACACTTTAAAGATTATGGTTCCTCTCATATAGATGCGCAGTTGAAGATGATCAATCATTTAACTTATTTGTTTAATCATGAAGAAGGGATAGATATTGGCAAATCTGTTATATTAGATTAATTATTAAATGTTTTGAAACAATTCTCTAAGGATAAGAGTCTTGGTCTAGATGGTTGGACAATGGAACTCTTTATTCACTATTTTTTTTATGGGAAAGGGCCTTCTTTTATGGTTGAACAGTTAAGGATGGAAGGGTATACTTCATGGGCCCTATATTCTACCTTCCTTGCACTAATTCCTAAGTGTAATAAACTTGTTTTTTTTAATTAAATTTGACCAATTGCTTTGTGTAGCTTGGTCTATAAAGTTATCAAAAAAATCATCACCAATAGGATTAAGCCTTTTCTTGCCAGGGCTATGTCCAAAGAACAATTGGGTTTTTGGATGATAGAAAGATTTTGTATGCAATAGGTATCACCCATGCATGTTTACACTCTATCAAATCTGAATGTGTTGATGCTTTGATGTTGGAAATGTATTTGGTGAAATATTAGGATCATGTGGATTGGGTTTATTTGAGGCTTCTTCTATTACAAATTGGAATTCCTGTTATGGTTACAAACTTGATAATGTTTCACATTACTTTTTCACATTTGTTTATGCCTATCAATGTATCGCTTTCCTGGTTTTTAAAAATTTCTAGAGGCATCAACCAAGGATTCCCCTAATCACTTTTATTACTTTTGCGTTTCATAGATGGTATGAGCTTCATGATCAATAAATCCACGGTTGAAAAAAAATTAAAAGGAATCAAATTATCAACTTATGTTATCATTTCTCATTTATTATTTGTAGATGATGTTATTTTGTTTGGAAATGGTACTATTGATGAATGGAATTGATTTGTCGAGATCAACGACATTTTTTGTATAGCCTCAAGTATGGTGGTTAGAATTTCTAAATATTGTTTTATCAAAGACAAGGTTTCCATGAATATTATGAATCATATTTTATCCTTTTATACTTTTCAATTCTTGAGTATGGTGGATGATTTCAAGTATTCAGGATACTACTTGAAACCAACTAGGTGTAGGATTAAACGCTAGTTTTGATTAGTTGAAAATTTAAAAAAAAATATTGGTCATTGGTCATACATGTTGCTATCATTGGGTGGTAGTTTGAATCTCTTGAAAGTAGTACTAGTTGGTATTCATGTTTATTGGTTCTCATTGGATCGGGTTCCAAAGACCATTCTTAGAATGATCCACAAGAACATGTTCATTTTTTTGTGGTCTATAAATGCAGAAGAGGGAAAGTTACACCTTGCTAACTGGGAAAGGTTTTCAAAGAAAAAATGTTGGGGTGGATAGGATATTAAAAATATCTATTGGTTTATTAATGATCTGTGCTTGAAGTTCCTTTGGATAGGTTTATTTGGAAGAGGACTATGGAATGAAGTTATCTGTGAAAAATACATCATACCCATGGTATGGATTCTTTAAATCATACCCATGGTTGGGGAAAGGCCTAAGTTGGAAGGTTGGTGCGGGCTCAAATGTATTGGTTGGGATTGATCCAATTATTGCAATGGGGGGGGGATTAAAATTTTTCTTCATAGTTATTGAAATATATTGTAGAACTTGGTTTTTTTCACATTGGAACACATCAAGAGACCTTCTGGGCTCAATCCTTCGTATTCATATTGGATTTATGCTTCTGATGTTGGATTGTGGATTTGTTGGGTTGTGTAATGGCACATATATATTTTTCACCTTAACTCTGTAGGTATCAAGTTGAATACTTATGAAGATGAACTCCTTTGGTATTAAAATGCTACTCTAGGTCATATTTCGACTAAGGTTTCTTGCTCTATGATTGCTCAGGATTGCACTTACAATGTGCCAAATTGCTGGTCCGATAAAATGTGGTCTTGGCATGTTCCCCTAAAAATCAAATGCTTCTTATGGCTATTCTTTGAAAACTGCTTGAAGACTTGGGACAATCTAATACATAAAAGATAAATTGGGCTAGAAAATCTGTGTTTTGTGCAGGGATGAAAATGAAATTGTTGTACACATATTTTCAAGTGCAAGTTTACGAATATTCTATGGAATACTATTTTTAACATCCTTAACATTTCACAGACTAGGGGGTGCCAATTATTTTGAATAAAATTTTCTAGAATGGTACAATAAATGTTCTAAGCACAATATTTTACTTGCTTTCATTTACTAGGGAATATGGAAGGCCATAAATTATATATTATTTGAAGAAAATATTTTGAGCCCTTATGATTGCATTGTGTGAATAGTTGGAATGCATAAAGAATATTTTGAAGTAGAGGTTAAAAGGATTAGAATCAGACAGGTGGTGGAGCTTCCATTTTCTCATGAAGCTATAGGATTCTTTGATGGGGCCATTCGTGGTGGGGTATGTGTAGCTAGGGTGGTTCTAAGGCTCAACAAGGAACATCTCTTCAATTTCAAATTGAATTATGGGTACAATTCTAATTCAAAGGCTAAGTTGATGGTATTGTGGTGTCTTTCCAATGTGGCTTCTACTTTTGGAATCGGTTCCTTAAAAGTTTATGAGGACTCCATGGTAATCGCAAATGGGAAAATGATCTTTATAAATTACAAGTGATTGAGCTACAAAGCTGGTGCTATAGAACCAAAGTCCTTATTTCTTCCTTTTTTGTCATTAGTATATATCATATCTTTCGAGAGCTGAATTTGGAAGATGATGTTTTGTTGAAAGAGGCACTTCATGGCGATGAAGGAATTCTCGGTTGGGAAGAATTTGTTGATAACTCTTTGGACCATGGTGGTTCATTAAATTATTTTTGGATGTAACTGGAAGGATATGGTTCTTTTTTGCTTTTTTGGTTTTTTTGTGTTTGTTTCTTAAGACCGATTTTTGTCTTTTAGTATGGTTTCCATGTGATGGTTGTTATTTGGCCAGAAGTCTGTTGAATGAGTAATCAATTTTATAAACACTGATTGGACTGAATATGTACTTTTTGATTCTCTATGAATAACAAAAGTACAATTTTTTTCTCCTGAAAAAAAAAATAGCACAAGAAACATCATTATTTTCCCTAATTTAGGGATACATAACACTAGAGTTCACACATTAAATTAATCTCTAGTGAAACAAAATACTAGTTCCTACATAATATGAACTCAAATTCATGTTGACATGAAGATCTAGATACATGCATATATTTATTTAGCTATTATATATGATATTACTATCATATAAAAAATCTCATTTATTGTAAATCAAAATAATTATAATACTCCACATAAAGTAACATCATATTTAAAATAAATAATAAATATGAATCACTTAAATTGATCTACTCATAAAAACTCAATGTGAGTACTTGCCTATACCACGAAACATGTTTAATACAAAGTATACAAGAAGTAAACTAAATAGGGATAGGATTTTACCTTTAAATATTAGAACTTAGTTATGGTAGTGGTTTATATTTGTACAAGTTTCCATATGAAAACATGATATACTTTATAAGGGAGTTTGCATAATCTTCAAAACACAGTTAAGTTCATGAAGATAATCGTTGTTATGATCACCATACAATTTTAGGCTTATAACTTTCATGCCAAATTTACATTATAAAGTATTTTGTGCGAGTAAAAATTATTTACAAGATGTTTTAAGGATGCAAATATAACTTCTATTTTACAAGATTCCACATAAACAGTTAAGTATTTATATGATGATATTATTGTTTTAAAAACTTTATTAGATAAAATACACGTGAAAGAAAATAAAAAACTAAAAATTCATTTTCCATAAATAAAAAAAGCTATTATACTTAACATAAACTAACATCTTTAAACAAAAGAATAGATATTGATTTAACATCTTTAACACAAATTATACAAGCACTAAACTAAATAGAGATTTGATTTTATGTGTTAAAGATTAAAACTTAGTTCTATAATGGTTTCGATTTACAAACATACATTTACCAGTTCCCATATGAAAAATAGATATATTCTATAAGAAATATTGTATAATATTCAAACTCAACTTGAGTTCAAGATTGTTCATAAACATAATGGTGATTATGATCACCATAGGATTTAACCCATCAACTTTCACATCAAATTTATATTATAAAATATTTTATGTTAATAATAATTATTCACACCCTCCCGTCTAAAAGCATGAGATAATGATGCAAATCAAGCTTCTATTTTACAAAACTAGTAAGGATTTCATATGAAATCACTACTTTTAAGGATTAAGGATATATGTTTCAGATTTCAAGATTATGGGTGTTATTTGTTATATGTATTTACAATTAGTTTTAAAAATGAATATAGAGGCTATTATTTTACAAAACTATTAAGGATTTCATATGATATCACTATTTTTAAGGATTAAGGACATATGTTTCAAATTTTAAGATTATGGGTGTTATTTGTTATATGTATTTACAATTAGTTTTAAAAATGAATACAGAGGCTACTGGCTACGGGCATAAAAATGAATATAGAGGCTATTGGCTACTAGCATATTGATTATGTTGTTCTTTGAGACGTTACCTTTTAAGGAACTATGCCCAAAAATTTATATGTTGTAAGAAATTTTAAAGAAATATTTTCTATCGAGTTAATAGAACTTTGCAACTTTCACTCTTACTTAATAATCTTTATGAAACAAGCAATTAGGAAATTAAGAACAAATTTGTACTCTAACTTGTAATCCTCAAGGCACAATTTTCATTGTATCAAATGATTTGTAAATGTGGGATGGTATGAAGGTTAAAACACGAAGTTGGTATACACTTTTTGCCTATTTTTTGACAAAAAACTGCAAAATTTTATGTTTTTCAACTTAAACCCTTTCAAAGCCATACCACCCTTATAAATTTCACCTTGACGTAAACACAAGAGGTTTAGAGAATTCTATTAGCTTCGTACTCATATTTTTTTGAAATTTTTTTATGGACATATAGTAGGACAAATTTGACGGGAACCAACGACAGATACTTTAAATTTTTAAATTTGGATAATGAGTGACATGTGTGCCCTTCAATTTTTTTAGAAATGGTTATTCATTTTGTAGAAACCAAATGTACATTCATAATCTACACATATGGACTATATGTGGAGGATTTTTAAACCTAAACACCATTTTTATTATTTTTCGAAATACCATATGTTTAAAAAAATGGTGTCTTATTGACACATGTTTGTGTCCTCCCATTTTCTTACAAATGTGACTCTTATCATACAAACTAAAACTACTGTTTTGAAGAGGACAGTGCAACGAACATCCCTGTGAGTTTTTACATTTTTGTTGTTGTTGTCATTGTGATGATCTTGAATTTTCAGTGTGATTGATTCTCAAAAAAATGTATAGCAACTTCGCGTTTTCAATTTAGAATAGAATAATATAGCTGAAACATACTTTAGACAATATAATACGTATTTTTTTAGAATAAATTGCATTACCTTATTGTTGGAGGAGCTAGTCAGTGAGCCGACTAGTCGAATAACCGACTAATTAGAAATTAGGTCGGCCGTGCAAGGTCATGTCGGTTGACCAAAATGACAGGTAGTTATATGTAACTATTTGTAAATCATATATATTATGCTGTTGAGTCAGATGAGAACTTGGTTCAGTTCTGTGTATGTATGGACCCTCATGCTATAATATAATCTGTTATTCCATATCTATGTTCTTGTCTCTTGTGTCTGTTATGTCTGTATGATTTACTGTGTATTATTGGTAACCATCTGTGATCTATGAGAGGGTTACCAATAATACACATTAAATCATACAGGCATAACAGACACAAGAGACAAGAACATAGATATGGAATAACAGATTATATTATAGCATGAGGATCCATACATACATAGAACTGAACCGAGTTCTCATCTGGCTCAACAACCTAATATATATGATTTACAAACAGTTACATATAACTACCTGTCGGTTCGGTCAACCGACACGACCTTACGCGTCCGACCTAATCTCTAATTAGTCGGTTATTTGACTAGTCGGCTCACTGATTAGCTCCTCCAACACTTATCAAGAAGGAAATGTGAAAATGTTTCTAAAATGAGTTATAGTGACAACATTGGACAATCTTTACTTCCCATAGCATAGAACACCAAATAAACACTTTAGATGATTGCTCAATGATAAATAAGTAATAGTATGGTTCTTACAGGTATGAACAGGTCATGCAAGCAATTCCAACATGATACATGAAATATGCAAACATTATTAAATTACGGATAGACACTCAAAACAATGGTCATAGTACCAAATTGTTGTCTTCAAAGTTTATAAAAAATACTAAAACTTCGGATACATAGATTAAATTTTTTTGCGAGTAATAAAGGGTGACACGTCAACATAAGAGTTATTTATAGACTGATACATTTGAAAATATGAATATCTAATGGATTAACAAACTAAATCCATTTCTCTCTCCACAACTTTCCTACGATGCTTGGCCATTTCTTCTTTATTTGTTTATCTCTTGATATCAAATTGATTCATTCTTTTATATTTTATTTTCTTACTAATTGGAATAAGTGTTTGTCCCTATTGGTAAGGGATAGTACCAAAATTATATCTTGGTTATGCTCCTCCTGTGAATATAAGAAATAAATGAATATGCTCAAAGGTGTCTTGTACTAGTCCCTATATTCTTCGACTTGCTTGGGTTGATGATGAGGCACCTTGTTAAAGAGGGGGGCATTTACTTGGCAATGTTTCTCCATTCTTGACCTGTTGGATAGGTAAAATTACCATTCTAGCTTCAATATCAAATTGAGTGTATTGATCATAAGTAGGAATGAGAATCTCTGTAAAGTCTTCTGTGTTTTAGATAAAATCTTGAATTCCATTGATAGCTTATTAATAAGAGTCCACCCCTTTAATGACCCTTGCATAACTTAAAAATTCTAAATCTCATTTCTTCCTTGGAGAAATAATGTATTATAGAATTCTTGAGAGATTAAATTACCATTTTCATCCCAAAACAAAGGTAGCCATATTTGAATTAAAAATTTATATTTGTTTCTAAACACCCTTCCATTCTTAAAGGCATCATTACACAATGTTTGAGAATTTTGAACCAATTGATTCTTGGTAAGGAATTTGGTGGCATCCATTATTAATGTAGTTCTGTTTTTTTGTTTTTTTGTTGTTGGCAAAGTGGTGGAACCCCCCTGACTCATAGGGTTTCCATTGGCTGAGTAGCCATGAACCAGGGGCATCTAAGCCGTCAAAATCACCCGGGGATCGCACCCGGCCTGGACCGCACCAACCCTTAACATGGTTGGATTTTTGGTATCCGACGGGATTAGAACCGGTGACCTTCCAGCTTAGGGGGCATCTTAACCATACCCCACCACCAACTATTCTACATATCACGGATTATTAATGTAGTTCTGTTAATAACCCATTAAATATTCAATTCATCCTAGGGTATCGAGTTTAAAAACTTGATAAATCATCCACAATTTGAGTCTTGTTACCTAATTCAATCCAAATATGATTTGTATTTTGTTGAACTTTCCAAGCTAAATCCTCGTCATTCCATGGAACAACAAAATGTTTTTTATTCCATGCTTGAGATATTATTATAATCAAGAATGATCCATAAGAATATGTTCATCTCTAATTAAATACTTCTTACCAACCAATTTTCTATTAGCTTGTCTAGATCCATTTTAAATTGAACCCTAGGTTTTTGAGCTTCACCAATAAGAGACTCTCTCTCTCTCTTTGACCTGATCTTGTAGAATAGCAGGATCTCAAAAAGTGAAATTTTGAGATTAATAGGATCTCAAAAGGACCAACAAACTACTGAGCAGGTAGATACACATGGAGGACAAGATCACGTAGATCAAGGACACGGATAATCTAATCTTGATCCCCTAGATCCTGCTGCATCTTCTAGAAGTACACTGGGCAAACTTCATTTTCTGGAATAGATTTGATCCCTTTCATGCCTATAGAAGGGGAGGAGGTTCCCGACTTCAGTACTATTTTCTATGATAAGGAGAAGAAAAGGATTGTAAAGAGAACTGAGAAAAAGGTTGAAACTAGAGGACAATTGGGAAAGATGATAACAGATAAAACCTTGGTGCATGGAACAAACACAGATCCAAGACTGATAACTAGAGCTGGGGTGGCATTAACCCAAGCAACTGAAGATAATGTAGACATGCTTATGACAGACCTCGAGCAGTCAAGAAAGAATGCAACACAATTAAAAGAAATGTTGAATAAGGAGAGGGATGAGGGTCAGAAGCTAAAAAGGAAATATGAAGACATGATGAATGAAGTTAAAACTTCAAGAACAGAATTCTAGACTCTGTAAGCAAATAAGGAGGCTTTAGAGATTTCTGCAGAGAAAACGAAAAAGAATGCTCAGGATAGCTTAGCTGAGTTACAAAAGCTACAGCTGGAGCATCAAATGTTGAAAACTGAGAGAGATGAGCATCAGGTATCCTATGAAAATCTAAGTGCAGAGAAGGACCGGTTGCAAAGCAAGGTTGCTGAGTTAGAAACAGAGAAGGCTGCCACAGAGGAAAGAGAGAAGCAATATCAAATGCAGGTGGCAGCCTTAGAAGAACAAATTATTTCATTGACAGCATCACTGAAAGATTCTATGGAATAGAAGATAGATTTCCAGCCTTTAAAAGAACATGTTCTAACTCAAAGAAGGAAGACCCACCAATTACAAATATGCATTGAGGAAGAAAGGTGTAAAATTTTACAAATAGACACTAGATTAGAAGAAATTTTGGACACTACATATTTTTTGGACAGATCTCAAGATATTTTGGAGATCCTAATAGGAAGAATGGTATGGACCGAAACAAATGAGGAATCTCCTACGGAGTTACCAGTTAAGGATCAACAGGGTTTAAAACAGGAGTATGATTTATTGGAATTTGCAATTAATGTGGTGGAAGAATTCAAGAAAACTGTAAAGAAAACAAGGGGAGCATGTGTCGAATATTGTAGGAGAGTGCTTGCTACATACAATAGATGCCAGATTTCTGCAGAGAAAAGATTGGACGCGATACCAGAACATGAATTGCTTATAGAACATCTACATAACAGATATCATGAAGACGAGTAAGAGATCCAACAGGTCAAGGATCTAGATGAACGGATTTTAAAGAATGCAGTGGCACATGCAGCTGTAAGTATACATCTACTAGAAGATCAGTTGTGCCTGAGTCCTGCAAGGATAGAAGGGGTGAAGAACCAGGTTGTTGCTAAATATGAGATAAATATCCATTTTCTTGAACCTTCCAGATTTGAAGACATAGCAGCAGAGGCCCATGCATGGAAGAAGTTCATCAACGACCAAGCTGGCCCCTCTTCATAAAGTGTTCTAAATTTTTTTTTTGATTTAAAATGTAATATATTGTATTAGTTATGTGCACATGCTACGAGACAAAATTTTGGAAATGAAAGGTTGGGGAAGCTCAAAAGTCATTGAGGGGTAACCCAAGGGTTTTTGTTTTTGTATAAATATAGGAGAGTTTAGATGTAGTAGGGGGACTTCTTTCTAGACTATTTTTGAGAGTGTATTGTAAGAAGAACTATTTCCTTTTACAATAAAGAGTTACATGTTTCTGCTGGAGAAAGTTTTGTGGAATGTTTCAAATGTTTTGCTATGGACCAGTTGAATGTGAACTATTTCATTTTTGGCTTATTTCCATTAACTGTGAGATCGTTCTAATTCATTGAATTTCCTTTCATGTTATGAATGTACTCTGGTTTATTCTATGAAATTTCCACTTTGAGTAATGAAGATTGTAATTAACAATAAGCTATCTTGTTGTTTATATTTATATTGATGTTCATGTGTTATGAAACAATTAACAACTATCTGTGATCTTTCTTAATGCATGTACTGAATTACATTACTCACCATTAATGATAGTTTTTCTCCCTAGGGATAGGTTGATAAGTCTTAGTTAATTTCTTGTTGTTTGTGATTTAGATATGAGAGAGGTAAGACGAGAGGTAAGAACCTACGCATCACATTGTGACCCTCCTCGTCATCTCTATCATCTATTTTTTTTAGTTAGGCACTTACACATCATACCTTAAACACAAAAAACTAAAAATACACACGGTGGACCAGGTCATAACCGATAAAACATTTTAATTATTACTTGACCTACGATAGTCGGACCGTAAACCGGACGGATTCCACATACCAAATAGCAATGGGCTATTTTGGAACGTTTATTGGGGAGAATCCCTAACTTTTCTTACCTGCGATTTTCCAGGCATCAACAGTTTTTGGCGCTAGAAGGAGGGCCACCAGTGCATGGCTGGCCAAGGAATCCTGCTTCCTCAAAATCACTCCACCGGTGATAGTTCTGAAAGTAGTTTGTTTCACAAACCCACTCTTGAAGATAAAGAGAAAAAGTATCTGTATCCTGTCGATAACGAAGTGGTAGATGATTTAAAAAGAATCACCAGGGCATATGCAAAAAAGATTGGAGGGTTACCTATCATTCATGTCCTACCTAGAAGAGAGTATCAGAAGAAATATCGCCCTCAATTAGAAGACTCAGTGTTGGTAGAAGATCTTGAAGAATTGGTAGAAGCATCCTTACAAGAAGTTGACCAACCCTTGAATAAATTGGATCCAGGTTCACCTTACTGTTCACCTTTCCAGACCCCTATTCAGTCACAACCTCATTCTCCACTCATAATTATGGCTAATGTAAATGCAAACCAAACACCTCCACAACCTGCTTGGAGGGTTAGGTCGCCTTTAAATTTGACACCTCCCTTGCATGATTTGCCTCAAGCTTTCGACAAGATGTTACCTAAGTTTGAACCAAGTGAAGGAATTTTGGTAGATGATCATTTACAGAGTTTTTACTTGGCTACAGAAGGAATACGAGCTAGAGAGCATGAAGATGCAGTGTGTATATTGTTTCCCCATACCCTGAAAGGAAAAGCAGCCTCATGGTATTTTGCCCTTCCTGCAAATTCAATCACGGATTGGAACACATTTGAGAGAATGTTTAGAAGTAAATATGCAGTCTAGAAAACTCATGTAGCTTTGATGAAAGGGTTATGTGCTCTAAAGAAAGAAAGTAAGGAAAGAGTGCATAATTTCACTCAAAGATTTGCTTCTTAGCTAAACAATTTTACTGCAGTTGATAAGCCATCTGAAAATGCTCTAATAGAATACTATACCTCATCCCTTGGGCCTGATCTAGCCATGTTTTCCAAGAGATCAGTAAGACCCACATTAGTAGAAACCTATGAAGAAGCTGAGAAGGTAGAGGCTGATATGGAGAGTATCGAAAATTACCCTGTGCAGTCGGAAGAGAATACTTTTGGAAACAAGAAACCTTTATTACTGACTAAGCCTAAGGATGAGTGGTCACAGGATTTTGAAGGGATGGTGAAGATGATGCAAAATTTATCCAACAGAGTGATAGATTTAGAGAAGGAAAAGGAGGCTCACAAATCATATAAGCCTTATTATAAAAAAGGGGAAGACAACAGTCAACCTAAACCTCCTCCACACAGTCCTGCGGCAATGAATTTAACTGGTGTAGGAATGGATAATTTTTGTACCTTTCATCAACAGCCTCATTCTGAGAAGAACTACCCCCAATGGATTAATTCTATGGCATTAGTAATGAATCAATTATTGGATTCCAAACTGACAGAAACTGGTAAGGAGGAAGAAAAAGATAATCAATCTACAGAAAAACAAGAGGAAGATACTTTAGTTTTATGGGATTGTGTCTCTATGTTTGATACAGAAGAATAAGATTTTCTGAAACAGGAGGAAACACCAGAAACCGATGTGACAACAAGAGGTCAGAGTTTGTTAAAAGAAGATAAGTCAATACTTCCTAAGATTAAGAAACTTCAAGAAAACATAAAGAAGATATAGATGAACACTGCAACTGTTAAAATACCTGAATTTACCATTTCAAGTCAAGATCTGAAGAAAATTAACACACCTCTTAAGCCTATTGAAGATAAGATTGATAATGTCAAGAAGAATCTCAAAGAACCTGAGATGGGGTATGATATTGTGGATGACATTAAAAAAGCTAAATCAAATATCTCATTGTTTGAAATGTGTAATTTACCTCAGCAAAAAGAGAAACTTTTAAAATCACTTGAGGTACTTGAAGAAGAGCCTCCCACTGACAACCAACCTGAAGAAGAAATTGGTGAGGCAAGTGTGGGAGGGAAGTCTAAGTATAAAACCCCAACATTTCTCCCAACTTTTGAGATTTTCAACTATAATGTGCACAGCTGTTTAGTAGACTCGGGAGCATCAGTCAACGTTATGCCACTTTCAGTCTGCAAGAAAATAAATGGAAAACCTAAACCATCTACTTGGAAAGTTCTTCAGTTAGATAGGACAGCTGTAAAAGTGATAGGAGAAATGGAGGATGTTCTAATTTGATTATCTGCAGATGAAAGGGTATGTTAGTACATTGACATTGTAGTAGCAGACATACAAGATGCTTATGGACTGGTTTTGAGTCGAGACTGGTCAGCAAGGCTAGATGGATACTTTGCATCTGATTGGTCACATCTATGGTTTCCTCATAAGGGAAGTCCCAATTAGATAAAAGTATTAAGAGAGCCTCAAATGAAATACAATGTTACTCAGTTAGAAGGAAAAAATGAACCAGTAAACTTTGTGTTGGGAAATTATTTCATTGAATTGGAACCGGGAAATTACCAAGCTAAAGAAGCCAACAGTATACCTGATACCCAGCTCGATCTCCTTCGATTTTCACGGGCTAATGAGATTAACTGTAATATAGTAGATCTAGTTACAGATGTAGTCTTTAATTCAAATTCAGTAGAGGTAGATAGTTTTTGGACTCTTTATTTTGATGGTTCTAAAACATTGGAAGGATCAGGGGCTGCCTGTGTCCTGATTGATCCAAGAAAAAATAAGCATTTTCTTTCTTGTAGATTAGAATTCGAATGCACAAATAACACAGTCGAGTACAAAGCACTAGTTCAGGGACTTAAAAAAGGCAATAGAAGTAAAAGTAAAAAATTTGAAAGTATATGCAGATTCTGAAATTGTTGTTAAGCAAATTCGAAATAAGATACACTATGTTTCACCACATTTGAAAGCTTATCAGAATGAAGTTTGGGATTTTCTTATAAATTTTCATACATTCAATATTGTGTCTATTCCTAGATTAAATAATGCAACAGCTGATTTACTAGCTGCTTCAGCAGCAAGGCTAGTACCTTCAAATAATAGATTCTCTATTGAATTACTTTTCAAGCCTTTTGTTCTAGATATGATCACAAATCTACAGGTTTTTGACGATGATCAACAAATTTTGGAGTGTTTGATGAATGATGAGACTTGTAAAGGAGCAATAATAGATGATGAAGAACATCAAGCAGAATTAAAATTCGGGAATTTTATTCCTAAAGGAGTCAGGACCTTGGAATGAATGTTTGATTTAGATAACAAATTAAGAAAGCCAGCAAATGTCAAGACTCATAGCTCGTCCTTACAATTTGAGCTGATAAATTTGGGGACTGAAGCTCAACCCAAATATGTAAATTTGGGGAAGTGTTGTTCTCTCGGCGAAAGAAGTAAGTTCATCAGTCTTTTTAAACAGTACAAAGATGTGTTTGCTTGGACATATGAAGAGATTAAAACTTATGATATGTAGAAGGAGCAAGTCGACATAAGTCGACTTGAGCAAAGACCGACTTAGTCGACCAGCCGACTAAGTCGAGAGACCGACTACGTCGGTCGGCTGAGTAAACATAGTAGTTAGTCTGTTAACTAATAGTCGTGTCGGTTCGGTGAACCGACAGGTAGTTATGATTGTAACTGTTTGTAACATGTATATTAGGCTGTTGAGCCACACAAGAACATAGTTCAGTTCAGTTCTTGGCTTTGTATGACCTATTGAGAATAATATAATCTGTTCATGATATCAGTTCTTGTCTCTTGCTTCTGTGTATATTTTTGTAGGTATTATTGGTAACCTTATGTGATCTGTAGGATTACAACATTGGTTCCGTTGCCGGGACCTGAACCCGGGTCTCTCGGGTGAGAGCCGAGTATCCTAACCAACTAGACTACAACGG
>LPNX010056620.1:311648-485688 GCA_001517045.1 Pseudotsuga menziesii | reverse complement strand
ACCTATTGAGAATAATATAATCTGTTCATGATATCAGTTCTTGTCTCTTGCTTCTGTGTATATTTTTGTAGGTATTATTGGTAACCTTATGTGATCTGTAGGATTACAACATGATACAAAGATCATACAACATGTCATCCCAATTAAAGTTGGAATCAAGCCTTACCAACAGCCTTTGAGGAAGATGCAGCCTAAGCTGGAATCTTTAATTCAAAGTGAAGTAAAAAAATTGTTGGATGCTAAAATCATATTCAAAGTCAGACATTTGGAATGGGTTTCTAATTTGGTGCCAATAAGGAAAAAGTCAGGAGAAATTAGGCTCTGTGTAGATTTCAGAAACCTTAATCGTGCGTCAGATAAAGATAACTATCCGGTCCCACCCATGGAACAAATATTACAGATGGTTTCAGGTTCTAAATTGTTTTCATTATTAGATGGATTCTCTGGTTATAATCAAGTATTAGTAGCTGAATAAGACATAATTAAAACCACATTCAGAACCAAGTGGGGAACTTTTGCTTATAGGAGAATGCCCTTTGGAATTATTAATGCTGGAGCTACTTTCTAGAGGGATATGGGTATAGATTTCCGCAGTCTGATTGGTTGTAGTGTTGTGGTTTATCTAGACGATGTCACAATATTTTCAAAAAAGAGAGAGGAACATGCATATCATTTGAAACAAATTTTTGAGCGTTGTTGAAAATATGGTATTTCACTAAATCCTAAGAAATGCGTGTTTGCAGTCACAGAAGGAAAGCTACTGGGTCATGTTGTTTCTAAGAAAGGGATCTCCATAGAACCAGAAAGGATTAAAGCCATAGAATAGATCCCTTTACCCCATAATAAAAAGGGCATGTAATCATTTATGGGGACAATAAATTTTGTGCGAAGGTTTGTACCAGATTTTGCTCAAATTGTCAAACCTTTGCAGCAAATGGTTAAACAAAGTGTACAATTCAAATGGACTGAGGTGGAGAAGAATGAATTCAGTAAGATAAAAACATCTATTGCTCATGCACCATCACTCAAAAGTCCAAATTTCGAAAAGGATTTTATTCTATACACTTTTGTGTCCGATGATTCATTGGCAGTTGTGCTTACATAGAAGGAAGATGGGGGAGATGAGTACCCCATATCATTTATGAGAACTGGTCTGCAAAGAGATGAATTGAATTATCTAGCAGTTGACAAAGAAGCTTATGCAGTTTTTAGAGTGGTAAAACAATTCAAGCTGTATATACTTGAGAATCGCACCAAAGTAATAGTTCCACACCCAGCTGTGCGATCTCTTTTTTATACAAAAGGAATTAGGAGAAAGAAGAGGAAACTGGGTGACTGCCTTACAAGAATATGATCTTGAGTTCAAACCAGCATCCATAGTAAAAGGACAAGGATTGTGTAAACTAATGACTGAATGTCAAAACAATGAAGAAAACAGCTGGGATAATGAAGCTGAGTTACATATGGTGGATGTATGTCCTTTGTTTACAGCTCCAGATTCCTAGTACCGAGATCTAGTCCATTACCTTCAAGACGGATATTTGCTAGAGCATTGGAGTCCCAAACAACGAAGAGCATTACGTCTGAAATCAGCTTCATATTAGATAATTGATGGAGTATTGTTCAGAAAGAACTACGATGGAGTTTTTCTCAGGTGCTTAGAACAGGAAGATGCAAAGAAGGTCATAATAGAATTGCATGATGGGCCTGTTGGAGGTCATTTTTATGGAGATACAACAGCACATAAGATTCTCAGAGCTAGGTATTACTGGCCTACATTGTTTAAGGATTCTCATGCTCATGTTAGAAAATGTGATGCCTATCAAAAAGGTGTTGGAAGACAAGCTAAAGCAGCAGGGCCTTTAAAACCAGTAATGATATCAGAACCATTCGAACAATGGGGAATCAATATTATTGGAGAAATAAACCCAAATTATTCCTTGCAGCACAAGTATATTTTGATAGCAATTGATTACTTCACCAGATGGGTTGAGGCTATTCCATTACAAAAAGTAAATGAAGATGCAGTCATGTATTTCTTACAGAATCACATTATGACCAGGTTTGGGGTTCCAATTTCCCTCGTTTTTTATAATGCTACTTAATTTTCTTCTATTAGATTAACTGCATTTGCTAATGAAAGAGGAATCAAGTTGCATTATTCTGCAAACTATTACCCACAAGGAAATGGTTTGGCAGAATCCACAAACAAAAATCTGATTAGGATTCTAAAGAAAACCGTAATAGAAAATCAAAGAAGTTGGGATTTAGCGTTATCTAATGCTCTTTGGGCTGATAGAGTCACACCCAAGAATTCCTTGGGTGTGTCACCATACACTCTTGTTTATGGAAAAGAAGTTATTCTTCCTCCCAACATTATGTTACCATCTTCCATAATAGCTCAGGAATCTAGAGGTATCGATAGTGAAATCCTATAGATGAGAATCTATAATCTTTTGAAGTCAGAAGAGTCTAGGTCCAAAGCCAAAGAAAGATTTAAGCATCAACAGGAAATAATGAAGCGTTGGTTTGATAAGCATAAAGCTGGGAACAAAGAATTCGAAGTAGGAGATCTTGTTCTTAAGTGGGATCATCTGCACGATGAAAGAGGAAAGCACACTAATTTTCAACAGCTGTGGGTAGGCCCTTTTCAAATTGCAGCGAAGCTTGGCCCCTCAACTTACAAGTTACAAGACTTACAAGGGTGGGAAGAGAACTTACCAGTAAATGGTTTAGTTCTCAAACCTTATTTTTCTTGATCTTTTATTTTTGTTGTTTTGTACATAAATAAACTGTTCTTTTGTTTTATTTTTGAGGATTTTTTTGTTTAAATAAGGTTTTGATTGATTGTAATGTTTAATAAAGAAGGATGAAATTTGGTTGCATGGAGTTCATCAGAATTTTGGATTAACTAAAATCTTTGATTACAAGACTGTGTACTATTAATTTGTTTAATGTTTGAAAGAACTTCTTCAAGTTTAGCAGTTTTCCTAAATGGTTATGAACACATTGAAGTCCTACTTAATCCTTGTAAAATAACTCAGGATCAAAAGGTCCAGAATACTATTTCGAGGCTCCATTCATCTCACACTAAAAATGTCTTAGGGAGTGACAACAAAAGACCCATGGAAAGGAAGCAAGATAAATAGTATATTATATTTAAATAATTCCATGCCAGGAATTGAAAGCCAAAAGGAAAATAAGAGTTAGAATCTCTTCGGAAAATCAATATGTATCATAGCAAAGTACTGAACCATATTAGTACAAGATTGCCAAAGTTCTTCTCCGCTCGTGAGCTGAAAAATAAATATATCTCTCACACAAAAGGACACTATGTATAAAGGAGCCTGAATTAAAAATTTCAGAAAGAAGGCATGCAAGGGGACTCAAAAGAGGACAAAAGTCTAAAAGCACCAAAAGTGCAAAATGGCACAGGAATGAGGAACAAACGAATATATATGTTTACCATATGTTACAATCCTACGGTGTCTAAGCTGGAAACTACTCAAAGACAGAGGTAAAAAAATAAAACTCATATTCCTCACCTCAAAAGAGTTATCTGGACTTTGAAATCTTGGTCCCCATGTTCCCTAGATTGGACAATAATCAATGATTAAAGTGCATACATTTGCCATTTGGGAAATCTAGATATCTTGAAGAATTCAACATGTTGGTATTGTCAAAACAGTCTGTTGATTGAAGAAGAAATTGTTTAGAGATATGTGTTCACCAGGTAGTTTCTAATTGTTGCAGCTGCAACCTTTTCCCAAAATTTTAAATTTTAGGGCTCTCCTTTTGATTTGCTTCTATTAGCTCTAGCTTAGGATTTTTTTGGTTTCCCTAAATCTATCCTGGAAGTTAAGATTTTTGTTTAAAGCTTGATATTTTTTTTTATCATAAGATTAGTTGGCTACCCTTCCAATATCGGAAGCATAGTCAACTGTCTTTCCGCGGTTGCAGAAGTTGAATGATCTAGTCTATCGGAAGTACTGTCATCTTCCTCGCCAATGCGTCCAAACCGTGGATTCTTTTGTCTTCTTTTTGTTTTATTTTCAAGCTTAACGTTTTGATTGCTGATGAATTTTTATCACTATCGAAATGGTCTACGAAAATGAACTAAAGCATTACTCTTTTATGTTGCCGACGTTGCGGGAGACAGGTGATAAATGTCCCGAAGGATAGTTTTTTTCTCTCACCGATGCTTTAGAACCTAGATGTTTTGAGTTCCGATACATATTTAAAATTGTGGAGTCGCGATAGTACTTTAGGTCGTCGATACTGTGAAAAATGTTTGGGTTTGAAGCTTCGAGAGTTAGTTGTTTCCTCTCCAACACCTTATAGGTTAGGTGTCCCGATCTCTGATACGAGTTAGAATGTTCAGTCTTGAGGTTCTGCAATTAGTGCTTAGAGCTTCCGATGATCGATGTTTTAAAAAAAGTGTCTCCTAGGCCCATAGTTTTTTTAGCACCTGTCATTGTGGCTACCATCCAGATTTCTCTCCTGATTGAATTAGTGCCTAGTGGTGTCGATGCCGACATACTTAAAGTTATCGCGAGTCCGTAGTTGGTTTAGCATCCGTCGTTGGATCTGTCACCCGAACTATCTTTCCGATGGTTAGAGGTGTTGATGGTCGATGAGTTTAACTACCAATAGGGTTTTCCCACCGAATTTTTCCACCGAAGGTTCTATATATATGAGGGGAGCGTTATTTTATTATTTTATCTGTATTGTAACTTGTCATTTGCTCCAGTCTTTGTTGTTTACACTAATTTGTGTGCCCAGCTGTCCGAACTTGATTCGCTAGCGTTTCTACTGTGGAGATTTTGCCAGTCCGTCGACTACACTGCTGTTTGCCAGGTAGGTGAACCACGGCCTTGTTGTTTTGGTTTTTATTGGTCAATTTGGAATCGTGGGTTTTTCCTGGTTAGGTTTTCTCGGTTAGGTGGTCTGTGAGTTGGGTTTGTCCACATAAAGAGTGTTTGTCTTTGCGGTATGCATGATGTTTTATTTTGAGGATAAAGGGTTAGTTGTTTACATTTTTCTTTAGCAGGAGTTTTTTGAGGATGCGTGATTATTGGGCCGTTATGGATGCTTTTTCTCCAGTGCAAAATATTAGGGCATGGTGCAGACAAGCATTTCGTTATCTGCACCACCCGTTCTTTTGGTTGTCCATAGCCGTCCAGGGGGTGTTAAACTCTTGCTTGAACTTACCTTTTCCTTGGGACTGCAGAGGTTTTCCATTTTTGGTCGGGTTAGGGTTTTTTCGACAGGAAGAATGTTGTATAGGGTCAAATGCTTTGAAGTTGGTTTTTAAATACTAGCAGTAGAAATAGTGCAATTCATACTTTTTTGTGATATCGGATTAGTTCGAATTAGTTCGAATGCGGCCCGAATTAAGATAGAGAATTTTTTTTCTCTCGGGGTTGTGAATTTTTTTTACAGACAGTGGACTTAGGTGGTTTTAAGCCACAACCTGCGGGATTTTTCTTTTGCCTTGTCAATCTTTTCATGCATTGAATACTGTGTGTGGTTTATTTTTCAGAATGCATAGGGAGGAGATAAACAAATTAATATAGTTTTGTTTATTGTTAAAAAACTTACTCAAAGCTCAATGGGTCTAAGAACATTCTGTGATTGTGACAGGGTGATTATTGCAAAGAAAATATGACGAAAAGACAAAAGAAAAAGGCTCCTATGGTTCAAGGAGAACCCAAGGTTGAGATCATCACCAAGGTTGAGAATATATATGAAGATACCAAATCTTCCACCGTAGTCAAACCAAACTACAAATGGGGAGAGATATACATGATGAATACAAATCAGAACGTACCTGATGCAGGATTCGAAGAGCTAACCATTTATGCAAACATTGATAAATCAGCTCTCATGAAAGTAGCCATAAGACCTGAGTTGTTCCCTTGTTCATAGGTGATAGGCTGGATTCTGCCTAGGGAAGATGTAGCTACAATGATTCTTGAAAATACTGCTAAGTAGGGCTACGTTGCATATAGCCTTGCATATGTCTCTATGGCATATCATCTGCCTTCTACCCAGATTTACTTGACAGAAAGCTGGTTGAAAGAGACAGCTATGGATATGGTAGAAACAGTTAAAAGAATGATGATACCGGGGAAAAAATTCCAGACTAGACCTTCCGGAGAGTATGATACCTCTACTCTCCGTACTCCCTATAGATTCATTGCACTGATGCTAAATAGGATTTTTGGTAGAGCTCACTGGAAGAGATTCAAGATAGGATGGATACCAATAATCTTCTATGTGGCTACTCAAGGAACCATATTTAATTGGTCAAGCATAGTGTCAAATAGCCTCTCATCATGCATATCCGCATCCTTGGGAGGGGTGTCACAAAAGAAATCAGATTTCTACATGAGCTCTATCCTGATTGACTGTATACTGTGTACTCAGTCTTTTCAAGCCTTGAGATGTAACTGGGAGAGGTACAGGAATCCAGTGTACACAACATATAGATTGTTATGGGCCCATAAATATTATTGTTATTACAGGGAAATCTATGAACACTTCATCATGCCCTTGTATACCCTAATTTTCTTGACTGAATGCAACTGTATGTCTGAAGAAGCATTCAAATTCATCGAGGAGTACGGAGATTATTATTTGACCAAGGAAGGGTTGTATAGAAAAATGTATGGGGGTTCCAAAGCCCCTTCCCTACTCCCTAAGTATGTCACTGACTATGTGCCACACAAGGAGGCAGTTAGGTGGGTCTATATTGATGGTGTAGGAAATTTTTTGTTCGAACGTAAAAAGGAAGCATATCCTGCAATACCTTTCTGGCTTGGAAGTTATAAGTTTTCAAAGGTAAAACAGACTCCAGAATTTGTTCAGGAGCTGGCGCATTTCCATTTTCATGAAATGAATTTTCACAGGAATGACTCCCGAAATAAAATAGTAGATCACTGCAAGGAGGCAAGCATTCATTTTGAATATATGAAATTTTGGGAGAAGGACGAGGAAACATTCAGAAGTGCAGGGAACATAATTTCCCTTAAAAAGAGGTTTAAACAGAAAATAACCACTATGGGTGGAAAGGGAAAAACTTTAGAGAAGACTAAGACATTAGAAGAAGAAGAGGCCAAAAAGACAGAAGAAGATGCTAGAAGGCTAGCACAGGAAGCAGAGAGCTGGCTGAAGAATGAAGAAGAAGAAAAAAAGCGAGCTGTAGAGGAAGCAACAAAGAAGGAGGAGGATGAGAGAAAGAGAAATCAAGAAGTAAAAATCAAGAAAAAACAGGAAGAAAGTGAAATTTTGAGATTAACAGGATCTCAAAAGGACCAACAAACTACTGACCAGGTAGATACATAGGGAGGACAAGATCACACAGATCAAGGACACGGACAATCTAATCCTGATCCCCCGGAGTCTGCTGCATATTCTGGAAGTACACTTGGACAAACTTCATTTTCTGGAATAGATTTGATCCCTTTCATGCCTATAGAAGGGGAGGAGGTTCCTGAATTCAGTACTACTTTCTATGATGAGGAGAAGAAAAGGATTGTAAAGAGAATTGAGAAAAAGGTTGAAACTGGAGGACAGTCGGGAAAGATGATAACAGATTAAACCTTGGTGCATGGAACAAACACATATCCAAGACTGATAGCTAGAGCTAGGGTGTCATTAACCCAAGCAACTGAAGATAATGTAAACAGGATTATGACAAACCTGGGGTCGTCAAGAAAGAATGCAACACAATTAAAAGAAAAGTTGAAGAAGGAGAGGGATGAGGGTCAGAAGCTAACAAGGAAATATGAAGACATGATGAATGAAGTTAAAACTTCAAGAATAGAATTTCAGACTCTGCAAGCAAATAAGGAGGCTTTAGAGATTTCTACAGAGAAAACAGAAAAGAATGCTCAGGATAGCTTAGCTGAGTTACAAAAGCTACAGCTAGAGCATCAAATGTTGAAAACTGAGAGAGATGAGCTTCAAGTATCCTATGAAAATCTAAGTGTAGAGAAGGATCGGTTGCAAAGCAAGATTTCTGAGTTAGAAACAAAGAAGGTTACCATAGAGGAAAGAGAGAAGCAATATCAAATGCAGGTGGCAGCCTTAGAAGAACAAATTAATTCATTGACAGCATCACTGAAAGATGCTATGGAACAGAAGACAGATTTCCAGCCTTTGAAAGAACATGTTCTAACTCGAAGAAGGAAGATCCATCAATTACAAATATGCATTGAGGAAGAAAGGTGTGAAATTTTACGAATAGACACCAGATTAGAATAAATTTTGGACACTACTTCGTATTTTTTGGACAGATCTCAAGATATTTTGGAGATCCTAATAGGAAGAAAGGTATGGAATAAAACAAATAAGGAATTTCCTGCAGAGTTACCAGTTAAGGATCAGCAAGGTTTAAAATAGGAGTATGATTTATTGGAATTTGCAATTAATGTGGCTGAAGAATTCAAGGAAACTGTAAAGAAAACAAGGGGAGCATGTGCCGAATACTGCATGATAGCACTTGCTACATACAATAGATGCCATATTTCTGAAGAGAAAATATTGGACGTGATACAAGAACATGAATTGTTTATAGAACATCTACAGAACAGATATCTGGAAGACGAGTAAGAGATCCAACAGGTCAAGGATCTAGATGAACCGATTTTAAAGAATGCAGTGGAACATGCAGCTGTAAGTATACATCTACTAGAAGATCAGTTGCGCCTGAGTCCTGCAAGGATAGAAGGGGTAAAGAACCAAAATGATAAATATGAGATAAATATCCATTTTCTTGAACCTTCTGGATTTGAGGACATAGCAGTAGATGCCCATGTATGGAAGAAGTTCATCAACGACCAAGCTGGCCCCTCTTCATAAAGTGTTCTAAAAAAAAATTTGATTTAAAATGTAATATATTGTATTAGTTATGTGCACATGCTATGAGATGAAATTTTGGAAATGAAAGGTTGGGGAAGCTCAAAAGTCATTGAGGGGCAGCCCAAGGGTTTTTGTTTTTGTATAAATATAGGAGAGTTTAGATGTAGCAGGGGGATTTCTTTCCATACTATTTTTTAGAGTGTATTGTAAGAAGAACTATTTCCTTTTACAATAAAGAGTTACATGTTTCTACTGGAGAATTTTTTGTGGAATGTTTCAAATGTTTTGCTATGGACTAGTTGAATGTGAACTATTTTGTTTTCAGCTTATTTCCATTAATTGTGACATCGTTCTAACTCATTGAATTTCCTTTCATGTTATGAATGTACTCTGGTTTATTCTGTGAAATTTCCACTTTGAGTAATGAAGATTGTAATTAACAATAAGCTATCTTGTTGTTTATATTTCTATTGATGTTCATGTGTTCTGAAACAATTAACAACTATATGTGATCTTTCTTAATGCATGTATTGAATTACATTACTCACCATTAATGATAGTTTTTCTCCCTAGGGATAGGTTAATAAGTCTTAGTTAATTTCTTGCTGTTTGTGATTTAAATACAAGAGAGGTAAGATGAGAGGTAAGAACCTGTGCATCACATTGTGACCCTCCTCATAATCTCTATCATCTGTTTTTTTTAGTTAGGCACTTGCACATCATACCTTAAACACAAAAAACTAAAAATATACACGGTGGACCGACCCGTAACCGGTAAAACATTTTAATTGTTACTTGACCTACGGTAGCCAAACCGTAAACCGGACGGATTCCCCATACTAAACAGTAACGGGCTAGTTGGGAACGTTTATTGGGGAGAATCCCTAACTATTGTTACCTGCGATTTTCCAGGCATCAACAGAACTTTAAAAGCAAGTCCCTCATATTAGGTCTTCGTTAACACCATTATTCACCTTCTTGGCACTCATCTCTTTCTCAACCTTCCAAAATCTAAAGAAACTTATAACTTACTTTACTTTATCAATTTGGAATATATAAGATCAAGGAAGTGACATAAGTTTGTTTTATATATATATATATATTGAACCTTCATTAGTAGATCTATAAAAATAGGGGAAAATCCTCTTGTATGAATGTGATTCATTCCACCATGCATGCAAGGTTTTTGTTTAAATATGCAATTTCATTACATGGATGATGTTGTAAATTAGTTGTAAGCACTTTTATTTTGTCTTTGTATCCTATTTTAGCTTGTTTCCCATGTGACTTTGGACAACAAGAATATCTCATGATATGGAGCCTTACATCTTTTTAGATTTATAGTCCTAACATATTCTGTTTATTTGTTTTTAGTCTAACAAAGTTTTTCAAGCTAAGACCTCATTTAGGAGAGATCTATGGGATTAATTACCTGTTTTTTTCTAATATTTATATTCAGGTTTTGGACAATGGGCATGCAACATGGATTGACCAACTTTAAACCCCCCATGATGCCCATCAAACAAGAGATATTTTCACAACCACTTCCGTACATTGATCCTCTAAATATTGTAAACCTGATTGTTGGCCATAAGAACCGACAATAGGAATTATAAGGGATGCATAGCCTACTGTAACCTATCAAGTAGGGCGGTGGTGTCACATCCCCCCTAACCCCTCCATCATTTTCATGTGTGTGTCCTTTTATCTTTTCTCTTTCTTTTTCTGTTTAACTTATTGCATTTTATATTTTCTTTGGCTTCCTTTCAGTAGTAATTACGTCACACTTACTAAAAGAACCTTATTGCACACTTTTATATCTTACATATTGTTTATCCATGTTGTAACAAATATGATTAATCCAACCAAAAAAACACTCTAAAACATCTCACACTAATTAAACTCAAAATAATCCTCCATAAAGATGTGTTCTGACGTCTATAAACACACAAAATTGTCATTTACGGGAGAATTCTATAGTTGAGGGACCCTACTAGGTAGTGACCATTGGGAGTTCTTAAGATACACCCATGATTAGTGTCAGTGTTAGACATTCCTTGTGACTCTGATACCATGTTAATATTTTAAAATTTGTTATGCCAAAACAAAAGGACCACTTAAAGAATAACAAGCACATCAGAACAAAAAGAGAACACAAATATTTATCCTGGGAAACCCTCGTGGGGAATAAATGTTATGATTATTAATCCTCCCTTGTCCAATTTGGTCATATGTCTAAATCAAGAGTCATGTCTAAATCAGGATTCCATCCATTCTATTTTTAGTCACTAGCACCATTGTGTCCACTTGGCCTAATTGGGGCACATGTTTCAGTTACAAAGTGTGGGGAACACTAATTGAGGCCTACTGCCACTGATTGCACTTGCATGCATCAGTTTAGGAGCCTCCTAGATCAATCCCTACAATTTAGGAGCCACGAGGAGTGTCGATACCAACCAAGGTCTATTGAGTTGAGTTGGTGACTAGTCAAGCTGAGTTAGGAGTCGGTTACATTCAATTATAGTCCTCTACATTTAGTTAGCACTAGGTTTGCATGGATGCATGCATGAGAGGCACATTCCTCACCTACCATAGTCAGTTAGCCTTAGTTAACACTGAATTAGAGACTTGAGTTATGTTTTAGAACTTCGATGAACTCCGATAATGATTTAGACAAGGTCAGTTAACTATTGAGTCCTCCGATAATAATTTAGACAAGGTCTTAGTTACCTACAGTCAAGTACAGTCTCATCAATTTGAATTCCCTTATGTGGATTTGAATTGCATGTGGCTATTTAGCCATTGTATTACATTGTAATTTATCATATACTTACTTTTTTTATTAATGAAAGCATTCACAGCTGCAAGCCATTTTTGCACTGTTTCATTCTTCAATTGCTGAGTAAATTGTGTGATATATATTGTGAGTTGTGTGTTTGTCCACAGATCTATGTGCTCAATTTAATATGGTATCAGAGCCTCGATGGACAAGGAACTTCTCCTCCTTAGATATTTGCTAGATCATTTTTTTGAGCAAATTTGCTCTTTCCAATACTGCACCAGAAGCGGAGAATTTACCACTTAATATCCCAAGTAAAGGAATTGTTGATCAATTTTGCTTGATTAACTATGATGGGTGTGATGAAAATTCAAAAAGTGCAAACTGTCAACCTTATTTTGTCTTTTTGATTGTGTGATTTACAGGTTATCAGATCTTCTCACTACATTCACTACAAGCGACTCTTTTTCCTCACTGCATTCGCTACAACAGCTTTGTTCTTCTTCACTACATTCAAAATGTCCCATCCAATGGAGAAGATCACTTCCTTCAACTACCACCAGTGGAAGGAGGACATGGAGTCACTGCTTCACACCAAGAATCTCTACATACTCACAATGGAGTTATAGGCAAAGCCATTTCTTAATTATGAAAAAGAAAAGTACTAGAATAGGCTTGATGAAGCCTTTGGATGCCTGTGCCTCTCAATCTCTCGATATATTTTCTTCCACATCAAAGGATTGAAGACTCCCAAGGAGTTTTGGGATAAGATTGCTTCCTTATTTTATAAGTAGGATGAACTGAGGGTCCATCAACTAGAGAATGAGTTGATCTCTTTTCATCCATCCAACTTTGAAACACTGAATGAATTCTTCACAAAATTCAAGAACCTGATATTCCAGTTGAAGCTATGCAAGGTTGAGAAGGAGGATGATCAACTCATCCTTGCCATTCTCTCAAAACACAGTGCAGACTACTCAGTCTTTGTCTCAAATTTTCAATCGGTGAGGCTCACTACTCCAAATTAGAATATTCCCACTCTTGATGTTTTCATTGAATATCGCACTCATGAGCATGACAAGTTGATCCAAATGGGGATCATTCAATATTCCAGAGATCAATCATTGGTTGCAGGAGGACCTAAGGTAGCAAATCATAAAGGGAAGCAAAAGGATGATTCTCTTGTGAAGAAAGAGCAGTCAAATGAGCCTTCAGGTTCGAAGAGAAGCAAGAAGAATAGCAAAGGAAAAACCCTTTGTTCCTACTGTGGAAGGGGTTTTCATCCATAAAGCTCTTGTATGAGAAGACAAATTGATGAAATGACTCTCCTTCTGAAGAAACATAACATTAATACACATGCTAGTGCAAGGAAGACTGACCACACAGAAGACACTAAATATTACTTCGAAACAGGTCATGCACTGAAGGCTAGCTTCTCAATAGCACATGCCTTCCTCATTGATTCTAGAGCTTCCAATCATATGGTTACATCCAAAGAATCATTCTCTTCTTTATAGTTTTTTGATGGTCCTAGTATTTAGTTGGGAAATAATACTATATTTCAAACCAAAGGGAAGGGCTCTATCAAGCTTGAACATGGAAGGTTCAAAGATGTGCTTTATGTTCCCTCCCTAGCTTCAAACCTGTTATCTGTATACCAGATGACTCATACTGGCTCTCCAAAGCGAGTGATATTTGGTCCTGATTCATTGGAGATCACATATATCTCTACTGGGAACATCGTAGCGAAGGGTGTTGAAAATCATGCCTCCAAGGCATATGAGTTCTCACACTTCACGCCATTTTCAGAACCAGTGCACTCTCAACAGCCACTTGCAAGAGAAGGTAAAATCATTTCATCTACTTCTTTTGAATTTTCCACTAGTATTGCAAATCCAGTTATATCATTTTATGAGATTGAGATTTAGGCTGATTCAGATCCAGATCCATTCCCTACTTCAAAATTGGAAGCTAGGAAAATGACTAGAAAATCACCTGACACTCAGAAGGGAAAGACCCTTGTGTTATTTCATGCAATCTTACCTCCTTCAGAGAGATGCAATAGAATCCCTGTAAGATGCTACATGGCAAGGGCTTAGTCTCACTACATTCAGAAGAATAGAGTTGATCATACACCTCTTCATCCAGCAATAAACAAAGGTTACATTCCTCCTTCCTTCCATCGTTATTTTGGGAGAAGATGGAGAAGTCTACATGCCAGGCCCCATGATACATGTGCACAGAACATCATCATGTTGCTTTGCTACATCACAGAGATTACAGCAACACATTTTCAAGTTTTTCAAACTTGAATCCTGATTCTATCTGCTTAGTTAGAGGGGGGGATTCTTTCCCATGTGGTTTTTTCCCCAACTCTTTGTATTGAGCAGTTACTTTACTTTACTTGATGTAATGGGTGACCTATGGTCTTAGTTACCAGGGACCACATATTGTCCAAGTTAGCATTCAGGGGGGGTGTTAGGATTATTAATCCTCCCTTGTCCAATTTGGTCATATGTCTAAATCAAGAGTCATGTCTAAATCGGGAGTCCATCCAGTCTATTTTTAGTCACTAGCACCATTGGGTCCACTTGGCCTAATTGGGGCACATGTTTCAGTTACTAAAGTGTGGAGAACACTAATTGAGGCCTACTGCCACTGATTGCACTTGCATGCATCATTTTAGGAGACTCCTAGATCAATCCCTACAATTTAGGAGCCATTGGGAGTGCCGATACCAACCAAGGTCAGTTGAGTTGAGTTGGTGGCTAGTCAAGTTGAGTTAGGAGTAAGTTACATTCAGTTCTAGTCCTCTACATTCAGTTAGTGCTAGGTTTGCATGGTTTCATGCAGGAGAGGTGCATTCCTCACCTACCACAGTCAGTTTTCCTTAGTTAACACTGAATTAGACACTTGATTTGTGTTTTAGAACTCCGATGAACTCCGATAATGATTTAGACAAGGTCTTAGTTACCTATAGTCAAGTAGAGTCTCATCAATTCGAATTTCCTCATGTGGATTCGAATTGCATGTGGCTATTTATCCATTGTATTACATTGTAATTTATCATCTAATTACTTTTTTGATTAATGAAATCATTCACAACTGCAAGCCATTTTTGCACTGTTTCATTCTTCAATTGCTGAGTAAATTGTGTGATCTATCTTGTGAGTTGTGTGTTTGTCCATAGATCTATGTGCTTAATTTAATAATAAAACCCAACAAAACTTCCTCAATATAGACTTCAACCAAGTACAATGTAAGAACCAAAGAATAAGACTAGACAACTTGCTTCTCGGATGGATTATTTCTCTGCTCTATAGCGAACTTGCTTGAGTGCTCTTCTTGTCCAAATGGAGGCACCTCTCCTATTTATACTAATAAAATGAGAGTCCTAATAACCCAAAAGGGATGAATTCTCCTTGATTCCAGGGCTGACTTGCCTTGTAAGACTCAAAAATACATTTTAACAATACTTTTATGGGTACTACTGATCCGACTTACAATGGAGGTTTTACCTCAAGAATTTAGATGACCAAACACATCAATGACATCCTTTTTCATAGGAACAAAATATTTGTTAGGGGTGATGATAATAATAATAATAATAATAATACAAAATAGAATATATGCCACAATTACATTTCTTTAACACTCCCTCTTAACAAGGAAGGTATTCTATAACACAACAATACATCTGCACAACCAGTTGATGAATCTATATTTTATAGGAAGTTTTCACAACTAAATCAACATCATCATCATTCATGGAAAATCATCACGAACATCTATGGAATCATCTCGAGCATCATCTTCATCTTTGGTATCATCTCGAGCATCACCTGCAATATCATTAGTATAAAAATCTAGAGCTAAATCACCCACAACATAAACAATGCTGGAACATCATCATCAACATCTGAATGTGGGAACTAGTCTGTAAGTGAATGCAGGACCACTCTCCATATGAAAGCACTATCAGATGCAGGATCATCCTCAGCCGAAAACTGCTAGGACCACTCTAAACAAGAGAGTGTTCTTGTCTACAAGACCATCCTCAGCTAGGATATTATCATCCAAAAATGAATGTAGGACCAATATCCATATGAGAGTACTATTGTATGCAGGACCACTCTCCATATAAGAGTATTATCGTACGTGTGACCTTCCTCAGTCGGTATGTTCTAGGACAACTCTCAACAAGAGAGTGTTCTTGTCTGTAGGGCCATCATCAACTAGGATACAATTGTCCATAAATGAATACAGGATCTCACCCAAAAATGAATGCAAGACCACTCTCCATATGATAGTACTATAGTCCACAGGACCATCCTCAGCCAACAAGTTCTAGGACCACTCTCAATAAGAGAGTGTTCTTGTTCATAGGACCATCCTCAACTAGGATACTTTCATCCACAAATGAATGCAGGACCACTCTCCATATGAGAGTATTATCATCTAAAATACCATCCTTAGCCGGAAATTGCTAAGACCACTCTCAACAAGAGAGTGTTCTTGTTTGCAGGACCATCCTCAATAAGTGAATGCTAGGATACACTCATCCGCAAATAAATGTCGGACCTCATAAATATCTATAGGCATACTGAAAAACTCGATTGGCCTTCTCTGCATTGGTATAGCAATGCCATCTCATCCTCACTCCCTATTTCCAGGGAGGTCCTTTCAGACTACACCAATCTTTTCTCAAAAGTGCTCAAACTTTACATGAGATAGAGGCTTGGTCAGCACATCAACAACTTGTTCCTCTATAGGAACATACTAGAGCTTCACAGCTCCTCTATGCACGATATCCTGGATGTAGTGATACTTTGTCTCTATATTCTTTGACTTATCATGAAACACTGGGTTCTTTGTTATCTTGATGAAAATATGGTTGTCATAATAAATATCATTTGCATTCATATCAGCATCAAACAATCCTCCCAATATATTGCGAAGCTATAATTCTTCACTACAGGATGAACATGCTGCAATGTACTCAGCCTTGACTATACTAAGGGAAACGTTGGTTTAATTTATGCTAAGCCATGAGATCACATCCGATCCCAAACTGAAACAACATCCTGGGGTGCTCTTTTTGTCTTCAACACTTCTTTCCTAATCTGAATCAATATATCCATACAATATGAAATCATTGTCGAATGTATATATTAGACCACAATACAATACACCCTTTAGGTACCTAATCACTATTCTTTCTGCAACTAGATGAACATGTCAGGGCTCCACCATATACTGACTCAAGGTGTTCAAAACAAAACATATATATGGTCTTGTATTTTTCAAATAATCAGTGAGCCTATAATCTGTCTGTATAATGTGACATCTAATCTTTCTAAAGAGTCATCATTCAGGAGATTCAAGTTTGTCACCATCGAAGTGTTCATTTCCTTGCAATCCAACATCCTGAATCTCTTTAGGATCTGAACTGTATATTTTATTTTGATTAGGAAAATCTCATCTGGAAACTACCACACTTCAAGACCTAGGAAATAATGCATCATGCCAAGTTCTTTCATCTCAAATTCCATCAAAATTTTCTTCTTACATTTGCTGATGAGCTTCTCTTTTCTTGTAAAAAATAGATCATCTACATACAACAGTATTATCATGATCGTCATTTACAACCTTATAGTAAAGGTTGGAATCATATTTACTTTTGGTAAATCCCAAGTTTAGTAGGAATCCATAAATTCTTCCATACCATGCTCTTTGTGCTTGTTTTAACCCATATATAGCTTTCTTTAATATTCATACATGTGTCCCCTTGTTGTTAGTCTCAAATCCTGATGGTTGATCAATATATACTTCTTCTTCTATGAAACCATTTAGGGAGGATTTTTTTACGTCCATTTGATGTAGCTTCCATTTCATCTTGGCTTCCAATGGAAGAATAGTTTTGATATAAGTATATCTTGATACTGCTGCAAAGGTTTCTTCATAATCAATTCCTTGTTTTTGTAAAAAATATCGTGCGACAAATATTGCTTTGAACTTTTCAATACTTCCATCTTCTGCATGCTTTGTCTTGAAAATTCATTTTGAAGAAAATACTGACTTGTCCTTTGATCTTGGCACCACATCCCAAACATCATTCTTTATTATAGTTTGGTATTTTTCGATCATGGATTTCATCCATTCCTTCTTCTTTGAATATTCCTCAAAATATATTGGTTCTTCATCAACAAGGTTTCCCATTAATGCCACATAGTTAGAGTAGATTCTTTGTCTCTTACTTCCTTCTGGTGCACCATGTCTTTTTGCTTCTCTGATTATATCACGGCGAACCCAATATGGTCTTCTTTTGGTTGAGATAATATCCTAGGGTATTTCCATGGGTCCTTGGGGTTTTGATAGGTCATTATCTTCTGGTATAGGATCTTCTTCAATGTCTCTAACTGGTGGTTTATTAGATTCTGTGGTTCTAGGATCCTCCTCTTTTTCATGATCTTCATCTGCATATATCTTTCTGGATTTGGTGAAGGATGTATCTTCATCAAAATTAAAATATTTGGTAATATTGATCTGATAGAAACCTGGAATGTAGATTCTATAAGCTTTTAACTAGTCACTGTATCCAACAAATATTCCCTTCTTTTCTGAAGAGTCCAATTTTGATATTTTCTCCTTTGGAACATGTAAGTACACGGGACAACTGAATACCTTTAGGTGGCTTACTTTGGGATTTTCACCAGTGAACATCTCTTTTGGGGTTTTGTTTTCCAAGAGCACTATGAGATAATATATTATGTACTTCTTCAACGGTTCTTTCTGCTTCGAGCCATAAATGCATAAGTAGATCTTGATCATGGATCGTTGCTCTAACTACTTTCATGATGGATCTGTTCTTTCTTTTTGCCACTCCATTCTGTTGGGGATTATAGGGTGTGGTAAGGTCCCTCTTAATCCTAAATTCCTTACAGAATTCCTTGAATTCATTTGAAGTGAAATCTCCTCCATTATCTTATCTTAAGGTCTTGATCTTCTTTTTAGATAGATTTTCCGCAAGAGCCTTAAATTCCTTGAATTTTGCAAATATTTCATCTTTGCTTTTCAAGAAATATATCCAAGTCAGACGAGAGTAGTCATCAATAAAAGAGACACGGTACACATACCACTTAAGGAAGTAGATGGCATCGGTCCACACACATATGAGTGTACAATATCCAAGATCCCTTTTGCTTTGTTGTTACTGCTAGGGAATGATCTCTTGATGTTATTTCCTTGAGCACATCCTGTGCACACTCCTTCATGATTGATCTGGATCTATGGTAGACATGTCACTACCTTACTCATGATTGGAAATGCATTGTAGTTCACATGAGAAATTCTGCTATGCCAAAGTTCACATGGGCTGATGGTACTGGCTGTAAGAGATGAATCTGCGTTCCCCTTCAATTTGTAGAGTCATCCTTTTTCAACACCAGTTACATTAGAATCATCTATTGTGTTTACTTTTGGCCACATAAGAAATTCACCATATACAAAGGAAACTATAAAACTTTTCTTATCTAGAGATGAAATAGAAAGAATATTCTTCTTCAAACCTGGAACATATAAAACTTCTTTCATCTTCATGCACTTTCCAAGTTTTAATTTGTAGGAGGCTTATCCCATTCCTTTGATGGGGTATTGATAATTATCTCCAAGTTGTACCTTGTGTGAATAGTATTTTTGGGTAAGACACGAGAGTGAATATTTTTAACCTATAATATGTTTGGAAGTACCACTGTGTATAATCCAAGTGCCACTTCCATGAGATATTGATCTTGTGAGAGCTGAAATTAGGACATACTCTTCACTAGAGTCTTAATTTTTCTATCCCTCTCCTTATTAGATTCATCTTCTTCAACTGCATGGGTGTGGTAATTTCAGTTCTTCTTATTCAAATGGTATTTCTTAAGAGGACAATTTATAGCAATGTGTCCCATCTTATGACATGAATAGCATTCAAAGGATGAGTAATCATTTATAGGTATCTTACTTCTTTTGAAGTCTGGTGGTATTCTAGGAGGAGATCCTTGAATCTTCCTTTTGTTTCTTCCATTCTTGGTGTGAGTAGCTAGAGCCTGATCTTCATTATCATTTAGCTTCTATTCTCGATTAGTTATCCTTTATTCTTCTTGTACACATTCTTCCCATAGTTTGTTGATCTTGGTTAACCATCTTCTAGCACATATTCCTCTAATGAAGGAATCCCATTCTCTCGGGAAACCATTTAGGGTGGTCATCACCATTTCTTATTATTCCACCATGTCACTAATGGATTCTAACTATTCTTTGATCTGAGATACTATTGAGAAGTATGATTGCATGGATTCTGTCTTTTGTATCTTCACACCCTTTAGTTGATTTCTCAAGGTCATTCTTCTATTGATGTTCTTGCCTTCAAACAAACTGGTTAGTGCATCAAAATTTTCTTCTGGAGTATTGTTTGAAGACTCTCGGGAGATAAGATTATCCTTGATAGAATTATCTATGATCCTCTTGGATTTTATCATATCCTTCTTTTTCTTGTCCTTTTTGTCGTCTCCCTTTGATTCCTTAACCTCATCTTTGATATAACCTTCTAGGTCATGTTCTTCAATGATGAGCATGACTTTGTACTTCCATGCTCTAAAGTTCTCTGCTCCCTCAATATTTTCATCAAGATTGGTACTATTTGTCATCTTTAATGAATGAGAACTTCAATTGGAAATATAGGATATAGAACTTACCAATTTGAGGATTGCTTCTGCAATCTGCTTCAAGATGACTTAGGGTTTGACTAGAAAACCCTAATTTTCTAGCTGAGATCACTTGTAGAGATGGTTGGAGAAAAATATGTTCCTCCACAAGGCATGCTAGACTGTATCTTGATTTTCTAGAATCTGTGGATGGAACCTTGAGAAATCTAATGCCTAGTTTCTCCCGACACCAGTGGTAGGTTAGAAAATGAAAGTACACAAAATTGAAAATTGCTTTGACTGAAAGATGCACCCTCCCAGGGAAAGTTGAATGGTTCTTATTTTCTGACTGACTTGTGGAAGGATGTTTCCTTAATAGTGAGCCCTAGCTTGTTGTACCGTGGGAAAAATTATGCACAATTTCTTCTTTTAGGTTTCCTCTGATACCATGTTAATATTTTAAAATTTGTTATGCCAAAACAAAAGGATCACTAAAAGAATAACAAGCACAACAAACCAAAAATAGAACACAAATATTTATCCTAGGAAACCCTCATGGGGAAGAAAACCCAACAAAAATTCCTTGATATAGACTTCAACCAACTACAATGTAGGACCCAAGGAATAAGACTAGACAACTTCCTCCTCCTTAGAAGGATTGTTTCTCCTCTCTATACCAAACTTGCTTGACTAATATTCTTGTACAAATGAGGGAGGTGCCTCTCCTATTTATAATGATAAGATAATATTCCTAATAAACCAACAGGGACGACTTCTCCTTGCTTCCAGGGATGACTTTCCTCGGAAGACTCAAAAATACATTTTAATAATACTTTTGTGGGTAATACCATCCTTAAATTTTATAGGGTCTACCTCCCTTGCATTTTGTTTAGGAGTTGGCCTAAATAAAAGGAGTTGAGTGATGCAGTGACAGTTGCACCCAACCTGTTAACTTCCCCCTAAGGCCTCTCTCAATGAGTTGATATTTTTTCACATTCACTTATGGATCTTGGTGGCACAAATAGTCTGATCATTAACATACCCTAGGATTAGAGACATCATTGAAATTCCTTCTCTAGCAATATTAAGAAAAAAATTATCTTTGTGTGGTGGTGAGGAGCTAGGTATTGGGACTCCTTTGGCCATATATCTTTGTAGGAGGCTTGTTTTCTAGTTTTGGTCCAAATACTTGTAGATTTCTCTTAAGACTTCCTCTTGTAAAATCTAAGAATCGAGGTTTTAAGGTATGGACAACATTTGCATGATGGCTATACGATTTATATTGAAAATAGTGACAAACCATCTGTTGAAAATATAAAATGTCACTTTGGATTACATCGATGGGCATAGAAATAAACTAACTCAGGAAAATGACAGGTTTATGGTATAATATATTTATCAAGGTTTGATTCTTAAGTTTGATTCAAGCATATATGGGGTTGTTCATGTAAAATCATTTCAAAAACTTCCCTTTCTTTATTAATTAGATGTTCCTTACCTGGTTCAAGTTTACCTGGAACGACTGGGGTTGTAGGTTTCTTTTGAGAAGGAATTATTGTTTAAAAGAAGACAAAACAACAAAGAAATTGAGAATATTCAAATTTTAAAAGGATTTACCTAGTTGCCTTGCCACATAGGTCTCCAGCTGGGAATATGAAGAAACTAGTTGTAGCCATGAGTTGTGCATCAAAGAAAGCAGACAATTTATACCATAAGAGTCAATGGTACAAAAATGATCTTTTTCCTTTTAGATCTATGAAAAAACACAATCTCTTATAATATGATACACATATTAAAAGAGCAATCCATGTGCCAACACATCATTGGAATTTTTCTTTTCAGGACCAGGTGAATGATGTGATGTGTCATGTACCACCAACATTTTCAAAACTAATGGTTTTACTTTTAGTTGCATAGATCATTAGCAATGTGGTAAACATATGCCATTTACTTGATTCATGATGCATGTGATTTAACCACATCACAATGGTGGTTTTATGTTGCGAACCATTGGAGTACAACTAAAAGAATGTGCTATTGATGATCTTCACTATATTCTAACAGTCGATCTTTTCCTTTTTGGACTGCCAGATCTACACAATATAAATTTAAGTTAAACATGATCATTGACCATACTTTAGACATTTTCCCCTTCTCACCTTCTTTTTGGAAAAAAAGCTCCTAACAAGAAAATGTTTGTTATAACAAGTTACAAGGATTGTACCATAATAATAAAGGGTTATAGGGGTAATGAGTAAGGAGTTATAATTCTTTGAGTTTATATGGGTTAGGATTTAGAGGTAATAAGAGATATGAGATAGAGGATTAAGGATTAATGCAGTAATATTGATTAAGTGTTAAAAGGTTTATAACTTAGGGACTAATGAACATTGGCATTAGAGTTCATATTTATTTTAGATTATGGTGGTTGGGGTTGTATGGATAGTTGTAGTGGCTATGCATTAGGATTTAATTGGTTAGATGGTATAGGGGTTATGCAATTTGGATATTATAAGGTTGATTTTTCAAGATATACTCTATGCGTGCACAATGCTTACCTTACCCGTCAATGTAGACTTATACATGCAACCAACCACTTTATTAAAAAAACATAATAGAAAAATAATTATTAAACAAAAACATCATAACCTACATGTGAAATGATGCAATGCATTTTTCACATTTAACACCCCAGTGACCATTCTTGATTTTTATTAGAATCTTCCAAAACAATTTAATTTATTTTCAACATGATGCTTGTAAATGATTCTTAAATTTTCATACCCAATATCATAAAATGAATACAAAAACATAATGAATCAATTATAGAATATAACAATATTAAAATGACATATCCACAATATAAATGTTGAAATAAAACATGTGCATATCACTTTTCATTTCCATCACCCTAATTATATTACTCACTTGGCATTATAACATTCTTGTTCTCAAAATGGTGTTTTGATCTTGGATTTTGTCTTAGTATAAACCACCAACCCCTATCCAACACATACGAGTAAAAAAATAATTGGTTGTAATGTTTTTGGAAAACATACGTGTCACGTCCCCTCTCACCCAAGAGGACGCGACCAAGACGCTTCTGCTATCATTTAGACGTGGAAACTAGGCCCCATGAACATCAACATAACAAAAATGCATTGAACATAAACATATACAGATGCATAATGCAATCTACAGTAGAAGAAAAATCCATTCATGCAATACATTCAACATGTTCATATAATTCATTAAAACAATTACAGTGGTAGAGATTTAAACACAACACTTGTCTTGAGGAGAAGCTTTTCCCGCAACTAGCTATGTCGCTTTAATGTTCCACCCAGCCATAGGTGAGTGTGCTCATCAATCTCCCAGCACCACTGTCACCCTTGATTTGGGCATGATTCCCACAAGGAATAAGGGAACACTAGCAGGCTCACACATAGCCAAGATATATCAAAATTCAGCCAAGCCAAAACTACATTTGGGTTTATCAAGCTGCCAAGGAGGTGGGAAGCTTGAACTGCTAAGATAGTGAGCTCAACCACAGAACTATGGACACCTGCACCAAATCAAGCTTGGCTCCTAAAACATCTACACACCCAACACAAGGAATCATCCCCTTCTCGGCTACACAGTCCCTCGGGCTATGCCTTCCATTCCAGTGCTACTTAGGGTGTGCAAAGAAGAAAACCAACCCCTCTAGATCTTTCTGTGAGGTTCCTTCCTACACTAGGTTTATCAATCTAGTTTAGACCCAATTCCACTCCAAACTAGTTCATACCAAAACAAAAGATGCATACACAGCAAAATATAAGTTCTAGGATTGATGAAAAACATCATGGGAGCCAAAAACAGAAATGGAAATTGGGGGAAAATGAGCCAGCATGAGTAATTCATTTCAGAAACGTTCTATGGCTTCATGTGGGAAAAAACGGCTCCCTCAATCCCTAAATTCGTGGATCTATCCCCCATTGGTTGTGCAACACTGGAAACAAGAAATTCCCAACCATGGGAACATGTAAACGACATAAAAACTCCCAGGAGAGATCCCAGCCACTCTACATTAACAAAACCACTTCCCAGCCATGGAAAAAATGAAGAACACTACAAAAACGTGAATGGAGAATTTCCAAGAGCTCCAAAAGCGTGAGGAAGAGAAAAAATGTGGATGCATGGTAGAATGGGCATACATTTTTTGGTTTTTACTTGCCCAGGAGGTCAAAACACGTTTTTCCAAAATGGGTGCTCTGCCCAATTCGAATTTTTCCCATACTCTTCCCATTCCCATGCAATAACTACCTCAACCAATTTCTGGTAGAAATAAATGATCGGGGAAGAAGACAAGAAATGGGTAGTTGACATTTTTGATGGGTTCTCCCTTTGACATTTGGGTTTTCCCCATTGGCTCAAAGGTTTGAATACCCCCCCCCCCCATCCTTAGGAAAGCCGCATCTCTTTAATGGTCATTGACATAGCTAGTTGTGGGTATTTTAATTAAATTGCATATTTACATGATGTCAAAAATTATAATGTGTCTGGATAACATGAAATACCACCAGCAATTATTTTTAATCGCCGAAACATAAAACTCTAAATCGATGGTGGGGCTTTTGTCTTTAGCTCCACACCGTGATTAAATGCAATATTTACATCATATACATTTTTAATGCAAACGGGGTCAAAACCGGGGTGTTACAATACGACTCTTTATATCCATCCCACATCCTTCTATATTTGATACATATTATCCCATTATCGTTATATTCCTTTAAATTACTCCAATCGAAGGTATCCCACCACTTGCACCTAAAAATAACACATTGGAAATATGAGAAGTCCACTTGAATTATCTCTTGTATCTTTATGATGTAATATTTTTTCCCTTTATTATGCTTTGATCATGGTGGATAACATAACTATATTGGCCAAACTCGACTTCCACTCCATAGTCTAATTTGGCATGTCCATCATCGACATCCTTAGTGCAAAAACATGTCCACATGCCCACATAAATGTGAATAAATGCAACTATAAAAATGTGGAAAAATGGTAATATCATATGTTTAATAACTCAAGCATTAAAAAACATATATATGTTATAATTCAAATGTGTTTTATAAATGTAAAAATGTGCACAAGGATATTATTACAAAGTTGTTGCATTTGATTCTTCTATTGAGTGCACCCTCTTCACCATGCAAGTAACAACTGTATGCACCATATTTCTCTTTGATATGGTCAACCACCCAACTATTGGAATAATCATTTGCATATTTTCTTTTAAATAATCAGGATATGGCATGCTACTACTATTCAATCGTCTAAATGATTTTATGTCACTTTCTCATTTCCTTCCATTCATTTCATACATTGTGACTCATTTTTTTGTTGCCTCCACATTGTAAATAATCAATTTATTTGTGGCATTAATTTTTTAATTTTTTCCTGATCGTGTATTTATGAAATCAAAATGAATAGTATGAGATTAAATATATATGATCAATTTTATTGGAAATAATTATTCTATAGAAATTTCACAAAAGGTAAGTGACTTACTCTTTATCATATTCATTTTTCCATTTGTTTGGAGTATCTCCCCTTCCCTTTTGTTCTCATCTCGTTGGTTGTTTGAAACCACTATGCCTAATGTGGCATTGATTTTCTTGATTTATTCAAAGACATAAAAGAATGAATCCTATAATATGTACCCCTCCACCGTAGGCCCTTCCAGATTTACCCTTTGTTGAACAAACCCCTTCATTTTTTTCATGTATCTCTCTAGGAAGAATATCCAATGACATGATGCCACCCCAACTATTTCGACCCCATTAACAAGGTGAATTAGAATATGAACCTGCAATTACATGAAACTTGTGGGAAGTTCCTTCTCAACCACACACAAACAAGATCATCTATCTCTTGATGTCACATTAGAATTATAACCATATAAATATCCTTTGGTGTGATCCAATGTACAGATGCATAGAATTTAGATAACATGTTGTGGGTCTAGGGAAATTTCATGGTTCACACATACACACATGAGAAAAGGATAATGACACTACAAAATAAACAAATAAAAATTAATATTCATAAAATGATGAGTACAAAGTCTATTTTAACCTACATTGCAAAACAAATTCATGTATTCGACATACACTCCCTTAGAAGGTTCATATGGTCATGCCATTTCATGTAACATCCCGGTTTTGACCCCATTTGAATTAATGTATATGATGAAAATATTATATGGAATCATGGCATGGAGCTCAAGGCCAAGGACCTGTCATTGATTAATGTTTGGAATATAGACAATCATGGTTGATGCCTATGGTTTTTGTGCTAAGTCAAGCATGTTTGTAAACATAATGTAAATATGCAAATTAATGAAAAACTCACAACCAACTATGTCAATGTAACGAATAATGAGATGGGGGCATGATTTTCCTAAGGATAAGGGGGAGGGAATGTTAACCTTGAGCCAGTTTGGGGAAAGGCCATGTGTCATGGGGAAAACCCATCAAAACTGTCAACTACCCTTTTTCTTGTCTTTCTTCCCAACCATTTATTTCTGCCAGAATGTGGTTGAGGTAGTTATTGTATGGAAGGGAAAGAGTATGGGAAAATTCAAATTGGGCAGAGCACCCAGTTTTGAATGTTGTGTTCTGCTTGCATCGACAAGAAAAAAACAGAACTCTATTCCATTTTTGTGGCCTCATGTGTTCACGTCTTCGGCGGGACGTCTTTCTTAGAGAACATTATTCTCCATTCGCGTGGAAGCTCAAGAGAAACTGAGTCCTTCCTGTGTGTGTATCCTTCGCATTATATAAGTGTTTTACCCTTGGCGAGAATGTGGTTGTTTTGTTGCAGCGTTATCTTGAGCTACAAAGTATATGAGACCCTGTTACTCGTGTTCCAGAGTAAAGACTGTGTTGCGGAGTCTCCCTGTGGTTGTTGTGTTGTGTACCCTGGTTTGGGTCTTAACTATGTACAAGACTTAGGAATGGGAGAGATGTAGAATGTGCTTGATAAACCTAGTGTGGAACCTCACAATAAGATAAGAGTGGCTGATGAACTTGCCATGCACATCCTGAAGAGCACTAGAAGGGAAGGTGTAGCCTGAGGGACTGCGAAGCAGAGAAGGGGACACTTCCTTGTGTTAGGTGTGCAGGAAGTGGGGAAGCCATGCAAGATAGGTCTTGTGAAGGTGTTCTTAGCTCTGTAGATGATCTCACTAGCTTAGTAGTTCTTTTTTCCCATTTCCTTAGAAGCCTGATAAACCCAACTAGAAAGATGGCTTAGTTGGTAGCCTGATAAACCCATATGTTGGCTTGGTTGTGTCTTGTTGCGTTTGACCTTGTGGGTAATATTTGACCTTGTTGCATTTTGATTTTCGCAATAGTCATTTCTGCATGCGCGAATGCGGAATGAGGGATGCGGGATCACGGTATCACGATTTCCATATTTCTCGATCCCGCAATCCTGCAACTCAAGTTTTCTGCACCATCGATTTTTGTTGGATGATTCTGAGCCATTGATTTGATTTCGGATGTGGAATCATTTGTGATCATTGGTTTTCATTGCTATTTCTCTCCACCTTCCGATCTCCTCTAAGGTGTTTCCTTGAAGATTGTCGAACTGATCAATGGAAACTAGGAGGGAGCATGATAGTGTTGGAAATGTCAAGAAATGGTTTGCGGCCATGCCCTATGTTTCGATGAAATTTTAATTCCGCATGATAATGGGGTGTGGGTATGCTACAGAGTGGTATTATAGCTGCGGGTTGTAGCATTGGGCCTAGATGGGTCAAAATCAATTGTTAAAAATATAAGCCTGTACCCTTTGACACCAGCTTGTAGTACACTACAGAGCTGTTGGTTGCAGTGCGGGAACTAAATGGGCCGAAATGAATGAATTGAAAGGGTTGAGAGTATCCCCGGGTACCAGCATTGTAGTACGCTACATATTGGTATCTACATAATGGTGCCAGAACTACAGCGTTGTATCAGCACTGGGGGTTGCAGCGTTGGGCTTGAAAGGGCCGAGTTGAACAATTAATAGAGTTGTCGGTTACAGTATTGGGCCTAGATAGGCCAGGTGAAAGTAAGTAAATGGTTTTAATTCTGAATTACTATGTATCTAACAAATGGTGTTTGATACCACATTTTGTAGAGTCACAGTGCATTTTGGAAGACTTGGTTGTTGGCTTGGCCATGAGAACCTACGACTTCGATGATGCACAAGATCCTTATGAGCATGAGGAAGATGCTATGGGGGCAAATTTCTGAGTTGGAAATACTGAAACATAGTCTAATGGGAGAAGGGTTCAAGATACTCCCCTAGATTTTGCAGCCACCATGCCAAGCCTAAGGGTGGAGATGCAGAGCTATAGGGAAGACAATGAAATGTTGGTTAAGGCTCAGGAGGAGCAAAATCAGCTGAATGCAGCCATGCAGCAAAGTCTAACAGATATTCAAAGGCAGATGAACTATGGGGAATGGAAATTAAGGCCAGAAGGTAGTAAGAGCACTGCTAGAAGGAGAAAGAGATCTCCTAGTGAGCCATATGACTCTGAAGGACCCACTAGCGATTCAAGTTCCTCTTCTCACAAGAATGAGAGGAAGAGGTGTTATTAGAACCATTCACATGATGAGTTTAAGAAGGCGAGGCCGCCTAGCTTCAATGGCGAGATAAATAATGGTCAAGAAGCTAAAGCTTGGCTTCTTGGGATGAGGAAATATTTCCAAGTCCAGGATTATTCAGGAAATATGAAGGATAGAGTAGCCATCTTCAATTTGACTGGCATAACATCCATATAGTGGGAGCACTTCGGGCAAGTGAAAAAAGATTAATGAAAGGAAAATTGTGTGGAAACGGTTCCAGAAGTATTTCAAGCAGAAATACCTCTTTTACAGGTACTATGATGACAAGATCAAAGAATTTCATGAGCTAAGATTGGGACATCAAACCATGGAAGAATATGCAAACAAGTTCTTAGAGTTATTGAGATATGTCAGGTACATCAAGGATGAGAAAGTGAAGATACATTGTTTCCTGAGTGGATTGCCTCAGTCTTACAAGGATAAAATTGAGTTTTACAAACCTAGAACTCTTGAAGAAGAAATAAGGAAAGCTAAGGATTGCTATGAGCAAATCAAAGGAAAAACTGACTATCATAAGATATGGAAGGAAAAGAAGAATGAGAATTCTAACCAAAGGAATAAAGGTTTCAAACCTTCTAGCTTCAGGAATCAGCAAAAGCAACCATCCCAAGCTGAGAAGCAGCCATCTAGAGTGGTGGGAGAAAAGCCAAGAGATCCACACCAAATTATAGAACCACTCCAATGTTGGAGATGCAGAGGACCCCACATGCTCCAGAATTGTCCACTTGAGAATGAGAATGTAAGGCCATCTGACAACATTCAAGAGTCAGAAACAGTGGGTCAAGTAGCAAGGGCCATCCCTAGGATTTACGCAACGTTGGAGGACCGCCAGGAAGATCATCAATCAACTGTGGTTGAAGTTGTAGGTAATATTGCTGATCAATCTATTTTTATTTTTATTAACCCTGGTTCTACTCATAGTTACATCACTCCTAGAGTAGTGGAGGTTTGTGCTTTTGAGAAAGTGAAGCATAGAAAATCGTGGTTAGTTTAGCTAGCCACTGGAACCAAGAGAAAGGTTAGTGAAGTGGTATATAAATGTCCATTGGTGATGAATGGATGGGTTACTTGTGTGGATCTAAATGTTCTACCCCTTGGTTCCTATGATGTCCTCATTAGAATGGATTGGTTAGAAGCCCACAGGGTAAAGCTTGACTGTTACCATAAGACTTTTGAATGCATGGATGAAGAAGGGAACCCAAGAGTTATAAGAGGCATTCCAAAGGTGATTTTGGTTAGGCGGATTTCAGAAATGTAGCTAAAAAAGTGTTGTAGGAAAGGTTGCAGAGTGTATCCAACTCATGTTTTCGAAGCAACAGAGAATGAAACTATTAGGTTGGAGGACTATCCTGTATTGCAAGAATTTAGGGATGTTTTTCATGATGAGATTCCAAGGATTCCTCCAAAGAGGGACATTGATTTTACAATTGAAATTGTGCCAAGAGCAACACCAGTGTCCAAGACACCCTACAGGATGAGTACATAGAAATTCTAGAGCTGAAGATGCAACTGCAAGAGTTGTTGAAAAAGAATTATATTAGGTTAAGTGTGTCTCCTTGGGGAGCACCAGTTCTATTTGTGAAGAAGAAAGATGGTACACTCAGGTTGTGTATTGACTACAGACAACTAAAAAAATTCACTGTGAAGAACAAATATCCTTTTCCTAGGACTGATGACCTCTTTGATCAAATGAGAGGAGCAAAGGTATTTTCCAAGATTGACTTGAGGTCTAGTTACCGTCAGATAAGAATCAAGGATGAATACATTCACAAGACAACCTTCAGGACAAGGTATGGACATTATGAGTTTGTAGTGGCACCATTTGGTCTCACAAATGCACCAGCTACATTTATGTGCCTTATGAATAGTGTCTTCAGCAGTTATTTGGACAAGTTTGTTCTTGTTTTTCTTGATGACATTCTTATTTATTCTAATAATGAGGAATAGCATGAAGAACATCTGATATTGACATTACAATTGCTCAGGGAGCATTAGTTGTATGCAAAGTTGAGTAAGTGTGACTTTTACAGAGATAGGATTCATTATTTGTGTCACATTATCTTAGATGAGGGAATATCTGTAGACCCAGAGAAGATTGAGGCCATTATGAATTGGCCTACCCCGAGAAATGTGACAAATGTAAAATATTTTATGGGGCTTGGAGGATACTACATGAGATTCATTGAAGGATTCTCCAAGGTTGCACATCCAGTCACTTCTTTGCAAAAGAAGGGAATAAATTTTAAATGGACACCGAGGTGTGAAGAAAGCTTCCAGCAGTTGAAGAATCTTCTCACAAGTGCACCAATCTTGAAGATTTCATACCCAAAAAAATATTTCATGGTGTGTACTAATGCATGCGGACAAGGTCTTGTAGGAGTCCTTATGCAAGACAACCACGTGATATGTTATGAGTCGAGAAAGTTGAAGGAGCATGAGAACAACTATGCCACTCATGATCTCGAACTTGTAGAAATAGTAAATGCTCTCTAGATGTGGAGGCATTACTTGATGGGAAGAAGATTTGAGCTATGGACAGACCATTATGTTCTGAAGTATTTGTTTTATCAGCCTACTCTAAATGCTAGGCAAGCTAGATGGCTGGAGTTTTTATGTGAGTTTGATTTTGAAATCAAACACATAAAGGGAAAAGAGAATAAGGTAGTTGATGCATTCAGCAGGAAGGTGCAGGAAATGCATGTGGCATCTCTTAGTATTTGTCAATCAGATTTGAGATAGGAGATTGTTAATCATACTATTGGAGATGAATTGTATGCACAGGTCAAATACAAATTGCAGAAGCAAAGTCTTGAGAAGAAGTACGAGGGATATAAATTGGAAGAAGATGGACTTATTACTTATAAGAACATGATTTATATTCTGAATGTAGCATATTTGAGGAGTTGTTATGGATGAGATCCATCAAGATCCATATTCTGGTCATCTAGGATATCAAAAGATAATTGCTACAGCTAGAAAGCAGTATTTTTGGCCAGGAATGAAAAAGGACATGGCTGAATATATTTCAAGGTGCATGAAATGTCAGCAGGTAAAGATTGAACATCAACACACAGTAGGTTTGTTGCATCCTTTTCCAATTCTAGAATGGAAATGGGAAGTTATTTCCATGGATTTTATTACAGGATTTCCAATGACTTGGAGACAACATGATTCCATCATGGTTGTGGTGGAAAAGTTGACAAAGGCGTCACATTTTATATCAGTTAAGTCTACATATAAGACTGATGACATTAAAAAAATATTCATGAAGGAGATTTTCAAATTGCATGGATTGACTAAGGAAATAGTCTGTGACAGAGGTGTCAAGTTCACTTCCAATTTTTTTGAAGGGGTTGTTTACATATTTGGGTACAAATCTAAACTTAGCACTGCCTACCATCCTTAGACTGATGGTCAAATAGAGAGAGTTAACCAAGTGCTTGAAGACATGCTTCGCATGTACGTGATGGACAAACCAACCAAGTGGGAAGATTATTTACACTTGGTAGAATTTTCTTACAACAATGGATAGCAAGCATCCTTGGGGATGAGTGCATATGAAGCTTTGTATGACAGGATGTGTAGGACACTAGTGACTTGGGATAATCCAGTGAACAGGGTTGTGATTGGTCCAGAATTTCTCAAGGACATGGAGCAGGAGGTTGTGAAGATCATACAGAATCTAAAAGCATCCTAGGACAGACAAAAGAGCTATGCTGATAAGAATAGGGTGAATAAAGAATTCAGTTTTGGGAATCATGTTTACCTCAGAGTGAGGGAAAAGAAGAGTTCCTTGAATCTTGGAAGTTGTGCCAAGCTGTCACCTAGATATTGTGGGCCATTTGAAGTGCTTGAAAGAATAGGGCTAGTTGCATATAGACTTGCATTTCCTGCTAGCAATAGACCTAATAATGTTTTTCATGTTTCTTTGCTTAAGAAATATATACATGACTCTAACCATGTGATAAATTGGGATGTGATTCAGGCGGAACCCGAGGGAGAGTTTCGAATCGAGCCAATGCGCATCCTCAACAGGAAGATCACAATGCTCTAGAACCGAGCCATAGGACAAGTAAAGGTGTAATGGGAGCACTACAGTCCTGAAGAGGCTACATGGGAGTTGGAGGATGCCATGCAATTGGCACATCCATTTTTGTTCAAATCTGTGTAGCGTTGAGGGCGGTACTAGTGCAGCATTTTGTTCAATTTTGTAAAAGCATTGAGGACAGTGCTATTGAAGGGGGAGGGGAATGTAACACCCCAGTTTTGACCCCGTTTGCATTAATGTATATAATGTAAATATTATATGGAATCATGGCATGGAGCTCAAGGAAAATGCCCTGTCATTGATTAATGTTTGGAATATAGGCGATCATGATTGATGCCTATGGTTTCTGTGCTAAGTCAAGCACGTTTGTAAACATCATGTAAATATGAAAATTAATGAAAACCCCACAACCAACTATGTCAATGCAATGAATAATGAGATGGGGGCATGATTTTACTAAGGATAAGGGGGAGGGAATGTTAATCTTGAGCTAGTTTTGGGAAAGGCCATGTGTCATGGGGAAAACCCATCAAAACTGTCAACTACCATTTTTCTTGTCTTTCTTCCCAACCATTTATTTCTGCCATAATGTGGTTGAGGTAGTTATTGCATGGAAGGGGAAGAGTATGGGAAAATTCGAATTGGGCAGAGCACCCAATTTTGAATGTTTTGTTTTTATTGCATGGACAAGAAAACACCAAAATCGTATGCCATTTTTGTGGCCTCATGCATTCACATATTTGGCGGGAAGTATTGCTCAAAGAACATTAGTCTCCATTCGCATGGAATCTCAAGAGCAGCTGAGTCCTTCCTGTGTGTGTATCCTTCGCGTTCTGTAAGTTTTTTTCCCTTGGAGAGACTATGGTTGCTATGTTGCAGTGTTATCTTGAACTACAGAGTGTATGAGACCCTGTTACTCGTGTTCCAGAGTAAATCCCGTGTTGTGGAGTCTCCCTGTGGTTTTTGTGTTGTGTACCCTGGTTTGGGTGTGAACTATGTACATGAATTAGGAGTGGGAGAGACATATAATGTGCTTGATAAACCTAGTGTGGAACCCCACAATAAGATAATAGTGGCCGGTGAACCTACTACACACATCCTGAAGAGCACTAGAAGGGAAGGTGTATCTTGAGGGACTGTGGAGCAGAGAAGGGCACACTTCCTTGTGTTGGGTGTGCAGGAAGTGGGGAAGCCAGGCTAGATAGGTCTTATGAAGGTGTTCTTAGCTCTATAGATGAGTTCACTAAATTAGAAGTTCTTCCTTCCCATTACCTTAGAATCCTGATAAACCCAACTGGAAAGATGGCTTGGCTGGTATCCTGATAAACCCATCTATTGGCTTGGATGTGTCTTGTTGCGTTTGACCTTGTGGGTAACCTTTGAATGGACAGTTTGATAAACCCAACTATAAATCATGTCTTGGTTAGGTAGCCTGATAAACCCAGCAGTGAGATGGCTTAACTGTGTACAGTCTGATAAACCCATCTGTTGGATTGACTGGTCCTTAAGGTGAATGTTGGCTTGACTATGAACAGTCTATGAAACCCAACTGTGAGATGGCTTGGCTAAGTGTCCTATGAAACCCAACTGTTGGTTTGTTTTCCCTTGCAGCCTGATAAACCTAACTGTGTTGGCTTGGCTTAGTTTTGTTGCATACTTGGCTATGTATGAGTCTGCTAGGGTTCCTTTATTCCTTGAGGAAATCATGCCCATCTCGAGGGTGCAGTGTTGCTCAGAGATTGATGAGCACACTGGCCTATGGTTGGGTGGACCGTTGCAGCGACATAGCTGGTTGCAGGACAAGTTCTTCTCAAGATAAGTGTTCTTGTCTATATTAATCTCTGCAATTGTATTTCTTGAATTATAATTGCTTGATGTAATATGATGAACATGTTGGCTGTGTTGAATTGATGAATTGTTCCTTTGAATAACTGCAATTATAGGAATCTATATATGTTTCCTTCAATGCATTGTTAAACTAAGTTGCAGGGTTAGAATGATGGATTAGTGTTGTCCTAGATGTCCAAGTCTGTTCAAATAATTCAATTAGCAGGTCGATTTTTTGAGTAGAAATCCTTTGGCAGATTTGGACCTCCGCAATTTCCTTTCTGCAATTCCCTTTCCACAATTGCGGGATGCGGTATGTAGAGATGTCTTTTTATGGATTATGACTTTCCGCGGTTTTCATTCCGCAATGCGCTTTTCTGTAATTTGCAGGATGCGGGATGCAGAATGCGGCTCCATAGATTTTGATTTCCATAATGGTCATTTCCGCATGCATGATGCAGGAATGCGGAAGTGGGATACGGGATGCAGGATTGCGGTAATCATCGCGTTTTCCATATTTCCCGATCCCGCAAATCAAGTTTTCTGCGCCGTCTATTTTTGCAGGATGATTATGAGCCGTTGATTTGATTTCAGAGGTGGAATCCTTTGTGATCGTTGGTTTCCGTCGCTATTTCTCTCCGTCGTTCGATCTCCTCTGAGATGTTTCATTATGGATCATCAAACTGATCAATGGAAGTCGGGAGGGAGTGTGAAAGTGTTGGAAATGTCGAGAAGTGGTTTTCGGCCATGCCCCGTGTTTCGATGAAATTTTAATTCCATGTGATAATGGGGTATGGGTACGTTACATTTCAACTATGACATTTTTTTTCTATAGTTAAGCAACATTGTAGAGTAGAATTCTATAAATAAGGCACCTTCACACTAAATATAACTTCTTTCACTAGAGAAATATCATCTTTCTTCCAAATCAATGGGACATCATCTTCTTTAAAATACCAAGAGGGAATGTCCTCTCCTCTACTTTCTTTTCTTGGCTATTTTTTCTTTTTAGTATTTGAATAAATAATATATTTTTTACACCTGACGTGTCATTTTTTTCAATGATATGTGTATCCATAAAAAAAGATAAAACATTTTTTAAATATATACATGGTATCTTAATAAGTGGGCCATCTTAATATGCTCCCAATATTGATTCTCATGAAATATAGATTTTCTATTCATCCCAATGGGAATTTTCTTAACATAGGTGTTGAAAAATTCAGGATAATTAAACATATGTTCTCATTTGAATTAAAAAATTCTACAATTTTCTTATCCTTATCTTTGTCACATGCCCTAATCCAATTAGTCGATATAATTATTTTAGGTCTTCAGGTTCTCTCTGGTTTACCATTAAAAGAAGATGTAAATATTCTATAAGGGTGTTCTTCTGGGAGGAATACCCTCTACTAGTCATATACCAACTTTTGTAGGTGGTTGGACTACCTAGCATTTATAGAACTTCCACAACATTTACATCCATGATTCCTTCTTGTTACAAGAATCATGATGTTGTTGTATATTGAGCACATTAGCGTTGAAAAAGACATTTGCAACAAATTAGCTATTGTGGATAATCTTATTAATTTAAACAAAATAATCAACATTCTTACCAAAGAAAAATACTAATCTTAGATAGTTATGTGTGGTGTATGCACATATGGCATCAATGTAAAATACCTTTACCTTGGAATGGGTCTTGAAACAACATATACAAGTATCCCTTCCAAATAATTTTTTCTATTCATTGATCAATGGTTGTAGGTAGACGTGAGGTATACATTCCTGTGCTTAACTTGTATTCTACTAGGAACTATAATAGCCAACATAAGACATTCATTATTTATAGTCAACCATGGTGGTATTGTTATTGTTCACTACCATTGGAGAAACATAATAGTTAGTATTTTGGTGGGAATAAAAGTTAAATCCATTCATGTCTATGCTCAATCAAAGGCTTCATACTTTATGTTTGAATTTATTGGGCCATGTATCCTCTATATGCTTCATGGATAATAAATATGATGGGAGTACCATAACTCCTATCTTAGCTTTATGCGAGGCATGCCACCCTTGCAATAACACTAATTCTTTACAATGAAATAGCCTTTGTATCCTTGGCATTATAAGCATGTGCCTCAATATATTATGTGAGGAGGACCAAGTGCTTTACCATTGATTTATTTTATTTAATTTTCGGTATCTGTCATGCCCACATCTTGGACATATATATTTATTTGCATATTCACTTCGATATAGAATACAATCACTTAGACACTCATGATATAATATGTACTAAACTACCGACCTTTTGAATATTTTATTTTCCTCTTCATAGCTACTCTAGAAATACGTTATCACTCAAAATCACCTTATCTTTGAATGACCTATAATTAGTGGGAAATATAAATGTACACTATCATCAAGCGTTCATATAATCAACAATTCTCAAAGTCAATTGTGTGACAAGATTCTTCAAACTATAGGTGATGTAATGGTTAGCTATCTCAAAAGTGTCAATAAACATATAACGTATGGGATATCATACATTTATTTCAAGTTATACATTAACATTGTTGTCCTTAGTTGGTGATGTAGGGATAGGCACAGACTTAGATTGCAGGGTATCGACGGTTAAATTCAACCTTTTGATCCCTTCTATTATCTTTCCAAGATCGATATTTAAATCAATCTCAGTCTCATTTGACATTCATTCAACTCTTAATGAATTTCAATATCTATATTTGAAGAATGAAATCCTGGTAGTACTTACCTGTCACCAATTAATTGTGACTCTACTCTGCTTTTGCATTCTCTTGCAAATGGATTCTGGCTACCTATTGTGCCTAGGTCAAGGGTCTGTAATCGGCTCCAATCTGTGATCACAACTATCTAGCATTGCATCTAGGATTGCAATGCCAAATAGTTGCATCTTTATGGTCGCCTTCGCAACTGTCACCATAAACTCGTGGTTCTTCTTTGCTTTCGCTATGTCTAGTTAGCTTCCAACTTCACTAAACCTCGACTAACTCTGTCAAACGAGTATCAAAAACCCGCTACAGGATTCTCATCGATGTTGATCATTGCATTGATCAATTCGATCAAGAATTGAACCCCTTTGAACAGTTGGCTATCTCCCTCAACCGGTGAATTAGAAAAGTAATAACCCTATGACAATTTCAATTGATTACGCAGACTTATTTATCATCGAAGATATACTGAAAGGAACCTATGTCAATCCTTCAGATCCAAATCACAACATACACAGTTATGAAATCTTTTAGAGCTATGAATATATCCAGAATCCTTTGTATTCAATTTCTTGTATTGAAATTACAAACCAGAATCCTTTAAATTCCTCTCTACGGATTAATCTTCTAATATTCTAACCCTTCCCAACTTCTCAAAGAAAATTCCCTCCATTACATACTTAGATATTTACTTATATACAACATCAAATAGATTAGATCCACAATACAAGGATTGGATCTATCTTATCCTTTCAACCACCCTATGAGGTATTCTCCTCAACTATCTCAACTAAACCTATTATAGGCTATTACAATCAAATGAGGATTCGATTTCCTTTTATTTAATTCTATCCTATCTTAGAACATTTGAACTTGACAGCAAATATATCCCACTCTATTACTTAGTAAACATTTTTTTGGATTTTCTTCAACATCTTCTAGTAGTCTTTGTTTGAACCTTATGCTCTTGCATCATACTCCCAAGGAGAAAATATTCATGGGCTCCTGTCCATGAGCTCCTTCACTGAACTGTTTATCTTATGTAACATTGCTTCAGTCATCCAAGTGGCATCTGTAATTGGATGATCTTTCCATGTAACCAGATACTGGAAATACTCTTAACCTCTAGTATTCTTGTACACCTTCCTGTCTAATATCCCTTATGGCTGGAATGTATCTTTAGTAGGTAACTGTTTTACCTAGTCAACTTCTTGTTCCTCTGTATTTTTTGTTCCAACATCTATATCCTCTCCTTGATACTTATATAGATCAGCCACATTGAATATTGGAGATATTCCAACATCAGGGGGTAATTCAATCTCGTATGCATTTTCAAATAACTTCCTTAGGATCTTAGAATTTCTTATCTTCTTAAGATTCAGCTTATTGTACTCCTTCTTTGGAAATCTTTCTCTCCTTAAGTGTGCTAACACTAAATCTCCAACTTCAAAATTAACTTCCCTCTTCTTCAAATTTGCTCTGTTCTTGTATTTGATGTTGTTATCTTGTAAATTATGTTTCACTTGTTCATGAACCACTTGTATTTCTATGGCAAAGTCTTCTCCCTTTTCACTTCTAAACTTTGTTTCACCCAAATACCTTAGCTCACACACTCCTCTGGGATTCATTCCATAAATGATATGAAATGGAATTTGACCTGTACTTATGTTAGGAGAATCATTGTAGGAAAACTCTGCTTGTGCCAATACATGATCCCATTGCTTAGGGTGTTCTCCTACAAGGCTCCTTAGAATATTACCTAAAATTTTGTTGACAAATTCAGTTTGTCCATCTATTTGATGGGTGATATGCAGAACTGAAACTAAGTTTAGTACTAAGCTTCTTCCACAATGTTCTCCAGAAATGTCCAAGAAATCTGGTGTCTCTATCTGAAATAATACTTTTGGGTAGCCCATACAAGCATGCAATCTCCTTAAAAAACACGTTATCAACATATGTAGCATCACTAGTTTTAAAACAAGGAATAAAATGGGCCATCTTTGAAAATATGTCAACTACTACAAATATTGAATCATTGCCCTTTTGAGTCTTTGGAAAACCCAAAACAAAATCCATACTTATCATATCCCAAGTTCTATTTGGAATAGGCAATGGCTTATACAATCCTGTGTTTTGAATTTTTCCTTTTGCATACTGGCAAATTTTACAGTTATTTACATACTTCTCCACTTCAGACCTCATCCTTGGCCAAAAGTAGAAATGACTCAACTGTTCAAACGTTTTTTCTAATCCAAAATGTCTAGCAAGTCCTCTACTATTCCTCTCCTTGATCAAATTGTCTCTCATGGAACAACTTGGTATACACAGCTGATGCTTCTTGAATAATAATCCATCTTGCAGGGAATATTCCAACCACTTGCTACTTTCCATCAAAATAGGATTCTAACATGCTTCAAAGGATTCTCTAAAATCTACATCCTCTTTATACAATTCTTTAAGAAAATCAAAGCCTAAGACTTGAATTTGACTTTCTTGTATCAACATATTTTTCCAACTCAAAGCATCTACTACTTTGTTATATTGGTCACTAATATGCTTCAATACAAAATTAAAGCTTTGAAGATACTCTACCCATTTTGCATGTTTCTGATTAAGCTTTGGCTGCTACATTATAAATTGCAATGCATGATTGTCAGAATATAGTACAAACTCTTTAGCCATCAAGTAATGTCTCCACTTCTTAATGCTTGAACAATTGCATAGAATTCCTTATCATAAGAGGAATATTTTCTTTTAGTGTCATTCAATTTCTCACTAAAATACGCCACAGGTCTTCCATCTTGACTCAACACAACACCTATAGCTTTTCCACTTGCATCGCACTTTACTTAAAATGGTTTGTTTAAGTCAGGAAAAACCAAGACTGGTTTATCTATGACCTTCTTCTTTAATAGCTGGAAATTTCTTTCAGCTTCAACAGTCCACCTGAAATGTTTTATGTCCTTCTTGATAATATCAATAATAGGAGAATTTATCTTGCGAAAGTTCCTTATAAACTTCCTATAAAAACTAGCAAGGCCATGAAAAATTCTTACCTCAAAGACATTCCTTGCTGTAGACCATTCTATGATTGCTTTAACCTTCTCTGGATCCATTTTTAATCCCTCATCAAAGACAACAAATCCTAAGTATACTAACTCTTTCTTCATGAAAGTACACTTTTTCATGTTTACTAATAATTTCTCCCGATTCAACTTCTGTAAGACATATTTCAAATGCCTTGAGTGTTCTCCTTTGGATTGACTGTAAATTAATATATCATATATATATACTATTACAAATTTCCCTATAAATTCTTTCAGTACTTCATTCATCAGTCTCATAAAAGTACTGGGAGCATTTGATAAGCCAAAAGGCATTACCGACCATTCATAAATTCCATCATTAGTCTTGAAAGAATTATTCCATTCATCTCCTTTCCTAATTCTTATTTGAGGATAGCCACTATTCAAATCTATTTTAGTGAAATACTTGGCTCCACTTAAACATTCCATCAAATCTTCAATTTTGTACTTGATTGTTAGCTTATTTATAGCTCTTAAGTCCGTACACATTCTCCACTCTCCATCCTTCTTTGGACTCAATACTATTGGTACTACACAAGGACTGAAACTTTCTCTAATCAAGCCCTTAATCATCAATTCTTGTACCTATTTTTAGATCTCTTCATTTTCTGTAGGAGCCATCCTGTAAGCTGCCTTGTTTGGTAAACTTGCTCCTGGAATCAAGCCTATATGATGACTAATGCTTCTAACTGGAGGTAAGTCATCAGGAAAAGTATCAACAATGATATCTCTATAATCATTCAGCATGTCTTGAATTTCTAAAGGCAAATAAGAAATCATTGTGTTTGTAAGAATTACCTTTGGTTTTCAAATTACTGCAAAGTTCAATGTACCTTCTTCAATTTGTTGCAGATACTCTTTTCCAGTCAACAATAATACCTTTGGACCATGACTTGTTGAGGCTCCTTCATCTTTCATTGGAACCAATGTATGATTAATTCCATCTTTATGAAACCTGTATGTGTTTCTCTTACCATCATGTATGGCTCCTCTGTCATATTTCCAAGGTCTACCTAATAATATATGACACACATCCATAGGCATCACATCACACACAACTTTATCTGCGTATTGTCCCAACTGTATCTCCAACTCACATTGCTCACTTACTAGCAATTGGTGTCCCTTTTGAAGCCAATACACGTTATAAGGTGTAGGATGTCTTATCCCTTTTAGCTTCAATTTCTCCACTACCTCAATGGATACCATATTATCAGTGCTACTACTGTCTATGATCAGCTAGCAACCTTTCCCTTGAACTTTACATATTGTTCTGAACAAATTTTTTCTCTGAGCTGGCTTAATAGCTTCCTTCTCTAGTTTTAGTAACACTTTGTTCATCAATAGTAATTCTCCTAACTCTGGTATGTTTTCTGCTTCTGGAATATGATGTTCTTCTCCTTGAACTGGATAAACAACAACATTTCTCTGATTAGTACCACCATTTTCTGGACAGTCATAGGATTTATGTCCTTCTTTGTTACATTTGAAGCATCGAAATTATCTTCCTCTACCTCAGCATCCTTGTCCTCTAGACCACCCTCCTCTGCCTCTAGCATCACCATATGTAGGTGCCTGCTCTTTAGAGCTGCCACTCGCTCCATTTTTAGGTGCAGTAGATCCTCCTCTACCACCTTAACCTTCCTTTCCTTTGAAAGTCCCCCTACATTTGGCATATTGCTTCCTTAGAAGTTTTCCTTCAGCTTTCAGTGCCATATGCTAAGCTTCTTTAGCTGTGTTTGGAGACATCATACTCAATTCATCTTGAATATCCATCCTGAGACCATTTACATATCTAGCCACCTTCTCTTTGGTGTATTGAAATTGTCTAGCCCTAATGTTGACTTTATAGAACTCCTCTTTGTACTCTCTGACTGTCAGCAATCTCAGTCTAAGATTCTACAATTGTCTGTATAATGAAAGTTGATAATCACTTGGTAGAAATTTCTCTCTCAATTTCACTACCAATCTAGTCCAATTTCTAATTGGTTGTTTAACCAACCTTATCCTCTCTATCTGCACTCCATCCCACCAAAGTACTGCATGTGCCTTCAACTTTGTGACAACAAATTTGACCTTTCTCTCTTCTGTCATTTCTTCATAGTCAAAGAACTTTTCGACCTCATTAATCCAATCAATTAATTCTTCTAGATTAAGATTCACTTTATAAACATGAACTTCAGGCCTAGTTTTTGAAGAATATCCAAACACATTTTTCAAGAACCTCATCTCAGGAGTCAATCTAACAACTTCTTCCTCATCTGGGGATTCAATCTCAGGTTCACTAACATCTCCCTCTGAATTGTTCCCTTGAGTTCTTAACTCTATGGCTTCTAACCTTACTGTTACTCTCTCCATGACTTCTAATACTTGGGAATTGGTAATGGGCCTTCCTCTACGACCACCATGACCTCCACGCATTCTAAAAGCCATATTATATCCCTTTCTCCTAGTTCTGAGATTCTGATTAGTGACAATTGTTTGCTCTGATACCACAAACGATGTAGGGATAGGCACATACTTAGATTGCAGGGTATCGACGGTTAAATTAAACCTTTCGATCCCTTCTATTATCTTTCCAAGTTCAATATTTAAATTAATCTCAGTCTCGTTTGACATTCATTCAACTCTTAATGAATTTCAATATCTATATTTCAAGAATGAAAGCCTGGTAGTACTTACCTTTCACCAATTAATCGTGACTCTACTATGCTTCTGCATTCTCTTGCAAATGGATTCTAGCTACCTGTTATGCCCAGGTCAAGGGTCTGTGATCAGCTCTACTTTGTGATCACAACTATCTGGCATGCGATCTCACAACTCTCAGATCTAGGATTTCATCTTTATGGTCGCCTTTGCAACTATCACCATAAACTTGTGGTTCTGCTCTGCTTCTGCTATGTCTAGTTAGCTTCCAAATTAACTAAACCTTGGCTAACTCTGTCAAATGAGTATCATAAACCCACTACATGATTCTCATCGAAGTTGATCATTACATTGATCAATTCGACCAAGAATTGAACCCCTTTAAACAATTGGCTATCTCCCTCAACCGGTGAATTAGAAAAGTAATAACCCTGTGACAATTTCAATTGATTACACGGACTTATTTATCATAGAATATATATTGAAAGGAACCTATGTCAATTCTTCATATCCAAATCAAAACATACACAGTTATGAAATCTTTTAGAGCTATGAATATATCTAGAATCCTATGTATTCAATTTCTTGTATTGAAATTACAAACCAGACTCCTTTAAATTCCTCTCTACGGATTAATCTTCTAATCTTCTAACCCTTCCCAACTTCTCAAAGAAAGGTACCTCCATTACATACTTAGATATTTACTTATTGAACCGAGGGGCTCTCTACAGCCCAGTATGGGGGAGATCTTGTAAGGTTACGTAACATTATTTAACGTTACGTAATGTTATGTAACGTTACGTAATGTTATTTTTATCTACATCCTAGTATGGGGGAGATCTTGTAAGGTTATGTAACATCATGTAACGTTACGTAATGTTATGTAATGTTACGTAATGTTATTTTTATCTACAACCCAGTATGGGGGAGATCTTGTAACGTTACGTAACATTATGTAACATTACGTAACGTTATGTAACATTATGTAACGTTACGTAACGTTATTTTTATTAATAAAAAATAGATTTTTTAATTATAAAACAAAATAAATGTCGGCCAGAAAAACAACCTAATATCAGGGAGATGGTGTAATCTTCCTATCTAACAAAACAATAAAAAAGTAAAAAATAACAAAACAATAAAAAAATAAAAATTTAATTATCCCCCAAAAAATGTGGATAATAAAAAAAACACAATATAGGGGAGATGTTGTAATGTTCCTACCTAACAAAATAATAAAAAAATAAAAATTGAATTATTTGCAAAAAAATGTTGGCCTTTTAAACAACCCATGGTTTTATTGTATATGGTTTAGGAGGACCGGGCACATGGTTTTAAAACCATGTGCAAGGCCTCCTAAAAAAACCCATGGTTTTATTCTACATGGTTTAGGAGGGCCTTGCAAATGGTTTTAAGACCATGTGCAATGCCTCCTAAACAACGCATGGTTTTAGGAGGGCCTTGCATATGGTTTTAAACCATTTATGGGGAGATGTTGTAATGTTCATTCCTAAGAAAATAAAAAATAATATTAAATATTATATGTTGGCCATAAATAATATTAAATATTAATAATAAATATATTACATGTTGACCTTAAATAAAAAGATGTGTCTTTTGGTTTGAATCAAATCAATGGTATATATAGGACACACCAAAGTTGATAGCTCATTGAGTGTAATACCTAAGAAGAGGTTTGCACGTAGAGAAATTTGATCCCTCTCGGCGCTTGATAGAGCCTAGGATTTTGATCTACGCTGGTATACAACATCAAATAGATCATATCCATAATAAAAGGATTGGATATGTCTTATCCTTTCAACCACCCTATGAGGTATTCTCCTCAACTATCTCAACTAAACCTATTATAGGCTATTACAATCAAATGAGGATTCGATGTCGTTTTATTTAATTTGATCCTACCTTAGAACATTTGAACTTGACAGCAAATAGATCCCACTCTATTGCTTAGTAAACATTTTTTGGATTTTCTTCAACATCGTCTAGTAGTCTTTGTTTGAACCTTATGCTCCTGCATCAGTTGGTATACTTTAAGCCATGTCCAAAGAGAGGGGCGATGGAAGAACATTTTAGGCCTTTGAAGTTTGTGATATAAGCATAATCCCATAGCTCAGTTTGTTGGAATGCATGTAACAAAACCATCTCCATGGAACCTGTATCCCATAAAAAATATTCCATACCAACATTTCCTTCATCACCAACATGTGAGGAACTAATGTGATCATATACATTATGAATTGACGACTTAGGACATAGTGGGAATTGAATAGGTGGTTGATTCAACCATGATTGGTATGCTTCCTCTTTGAGGTCTACTCGTTTAACATCCTTCTCCTAATTTGACATTGTACTAGTGGGGTGCAACAGAGGATGGTGGACAGTTGCTCATCATTATACTCTTAATTGCAAAAACAATGAATATTAGATTGATGATATCAATAAACACAATGCATTTAGTTTATTCAAACATCATACTAAACGACTATTAGAAGCATGATCGTTTTTCTATAGTACATGTGCAATCAACCACTTTATAAAAGAAAATGTCAAATTAAGTAATGTGTTTACATTAATTCTATTAAAAAAATAAATAAAAAAACATAGTTAATCAATTATATTTTTCATACGCTCCAAGAGGATGTCTAAATTTAGTCCCAATGCAAGGCATCTTTGATGAGCAGTTGGTGGTATGCAAAAGTTACAGTTTATGAATAACTCATCACCATGAGACAAACTATGTATTGAATCCACAACAACAAATCTTGATGCTTTCCTTTTCATAAAGAACTCATTGTCATTGGAGTGTTCCTGAAATGAACCGTTTGCACTAAACAATGAGCACCTAGAGCTATTTATGAACATTAAAATGTTTCCATCAATGCATGGATGAACATGGATATACACCATGTTGTTATGGGTAAAATGTTCAGAAGCATAACCATTAATGCACATACTATACATGGAAATGCCATGTTTGTATTTAACAATATTGAAGTAATCAAACCAACGATAAACAGGAACACAAAATAACATAAGTGCTACTAACTGCTTGGGAGGGACATATATATGTGAAATGATAAACAACTCAATATTTGCAGCATCTATTGGATTTGGAAATCATAATTATTATTATCAAAAAAGGAGAATTCGGTCCCAAGATCAAGCATAGGCAAATAAAATGGCCAAGGACCATACAAAGTGCAGTTGTAACATGTTTAGTATTTACTTTGTAGATGGAGAGAAAGAGATAAGTCATTGCTACCTTCCTACCATTGAATCGATGTTAGTGTGTACTTAGACATTGTTTCTCTTAGGTCATACACATTTTTGGATCTCCTAGTAGGGATGTTTTTAGTGGTATTGCTATCATACTTTGGAAAACTAGAACTCTTAGTTACTCAACAATAGGATATGGGTTACCTATATAACCTATTCGATTTTTTACTATAGTGGGAGGTATTAGTTTGTCAACATTGCTTAGTCTATCATTAATATAGTGGGATAGTGTGACACATCGCGGGTTCTCCTTCAATGCTTGGCATTTTGAAAAATTGGTGGGGTAAGGTGGCTCTTCATTTTCATTTAGTAGTTGCTTACAGTATATTGCTCCTAACAAGAGCTTGTAATGTTTTTAGACTTGTGGAGTATCTTGTGAATTTGAACTTGATCCTAAATTAGGATCTTGCAAAATTCAACACATAATTATTCACATACAAATGCATAAATAACAAATTCGATTAGATAATCATAATATAAATAAAATGTGAACTTACTTTAAATGGAAGGGGATAATTTGATGAAGTTTGAAAAACATGGAATGAACGAGACTCTAATAAATCGAACATTTGATATTATAATATTTTCTTCCTATATTTGAGTCAAGTCAACAATCAATATGTGTTTACATTCTTAAAATAAGGTTTTGGAAATATATAATAATATAACTTCAAATAGAATAATTGAACATTGGATATTATAATATTTTCTCCCTATCTTTGAGTCAAATCAACAATCAATATATGTTTACATTCCTAAAATAAAATTTTGGAAATATATAATATAAATATAACTTCAAATATACTTTTGAAATAATTTTCTAAGTATATTGTGGGAGTTTAAGTAGCATATGTACTTTATGGATATTAAAAATTATATGTTTGAATATTAAAACAAGAGCCACGAGGTGGCAATGTCCCCGCCATTGCTAATAGCTATTGCTATAAGAAAAATCAATCTAAAGATGAGAGTAAACCATAACAAAAAATGCATTTTCTATTGTAAGGTGCATTATCTCATTTCTCACATGATCAACAAGAAGAGGAAAACATGGATAATTCTCATTGAATTTTATCATTAATATTGAATTAACCAAGCTCATACAAGAAGTAGAACTCTCCTTAAACCTCCTAATCCTAATATTTTTTTTGGGAATTACTTCCTCAAAAATTCAAATATTTTAAGAACCTCGGAATGTACCAAAGAAAAAGAATTGCGACATCTCTAAGATATAATACATTTATCAAAGGTGCTCAAGATAGAAAATAGAGAGTTTATGTTAAAAATAGTTCCAAGATGCATAGATGTTAGGTGTACCCAATTTTTTAATGGCCATTGTATGAAAGCATGTGAAAAAGAGTATTATGGAGTACTTATAGTTAAGGATTTTTATTTATGCTACACAACAGAGAGGAGAGGGTTTTTGTGCACAAACTTATATTATTTGATTCATTTCTGATATAAGGATTCCATTTATATGCACAATATTTCCAAAATCAGTAGCTTCGATTCAGTTTTCATTCCACCATATCTACCTGGTCATTGCTAGATCTACCTGCATTAATTTCTTACGTTTAGTATTTATAAAATTGACATTTATCATGCTTACTGATACTCCCGAACATATACTTTTCTACTGATAATTACAATGTATCATCTATACTGCCATCTCTCACTACTGTACTATTCTCGATACAAATACCACCCAAAATATATAGACATCATATATCTACAACATGAGATAAACTCCAACTAAAATGACTCGCTATCCGATGTTTCAGCTCAAGTTTTTTGCAACGATTTTCGTTCATCTTTTGGCAATTATTTCAAAATTGTAATTGTATTCATCTTTTTTTGCAATTTCGCAATTGGAGAATTGCGTGATGGAGTTTTATCATGTTTTAAACTGACCCAGTTGCTCCAAATTGCTATTTAAACTCTATAGATATCATATTTCACAATTATGTTGATCACCATATTCTGGAGATGCGGGGACGTTTTAGTGGTTGCACAATCTTCCCTTCTATAGATATCTATATGTGAAAAAACAGGAAGAAGCAATATTGGAGTAAAAATACTGACTCTACTCTTTGGGAAAACAGGATTAGATGTCACGACATTTAACTAGAGATTGTTGTTCCTTGGTCAATTCTTTGATGGAAGATGAAAGCTAGCAAAACTAAAGTCCTCTTATTTAGACTGAAATATCCTTCCGCAACCCTACTCCCACAATTAATTTTCTGCAAGCTTGGGTTCTCCCGCAACCAACTTTTCACAAGCTTGAGGTTCTGCAACTCAATCTTCGCAATTGAGTTCTTTTGCAACCGTCTTTTCGCAAGCTTGAGTTCCCGCAAATCAATCGCCACAATTGAGTTCTTCTGCAACCGTCTTTCTGCAAGACCCTTTCCGCAATTGTGGATTGCAGATACACCTTCCCACTTTTCCATAATTTTCTTCCTGCAACTTCCTTTTCCACATTTTTTTTGACTTGTTGAATTCTTGTGGGATCCTTCCTGACCATCGATGTGAGATCAGACGTGGATCTCACCTTAATGTTGTGGATCTACACTTTTCTCTTGTGGAGTTTATCCACAACCGTCGATTTACTGAAATTGCAGACTTCAATTCAGACTGTAACCGTTGAATTGATTCATGAGCAATCAATATTCTGTGCAATTATACACATCTCGGCCTTCAGGAATCATTTAAACATCATTGAATATTTATTCACAAAAATAAATAAGCATATGTCTGGTTATTGAAAATAAGACATTAGATAGTCACATATGTGCAAAGTATTAAGACTATGTTCTTCATTTCATTAACCACTGTTACATACACTCTATCTCTCGCTTGCTTACTCTTCCACACTTCTTGCACCCCACTTGCACTTAGACTAATTACAATTAAATGGATCCAAATCAAACCTGTCAGATCCACAACAACATGATATAAATTCCTAAGAAAGAAAATATCACGGGGACTTCACTTAGTGAACCTCTCACATAGCACGTGCGATCGTGGGATATTAAAGAATACCCTTAATTTCGAGAAATATTGACCCAAAATCTTTTTGTTGAAACCCCCTCCCCATACTTAAAACCTCCTCCTCGCCCCTTTTAATACCTCAATCCTTATAAACCACCCTACCCACCCCCACCTTAAACCCCTCATCCCCCCAATACCTGCAATATATTGGTTCGATTTTTGATAATTTTAAAACCCACAATATGAACTAACGTGATAGGATATTGGTCAACAAGTGAAGCCCCCGTGGAAAATATATAACTAACATATCCTCAAGCACCGTCTTACAATATTTGAGGGCATCTGTGGAAATATAGCCTTATTACATTCAAACCATCTCTATTTATAAAACATATTACAAGAATCAACAACTAATCCTATCTTATAGAAATTTACATGGAAGCAGAAAAATTGCATTGATTTCTTATTCAACAAACAAAGAATTTTGACGAGATGCTCCTGCATCATACTCTAGGGGAAGAAATGAATTCTTCAATAAGTCTTTAGGGTTCACATTATACTTGTAAATCTCCTTTTCTGTCATCCACGTTGCATATTCAGATGGTTGATCTTTACACTGGACCAAATACTGAAAATATTATTTGTCCCTGGTCTTCTTTGAAACCATTTTTTCAAGGATAAATTCAATCTGTGGCTATCCTTTCTGAGGTAACTATCCTTCCCAATCATAGATATCAAAAACATTAAAAATCAGAGAAATTTGAAGATTAGAAGGAAGCTCTATTTCATACACATTTGCAAAAAGATTCCTCAAAATTTTACAAGGTCCAATCTTCTTAAGCTTCAATTTATTGTAGGTTCCTTTAGGAAACCTCTATTTCCTAAGATAGGCCATTACTAAATATCCAACCTAAAAATTAACTTCCTTTCTTTTCATATATTCTCTCTGTTTGAGTTTCCCAGTACTTTCCTGCAATTTCTTCTTAACATTTTCTTGTAGCTCATGCATGCTAGATGCAAAATATTCACAATCTACACTTCTCCTATAATTTCCTCCAAAATTTCTAAGTTCATATACTTCCTTTGGGTCCGTTCCATACATAATCTGAAAAGGACTCATGCCTATACTCTTGTTAGAGAATCGTTATAAGCAAACTCAGCTTGGGAAAGAGTTAAATCCCATTGTTTTGGATTTTCATAACAAGACTTCTCAGTATATTTCTCAAGCTTCTATTCACCACTTCAGTCTGACCATCAGTCTAAGGATGATAAGAGAAAATAAAACTAAGATTGGTTCCCAACTTCTTCCACAAAGTGCTCCAAAAATGACCAACAAATTTAGCATCCCTGTCAGACACAATACTTAAAGGTAAACCATGCAACTTTACAATTTCTGAAAAGACTAAATTGGCAATGTGTGTTGCATCATTGGTTTTCTTACAAGCAATAAAATGAGCCATTTTTGAAAACCTATCCACTACTACATAAATATAATCATTTTCCCTTTGAGTTCTAGGAAATCCCAAAACAAAATCCATATTGATGGAATCCATAAGCCTAGTTGGAACAGGTAGGGGTTGATATAGTCCAGTATTTTGTCTTCTCCCTTTGGCATGTTCATATATCCTACATTTTTCAACAAAATTCTTTCCATCATGCTGCATTCCTGGCAAAAAATAAAAAGTACTCACCTGATCAAATGTTTTATCCCGTCCAAAATGTCCTGATAAACGTCCACTTTGTTTCTCATGTATCAAATTTTCTCTCATAGAACTTTTGGAATACATAACTTACTATTTCTGAATAGTAATCCTTCTTGTAACATGTAGTCCAATCATTGTCTTCTATTATGGGTAACTGGATTCTCACAGGCTGCATATATATCTTTGAAACCCACATCGTCTTTATACACATTAATTAAACTTGTAAATCCCAAAGAACTGACCTTAATTTCCTGCAAGATCAAACTTACTCTGCTTAAACACCAACGACTTTATTAGATTTTCCACTTGTATGTTTGATCACAAAGGTAAAGTTTTGCGAAAATTCCACCCACTTAGCATGTTTCTGATTTAATTTAGGTTGACTATTTATAAACTGCAAAGCATGATTATCATAATATAACACAAACTCTTTGGGAATCAAGTGATGTCTCCATTTTTTGAGTGCTTGTACACCAGGATATAACTCCTTGTCATATGAGGAATACTTTTGTTTTGACTCATTTAAATTCTCACTGAAGTATGCTAGTGTTCTTTGTTCTTGACTTAGAACAACCCCTATTGTTGTCCCACTAGCATATGTCTCTACTTGAAAAACCTTATCAAAACTTGGCAAAGCTAGAATAGGCTTCTCAATGATATTCTTCTTTAACAATTTGAAATTTTTGTCAGCTGCTTCTGTCCACTTGAAAGGTTGTCTACTTCCCCTGAAGGTGTCTATTATAGGTGCACAAATTTGACTAAAATTCTTAATGATTTTTCTATAAAAACTTGCAAGACCATGAAAACTCCTTACCTCATATGCACTTCTTGGAAATGGCCAACATAAAATTGTTTGCACCTTATCTGGATCCATATTCAACCCTTCTTCTAAAACCATGAATCCCAAACAAATCAACTCTTTCTTCAAGAAACTACACTTTTTCAGATTTATCAACAACTTCTCTTCTTTTTGCAGGGTTTCCAACACCAATTTAAGATGTTTCAAATGTTCTTGTTTATTCTGACTGAATATCAAAATATCATCCAGATACACTATCACAAATTTTCCAGTGTATTCTTTCAACACCTCATTCATCAATCTCATAAAAGTACTAGGTGCATTAGTAATCCCAAATGGCATTACTAACCATTCATACAGTCCTTTATTAGTCTTGAATGCAGTCTTCCATTCATCCCCTTCTCTTCTTATTATTTGACAATAACCACTTTTCAAATCTATCTTTGAAAAATACTTTGAACCACTCAAACAATCCACCAAATCATCAAAGCGGGGTAAAGGAAATATGTACCTAATACTGATCTTGTTAATTTCCCTGGAATCAGTGCACATTTGCCATCCACCATTCTTCTTTGGGCTAACCACAGTGGGTACTGCACAAGGACTCAAACGTTCTTTCACCAAAACTTTATCTAACAACTCCCATACCTTTGTTTGATCTCTTCATTCTCTTGAGGAGTTGGTCTGTAGGCTACCTTATTAGGTAAACTTGCACTGGGTATTAAGTCAATGTGATGATTAATAATTCTCACATGAGGTAATACATTTGGTAACTCATTCATATTAATATCAACATATTCATCAGGCAAGATTCTAACTTCAGTAGGAAAATCATCTAAATTTGTAGAAGTTAATATTACCTTTGGTTTTCCAACAAGAAAAAAATGTAGCTCATCCTCCTTCTTGACTTCTTGTAATAGTTCTTTTCCAATCATCAACAAAATATTTGACCCTGAACCTTCTTGAACTGCTTCATCCTCCAATGGTGACAATGTATGTCTTTTTCCATAATTTTCCAGAATGATAAGTGTTCTTTCTTCCATCATGAACAACTTTTCTGTCATATTTCCATGACCTCCCTAAGAGTATATGTCATACATCCATAGGAATTATATCACACAATACCACATCTTTATAAGTACCAATTTGGAACTCCACATTGCACTGCTCGTTCACCAAGAGCCGATGTCGTTTCTGCAACCAGTACACTTTGTAAGGAGTGGTATGTTTCATCCTCTTCAATCCCAACTTCTCTACCATCTCAATGGAGACCAAATTATCTGTACTCTCGTCGTTAATAACCATGTTACAAAACTTCCCTTGTGACTTGCATTTAGTCCTGAACAGAGTCTTTCTCTGGGCTGGTTCATGCACTTTCTTCTCTATCTTTACTAAAACTCTCTTCAACATAAGAGATTCTCCTTCATCAGGAGGATTTTTCACCTCTGCTTCTTCACTATAATCCTCACAAGCCTCAACAATGTTTGGATTCCTCTAAGCTACAGGTTTATTCCTTTGGCACTCCCATGACATGTGTCCAATTTCTCCACATGTATAGCATTTCGCTTCTCTATTTCTTCCTCTTCCTCCGCCTCCTCAGAATCCTCCTCTTTGGGTTACATGGATACTAGAACCTTTTTCCTCATCTTTAGGAGTCCCACCTCCTCTGTTTGGAAAACCTTTCCCTCTTGCTGTATTTCTCCCTTTTCTCTTTTGGTTTTGTTTTCTTAGTATCTTTTCTTCTACCCTCGAGGCTTCCTGATAAGCATCTTCAATAGTTTTGAATTCAACAAGCTGATCTCATATTTTATCTCATATCTCAATCCATTTATATATCTAGCTACTCTTTATATGTCCCCTTGTGTTTGTCCATCTCTAATACCCACCTTAAAGAACTCTTATGTATATTCTTTAACAGTCATACCCTTTTGTCTAAGATTCTGTAGTTGGCTAATGAGAGTCAATTGATAATCCTTAGGAATAAATTGACTTTTAATTTTATATAGCATTTTATGCCAAGATTTGATTTTGGGATTACCTCTTCTTTCTCTGTGGATCTGAAGTTCATCCCACCAAATAGTTGCATTCCCTTTCAGTCTGGTCGCTGCATACCTCACCTTCTTTTTATCTTCAATTTCTTCAAAGTCAAAATACTTGTTTAAAGCATTGATCCACTACACAAGTTCTTCAACATTAAGATTACCTTCATACATAAGGACTTCAACTTTGGGTCTGTTACTAGCCTTCATCGGCATCTTCAATAATTTTACTTCTTCAACAACCTCCTCTCGCTTGTCCTCAAAGGATTCTTATTCATCACTGGCGTCTATATTCTCTGAATTTTGTCTCTCCATAGCTTCCATCCTAGCTTGGATTTGTCTTAATTCCCTTTGTGTGTCTGTCTACATAGCTTGTCTTCCTCAACCACGTCCTACAGGGACTCCACGTATTCGTCCTTGTCTTGGTGGCATCTTTAGCCTGCTATGATACCAAAACTGATGGCAGATGAAAGCTAGCAGACCTAAAGTCCTCTTCTTTATATTGAAATGTTGATTGGAATCTCCTTCCGCAAGTAGGATTCCGCAACTCTGCTCCCACAATCAACTTTCCGCAAGCTTGGGTTCTCCCACAACCAACTTTCTGCAAGCTTGAGGCTTCGCAACTCAATCTCCGCAATTGAGTTCTTCTACAACCGTATTTCCACAAGATTGAGTTTTCGCAAGCTTGAGTTCCCGCAACTAAATCTCTGTAATCGAGTTCTTCCGCAACCATCTTTCTGCAAGACCCTTTCCGCAATTGCGGGTTGCAGATTGTGGATACACCTTCCCACTTTTCCATAATGGGATTTTGCAACTTCCTTTTCCACAATTATTTTGAGCTGTTGATTTCTTGTGGGCTCCTTCCTGATAGCCGATCTAAGATTAGATGCAGATCTCACCTTAACGTTGTAGATATTCACTTTTTTCTTGTGGAATTTATCCACAACCATCAATTTGTTGAAATTGCATACTGTAACCGTCGAATTGATTCATGAGCGATCAATCTTCTGTGCAATTGTACACATCTTCGCCTTCGGGAATCATTTAAACATTACTAAAGATTTATTCACATAAAGAAATAGGCATACGTCTGGTTATTGAAAAGAAGGCATCAAATAGTCACATATGTGTGGACTATTAAGACTCTATTCTTCATTTCATTAACCACTGTTACATAAACTCTATCTCTCGCTCGCTCGCTATTCCACCCTTCTTGCACCCCACTTGCACTTAGATCAATTACAATTAAATAGAACCAAATCAAACATGTCAGATCCACAACAACATGATTTGAATTCCTAAGAAATAAAATTTATAACTAACATATCCTCGAACACTCTCTTACAAGATTCGAGGGCATCTATGGAAATCTAGCCTTATTACATTCAAACCATCTCTATCTATAAAACATATTATAAGAGTCAACAACTAATCCTATCTTTTAGAAATTTACATGGAAGCAGAAAAATTGCATTGACTGCTTATTCAACAAACAGAGAATTTTGACTAGATGCTCCTGCATCATTCTTCCATAGTGAATATAGGAGGCCTACGTTGAGACATCACCCGCACCAACATATTTAGATATCTTAAAGATTTTCTTTCAAATTCATATAATTTTGAAAACATTACCAACCATTCTTTCTTGAGAATTATTGAATTCCCACATCTGAGCTAGCGTGAATTCCATACTTTCTGTTATATCGCGTTCAATGCTCTCCAAGTACTGGAACATATGCTCCTTACCATCCTCATGCATTCTCTCAGACCTTTCCAATGCTTCAATGATTGCATCAGTGGACACTTTGCTTTTCCGTCCACTTCTATTGTATGAGGTTTTCCCTTTACAGCTAATGCTCACTTCCATCATTAAGTTTTTCTGTTGTTTCATGGTGCTGAAGGGATTTGGGATGGGAGCATGTGAAGAATACTATTCCTGGAATAGACACTCCTATTGTAGTTTGTCATATTGTAATCAACAAACCTCAATCTAAACAATATTAAATTTGGATGTGGAAGTCAAATTGGAAGTGGAATGGGGATGCCAAATCAATTAATACTAGTAATATACCAGCTAAATCAGTTGTACTTTCTAACTTTTGATGGGAAAAGTGAGCAAATTAACCACTTGGCACTCTAAAAAATTAGATAGTATTGTGGAAGATAAAAAACAAAATAGAGACTGAGGGAAGATTTCTTGTGATCATGAGAGGAATAGTGATTTCTTGGTATAAATTGGCAAGTATACCAAGCCCTTCACATGACCAATTACCAAAATCGTCACTAGATAAAATCTAGAGCAACTATATCTTTTCTTCATGTTACAGGTTGTCGAGGCCTTTAAAAAACTCCCCTCAAAATTGGTGAAGCATTTTGAATTGAGAATGTAGATCATAAGAGAGTTGCTTGTCCTTAATAATTCAAAATTTTCGAGGTTATAACTTTAGAAATGCCTTTTGATTTGTGGATTTTGAAGGCTACAACGAGATCGCCTCGAATCTACCTTACTACAAAGGCATGTAAGCAACTGACAGTATGTGGTATTGGGTAGTGGGAAGAATGGCTTCGTAATTCCTGAATGGGCAGCCATAACCATGGCGAGAAGCCGCCAGGGAAACCAAAGCAACAACATTAAAAGAAGAACTGACATGCATTTAAATAATTGCTGACATCACTTTGCTATCGGGTCTTGAGGTACGAGAATCCAAGTCAACGTCACCTTAGCATAACCAATAAGAATTTAAAAAAATACTTAAATAAAAGTTGTCACACACTATAGAAAAACCTTAGTTTAAACTCAAATTTTTTCAAATTTGTATAGATTAATACTCCTAACCTAACCATATATATCCTTTAGCAAAGACATAAAAAAAAATTTAAAGATGAATTTAACATTTTATCTTAAAATACAACCAAAATAATTGTAAATGTACTTTGGTACATTTGTATAATATAAAAACATTGGCGCGTACATATATGTTACGTATCGAAAGGAAAACTTTGCAAAAACGCGTTTTAATAGTGAATGTTTTTATTTGTATTTCAGTAATTTTTTTATTTAATCTGTGTAGCTTTTGATTTGAAGCACATCAATGCGCTTTTGTATTTAAAGCGCATCGATGCATTGGAATTTACGAAATATTAAAAAAAATCAATTGACATACATATTTTTATCAATTTACTGAATAAACCAGGGAAAAAATGTAAAATTTTCATTTAAAAAAATAAGTTTATAAAATAAAACTTAATTACTTTTTTCATTCTTTTATAAAAAATAGAGTTTATCGAGGAAGGCATTGAAGTGGTTTTATTTTTTCAAGTTAGAAATTTGTACAGGATTGTGGATCACATACAACCTTTGGAAATGAGAAATTCAAGGTAGGTAACTTTTTATTATTTATTTCAAATTTTGTTTTAATTGTTTCAAAATAATTTATTATTATTTTTTTTTTATTTGAACTTGTGATTTTTTAAGAGAAAACACATGTTCTTAACATGTAGGCTTACTCAAGTTGTATATGGAAACGTCCTTCGAAGTTAGCATATGTTTTTTTTTCTATCATTAATTTGCACTTATCTTGAATGATGATGATGAAGAGGAGGAGGAGGAAGACAACGACGATGACGATGATGGTGATGATGATGATGATGACCGAGAAATTTTTTATAACATGTTTATAAAAGATTAGAGTTAAGTGAGTTATTAGGTGGATACAATTCAACAATTGGACAACTTTATGTGTTTTGGTCACATAAAAAATAAGTCAAAATTATTAGAGCAAGTCATATTCAAAATTTATTGTAAAATTCCTACTTAATTTAAATAAGAAAACTATAAACGTGAAATGGCATAATGGAGAACTTTGGGTGGAATTCCATTTATGTTATCCTAGATTACAGGAGAATAGGACAAGTGTATTGTCCAGATTGATTCTATGGTGGTCACTCAAAATTTGTAATAAACAATTATAAAAAATTCTAAAATAGCTCATGTGATAACTAGACTTTACAGTTAATGGCATGGTAATGTGTAGTCTATGTGATAGTAGAACTCCATCTATCATCAAGGAGTTCAGCTAATGTGCACAAGGTTTAGTTGAACTCCATATTGTACTTAGGAGTCGATTTAATGTGCACAAGGTTTAGTCAAACTCCATTTTGTAGTTGGGAGTTGAGCTAATGTTCAGTTCATTAGAACTCCTAATAACCTCCTTTGAACTCATGTGATAACTGCACTTAGTGGCATGATAATGTGCAATCTATGTGGCAATCAAACTCCATCTAAAAATTGGGAGTCGAGCTAATGTGCATAAAGTTTAGTCCAACTCCATTTGAGAGTTGAAGTTAGGAGTCAAGCTAATGTGGAATTTATGTAATCGAACTCCTAATAAAATCCTACAAAAATCTTAAAATATGTCAAATAAGTCCTAAAATATATTAAATATATGTGTATCAACATATTTAAACAAAACATATTAATATGATAATCATAAATGAAGTAAGTTGATAAATAAATTCAGACTTCCCAACATGATTTGTGCATAATTTGGTATTTCTATAAATAAATTAAGTCGACATGTCACGTCCCCATGCCTCCAACCGGTGAAGAGGACGCGACTACAAGCTTCAAACACCCGGGCTAAGAGCCCCATGAACATGTACAGGCATAAAATTTGCTGGAACCGAATGCTTAAACTTGTATATTGAACTAGAGTGTGCTCACATGATTATTTATCATGCACAGATGCAATTTAATCATCATACACAGCGGAAAACCAACAACATTCATACATGCATGTATTCATTTAACATGTTCATCAATTTCATTAACATAATTTAAGATTGCAGAAGTAGAATGAACAAGATTACTTATCTTATGATGAATTCGTTCCACAACCAGCTACATCGCTGCAACGTTCCACCCAACCATAGGCCAGCGTGCTCCTCAATCTCTCAGCAGCGCTGCCACCCCCGAGCTGGGCATGATTCTCCAAGGGATAAGGGAACAGCAGGCTTACACATAGCCAAGAATATACAAACACAGCCAAGCCAACACAGTTGGGTTTATCAGGCCATCAAGGAGCTGGAGAAGGCAAATCGCTAAGCTGGTGAGCTCATTACAGAGCCAAGAACACCTACACCAGAAACTAGCCTGACCTCTAAGACACCCAAACACACCCAACATAAGGAATCAGTCCCTTCTTTGCTACACAGTCCCTCAGGCCCTGGATTCCCTTCCAGTGCTATTCAGGGGTGATGGAGAAGAAGGCCATCCCTCTAGCTCTGTCTATGTGGTTTCCAGCCACCAGGTTTATCAAGCAAATCTAAGCCAACATCCTTGCTCCTCTCACAGTCCGAAGACCAACCATTGCACTCAGACAATCAATCAACTCTTACAGCTTAAACCAGGGAAAAACGACTTCAAAACCATCTACAGCAGCCCCTAAACATAATAGTAAACACAACCCATGACGTGGGGGAACAATGACCCATTTTGCACAACTGAAACTGCTGTAGAAAAAGTACGTAGACCATACTGGGGATGGATTTACAGTCTCCCCAACCGGTGCGTGAACAATCACAATGCCGAACCCACAAATCAGCCCGTGAGTAAAGGATGGAGCCACACCATTCTCAAATCCGCGGAGGAAAAACTGCGTGGGTGAAACCAGGAAAATTCCTGTGCATGAAAACCATGAGCAGACAATTGGAATTGCGGGAAGGTGAACAACTACAGGGAGGACGCAAAATTGTAGTGCGCGGGTGTTCAGAAAACCAGCAGTGCGTGAGTGCTTCAGTTCGTCGTGGGGAGGGACGAATTTCCTCCGTGAGTGAAGTCAACTGTGGTGGAGTGTGCATGTGGGTGAGGACTGACAGTCTTGCCACTCCACTCCCAAAACCATTAACTGCCTCAACCACCAGTAGCCATTATTCAATGAAGGTGGTTGGAATCACAAGGGGAGAAGACACATGGGTATTTCCCTCAATGGCCCAAGTTTTGACAATTTCCCCACATACTTATCCTTGTGAAAATCATGCCCCTTTCGATTTAGTTACCGTGATCGTAGCTGGTCGGGTTCATTAACTAATTACAGATGCGTATTTACATGATGACCAACATAATATATGCCGCATGCCTCGATATACAATTGGTGACAAATTTAAATCCAAAACATAACATAACCGATCAATGGTGGGGCCTTGGCCTTTAGCTCCGCACCCTGATCATTAATATATACATCATGTACATCTAATGCAACGGGGTCAAAACCGGAGCATTACATTCCCCTCCCCCTTCAATAGCACTATCCTCAGTGCTTTACAAAATTGGAACAAAATGCTACACTAGTATTGCCTCAGTGTTCCACAAAATCGAACAAAAATGGATGTGCCAATCGCATGGCATCCTCCAGCTCCCATGTAGCCTCTTCAGGTCCGAAGTGCTCCCATTGCACCTTTACCTGCCCTATGGCTCGGTTCCGGAGCATGGTGACCTTCCTGTCGAGGATGCGCATTGGCTCGATTCAGAACTCTCCCTCGGGTTCCACCTGAATCACATCCCAATTTATCACATGGTTAGGATCATGTACATATCTCTTAAGCAAAGAAACATGAAAAACATTATGAGCCCTAGTGCTAGCAGGCAATGCAAGTCTATATGCAACTGGCCCTATTCTTTCAAGCACTTCAAACGGCCCACAGTATCTAGGCGACAACTTGGCACAACTTCCAAGCTTCGAGGAACTCTTCCTTGCCCTCACTCTGAGGTAAACATGATCCCCAACACTGAACTCCCTATTCACCCTATGCTTATCTGCATAGCTTTTCTATCTGTCCTGTGCTACTTTCAGCTTTTGTCTGATCTTTACAACCTCTTGCTCCATTTCCCTGAGCAATTCTGGACCAAGCACAATCCGATTCACTGGATTATCCCAAGTCACTGGTGTCCTACACCTTCTTCCATACAAAGCTTCATACAGACTCATCCCCAAGGATGCCTGATGTCCATTGTTATAAGCAAACTCTACCAAGTGTAAGTAATCTTCCCACTTGGTTGGTTTGTCCATCATGTACATGCGAAGCATGTCTTCAAGCACCTGATTAACTCTCTCTGTCTGACCATCTATCTGAGGATGGTATGCAGTGCTGAAGTTTAGCTTTGTCCCCAAATCTACAAACAACCCCTTCCAAAAGTTGGAAGTGAACTTGACATCTCTGTCAGATACTATTGCCTTCGGCAACCCATGCAATTTGAATATCTCCTTCATGAAGATCTTTGCAATGTCACCAGTCTCATATGTAGACTTAACTGGTATAAAATGTGCTGCCTTAGTCAACTTGTCTACCACAACCATGATGGAATCATGTTGTCTCCAAGTCATCGGCAATCTTGTAATAAAATCCATGGAGATAACTTCCCATTTCCATTCCGGAACTGGCAAAGGTTGCAACAAACCTGCTGGATGTTGATGCTCAACCTTTACCTGTTGACATTTCATACACCTTGAAATGTACTCAGCCATGTCCTTTTTCATTCCTGGCCAAAAGTACTGCTTTCTTGCTGTAGCAATGGTCTTTTGATATCCTGGGTGTCCAGAATACGGAGCTTGATGGATTTCATCCATAACAACTCTCCTCAAATCTGCTACATTTGGAATATAAATTCTACCTTTATAAGTGAGAAGTCCATCTTCTTCCAATTTATATCCCTAATACCTCTTCTCGAGACTTTGCTTCTGCAATTTGTCTTTTACTTGCTCATACAATTCATCTCCGGAAACATGATTGGAAATCTGCTGCCTCAAATCTCATTGGCAAATACTAAGATATGCCACATGCATTTCTTGCACTTTCCTGCTGAGTGCATCAGCTACCTTATTCTCTTTTCCCTTTATGTGCTTGATTTCAAAATCAAACTCACATAAAAACTCCAGCCATCTTGCTTGCCTAGCATTCAGAGTAGGCTGATCAAATAGGTACTTCAGTCCACAGTGATCTATTCTGAGCTCAAATCTTCTACCCATCAAGTAATGTCTCCACATCTTGAGAGCATGTACTATGGCTGCAAGCTCTAGATCATGAGTGGCATAATTCATCTCATGTTCCTTCAGCTTTCTTGACTCATAACATATCACATGGTTGTCCTACATAAGGACTCCTCTAAGCCCTTGTCCGCATGCATCGGTACACACCACAAAATCTTTTTCTGGGTCTGCCACTTTCAATACTGGTGCACTGGTGAGAAGATTCTTCAACTGCTGGAAGCTTTCTTCACACCTCGATGTCCATTTGAACTTCATTCCCTTCTTTTGCAAAGAAGTGATTGCATGTGCAACTTTGGAGAATCCCTCAATGAATCTCCTGTAGTATCCTGCAAGTCCCATGAAAGATCTCACATCTGTCACATTTCTTGGAGTAGGCCAATTCATAATGGCTTCTATCTTTTCAGGGTCCACAGATATACCCTCCTCTGAGATAATGTGACCCAAATACTGAATTCTGTCTCTATATAAGTCACACTTGCTTAGTTTTGTGTACAACTGATGCTCCCTGAGCAATTGCAATGTCAATCTCAAATGCTCTTCATGCTCTTCCTCATTCTTAGAATAAACAAGAATGTCATCAAGGACAACAAGCACAAACTTGTCCAAATACTTGCTGAAGACACTATTCATTAGGCACATAAATGTAGTTGGTGCATTCGTGAGACCAAACGATACCACTACAAACTCATAATGCCCATACCTTGTCCTGAAGGCTGTCTTATGAATGTCTTCATCATTGATCCTTACCTGATGGTAACCAGACCTCAAGTCAATCTTGGAAAATACCTTTGCTCCTCTTATTTGATCAAAGAGGTCATCAATCCTAGGCAAAGGATATTTATTCTTCACAGTAACCTTATTAAATTGCCTGTAATCAATACATAACCTGAGAGTACCATCTTTCTTCTTTACAAACAGAACCGGTGCTCCCCAAGGAGACACACTCAGCCAGATATACTTCTTTTCTAGCAACTCTTGCAGTTGCATCTTCAACTCTAGCATCTCCGGTGTACACATTCTGTAGGGTGCCTTGGACACTGGTGCTGCTCCTGGCACAAGTTCAATTGTGAAGTCAATGTCCCTCTTTGGAGGAAGCCCTGGAATCTCATCAGGAAACACATCCCTGAATTCCTGTAACACCTGATAGTCCTCCAACCTCAGAGTTTCATCTCCTGATGTTTCCAAAATATGAGCTGCATACAACTGGCAACCCTTCCTACAGAACTTCTTTAACTGCATTGTTGAAACCTACCTTACTGAAATCACCTTTGGAATGCCTTTCACAACTACTAGGTTCCCTTCTTCATCCATGCATTCGAAATTCTTATTGTAACAGTCAAGCTTCACCCTGTGAGCTTCTAACCAATCCATTCCAATGAGAACATCATAGGAACCAAGTGGTAGCACATTCAGGTCTATACAAGTGACCAACCCATTCATGACCAATGGACATTTCTCTATCATTTCACTGACCTTTCTCTTAGTTCCAGTGGCTAGTTGAACTAACCAAGACTTCCTATGCTTTACTTTCTTAAAAGCACAAATCTCCACTACTCTAGGAGTAATGTAACTGTGCGTAGAACCAGGGTCAATCAAAATAGAAACAGATTGCTCAACAATCTTACCTGCTACTTCAACCACAGCTGACTGGTGATCCACTTGATGGTCCTCCAATGCTACATAGATCCTAGTAACTGCCCTTGCTACTTGACCCACTGTTTTTGTTTCTTGAATATTATAAGTTGGTCTTGCACTCTCATTCTCGAGTGGACAATTTCTGCGCATGTGGGGTCCACCACATTTCCAACATTGAAGTGGCCCTCTATTCTGTTGTGGATCTTTAGGCTTTTCTCCTGTCACTCCAACCGGCTTACTCGCAGCTTGGGATGGCTGCTTCTGCTGATTCCTGAAGTTGGAAGGTTTGAAACCTTTCTTTCTTTGGTCAAACTTCTCGTTCTTCTTGTCCTTCCATGCTTTATGGTAATCCGGCTTACCTTTGCTTTGCTCATAGCAATATTTAGCCTTCCTTATTGCTTCTTCAAGAGTTCTAGGTTCATAAAACTCAATTCTGTCTTTGTAAGACTGAGGTAATCCACTCAAAAAACGCTGGACCTTCACTTTTTCATCTCGAATGTACCGGACATACCTCAATAGCTCCAAAAACTTATTAGCATACTCTTCCATGGTCTGCTGTCCCAATCTCAACTCATGGAACTCCTTAATCTTGTCATCATAATACCTGTCAGAGAGGTATTTCTGCTTGAAATACTTCTTGAACTGTTTCCACTTAAGCCTCCTTTCACTGATCCTCTTCACTTGCTTGAAGTGTTCCCACCAAATGGATGCTCTTCCATTTAGATTGAATATGGCAACTCTTGCCTTCATGTTTCCCGAATAATCATGAACTTGAAAGTACTTCTTTATCCCAAGAAGCCAAGCTTCAACCTCTTGTCCAGTCTTTACCTCACCATCAAATGTAGGAGGTTTAGCTTTCTTAAATTCATCACGAGAGCGATCCCTATGGTGTCTCTTTCTTTTCCTTTTATGAGAAGAATAAATTGAATCCCCACTGGATTCTTCAGAATCATATGATCCACTAGAAGTCCTTCTCCTTCTCCTGGTACTGCTCTAAATGCCTTCTGGTATTGATGTACCTCGTCCATAGTCTATCTTTCTCTGCAAGTCTGTCAAACTCTGCAACATTGCAGCGTTCAACTGATGCTGCTCTTCCTGGGCCTTAATCAAGCTTCTCATAGTGGCTGCAACATCTGGAGGTGTCTCTTGGAATCTCCTTCCATTAGACTTTATGTTGTCATTTCTATTACGGACATTTTCACCCATAGCATCTTCCGCTCACTCATAAGAATCCCGAGCATCATACCCATCATGGGTTCTCATAACTGAACCACCACTTACCTACCAACTGTACTGCCTGGAATATTGCCCTGGGAGGTGACTATGACTCTACAAACGTGTTAATACAAACGTTAGATGAATAGCTTATAAATCAGAATCACTTACCTTCACCTAGTGTTGATCATAAAATGACAATTTGCCCAAACACACAAAATTTTCTTCATCAAAGAATGTCTATCTGAGGGGGACGACGGGGGTCAAGGGGGCTTGCCCCCTTGTGGCTTCGTTTTTTTTTTTATTTAATTTTTTTGTAAATTGTTGGGTTTTCGCGCAATCTGGTGCATAAGATCGTTGCCTCTTTTCTCCTTTTCAGCCCTGAAATTTCACTGAAAAACAGCTGAAAAATCCCTCTGAAAACAGTCGAAATCTGCCGAGAAATCCCATGGAAAAACTTAGAATTTTCCTTTCCTTCTCATCGGCTGTCGGATGCCTTTCCACATCGGAAGCCAAGTGACTTTGGCTTCCGCAACGGTGGACAGGAAACTGCTTTCTCTTCCGCAGAATTAACGCTTGAGCTACTTTCTCTTCCGATTGGCGATTGTTACTTAGAAAAATTTTCAACTCTCGGCGTCGGCGGTTCTTCCCTATCGGAAGCCAAATGACTTTGGCTTCCGCAACGGTGGCACACTAAAGGCCAACTCCTTCCGACGGCCGCTCTTTACTTGATTTTCAAGCCTTAACCCCTTTTGACGTGTTGGCGATCGGAGGACTTTCCCATCGGAAGACCTATTGCTTTGTCTTCCGCAACGGCGGACGTGCAAGCACTTTCCTCTTCCGCCGAGCGTCAATACACTTAGAAAATTTCCGCATTTTTCTTTCCCCGTCGGAAGACTTGACGGTTTGGTCTTCCGCAACGGCGGACGAGAAATCACTAATTCTTCTGCTACCGCGGGAGTCATTTTACATCAGAGGCCAAATGACTTTGGCTTCCGCAACAGCGGACTAGAAACCGTCAATACTTCCACAACGAGTCGGTGGTCCTTCCACATCGGAAGCTAAATGACTTTGGCTTCCGCAACTGCGAACGGGGAACCACTTTCTCTTCCGCAACTGCGGAAGTCTTTTTAACATCGGAAGCCAAATGAATTTGGCTTCTGCAACGGTGGAACAATTATCACTTCTTCTTCCGACGATTTCATCACTTAGACAAATTTTGAAAATTTGTCTTTCTTTGACCGCGTCGGCTGTCGGCAGTCTTTCTTCATCAGAAGCCAAATGACTTTGGCTTCCGCAACTCCAGACATGCAAACCATTTCCTTCTTCCGCAGAATCGGCGACCGAATCCCTTCCGTAGTCGCAACGGCAGATGGGAAGCCACTAGACCTTTTGCCACATCGGAAGTTGGAACCTCTAACCTTCTGATGACCCGACTGTCAGCACTTAGAAAAATTCTTGAAATTTTTGCTGTCCTCAAATTCCTGATTACTGCTAGGCAGAAGGCAATTCTGCTTCTGTCATTGCATCTTCTTGGCCCATAGAGGCCCATTGTTGCCAACCTGTGGCTCTGATACCACACTGTCACGTCCCCATGCCTCCGACCAGTGAAGAGGACGCGACTACAAGCTTCAAACACCCGGGCTAAGAGCCCCATGAACATGTACAGGCATAAAAATTGCTGGAACAGAATGCTTAAACTTGTATATTGAACTAGAGTGTGCTCACATGATTATTTATCATGCACAGATGCAATTTAATCATCATACACAGTGGAAAACCAACAACATTCATACACGCATGTATTCATTTAACATGTTCATCAATTTCATTGACAGAATTTAAGATTGCAGAAGTAGAATGAACAAGATTACTTATCTTATGATGAATTCATTCCTCAACCAGCTACATCGCTGCAACGTTCCACCCAACCATAGGCCAGCGTGCTCCTCAATCTCTCAGCAGCACTACCACCCCCGAGCTATGCATGATTCTCCAAGGGATAAGGGAACAGCAGGCTTACACATAGCCAAGAATATACAAACACATCCAAGCCAACACAGTTGGGTTTATCAGGCCATCAAGGAGCTGGAGAAGGCAAATCACTAAGCTATCATTACAAAGCCAAGAACACCTACACCAGAAACTAGCCTGACCTCTAAGACACCCAAACACACCCAACACAAGGAATCAGTCCCTTCTCTGCTACACAGTCCCTTAGGCCCTGCATTCCCTTCCAGTGCTATTCAGGGGTGATGGAGAAGAAGGCCAGCCCTCTAGCTCTGTCTGTGTGGTTTCCAGCCACTAGGTTTATCAAGCAAATCTAAGCCAACATCCTTGCTCCTCTCACAGTCCGAAGACCAACCATTGTACTCAGACAATCAATCAACTCTTACAGCTTAAACCAGGGAAAAACGACTTCAAAACCATCTGTAGCAGCCCCCAAACATAATAGTAAACACATCCCACAATGTGGGGGAACAATGACCCGTTTTGCACAACCGAAACTACTGTAGAAAAAGTACGTAGACCATACTGGGGACGGATTTATAGTCTCCCCAACCGGTGCGTGAACAATCACAATGCCGAACCCACAAATCAGCCCGTGAGTAAAGGACGGAGCCACACCATTCTCAAATCCGCGGAGGAAAAACTGCGTGGGTGAAACCAAGAAAATTCCTGTGCATGAAAACCCTGAGCAGACAATTGGAATTGCGGGAAGGTGAACAACTACAGGGAGGACGCGAAATTGCAGTGCGTGGGTGTTCAGAAAACCAGCAGTGCATGAAAGGGGAGTGCGTGAGTGCTTCAGCTCGTCGTGGGGAGGGACGAATTTCCTCCGTGAGTGAAGTCAACTGTGGTGGAGTGTGCGTGTGGGTGAGGAATGACAGTCCTGCCACCCCACTCCCAAAACCATTAACTGCCTCAACCACTAGTAGCCATTATTCAATGAAGGTGGTTGGAATCACAAGGGGAGAAGACACATGGGTATTTCCCTCAATGGCCCAAGTTTTGACAATTTCCCCACATCCTTATCCTTGTGAAAATCATGCCCCTTTCGATTTAGTTACCGCGATCGTAGCTGGTCGGGTTCATTAACTAATTACAGATGCGTATTTACATGATGACCAACATAATATATGCCGCATGCCCCGATATACAATCGGTGACAAATTTAAATCCAAAACATAACATAACCAATCAATGGTGGGGCCTTGGCCTTTAGCTCTGCACCCTGATCATTTAATATATACATCATGTACATCTAATGCAATGGGGTCAAAACCGGGGCATTACACGACAAGCCCACAAAGTTACCTAATTGCAGCCAATTACGCTCATTTAGACACCTTGGATGCCAATTTCCATTGGAAAGTAGTTTTTAAGTGTCTCAGATTTAGTGCCACTGTTTGATATTTTGTTGAACTCGTTTTAGAACTGTTCGTATCAGTTGTGTGGAGGTAAGTCACTTATGCATTTTTTCAAAGTGGATTGCAAAATGCTCAAACCGGAGTGTAAAACTGGCACCCTTAACAAAAATATGATAAAAATACTAGAATCGTAATGAATGTAATCCTTTTATGTTCTAGATCCTATACATATTACTTTACTTTCTAAGGTTTTTTACAAGTTTATATTATACAATCCTCAAAAGAATATCTCAAATGTGATGAAAATATATTCCCTAAAATATATAATATTTTCATTTCAAACTCCTACAAATATAAAAATAGTACTTACAGACCAACTCGGAAGAGAAAGGGCCTAGGTTAAACTCTACTAGATTGTCTTGATTTTCCCACTTGTGCCAATATATAAAATCCAACAATAATATTTTCTTTGACAAACAATCAATAATCCCATTTCTTTTTGTGTAGACATGCATACAAGAAATAATAAGTAATTGTGTTTTTTTTAAATGTTTATACTCTCCTCTACTATGAATCTTAAGATGATATTATCAAGGTCCCTCTCCCCTTTCGACTCAATGACTAAAATGGAATCTCATAGTTTGAATATTTGGAATACAAATCTATATTTTGCCACACTTTACACCATTTTTAGAGCAATAGATTATTCTTTGTTGTTAGTGCTTCTCCCTAAACCTAATTTATATTTGAATCGATGAGACTATGAAAATAATACAATCTTTCCCTACTCTTCCAATTTGTTGATCACCTTGGGTTGCACCATCAAAATATGTCCAAGCTCTAGGAGTCTTGCCACCTTATCTGGTTCTAAATTTTTATGGATCTAAACCATCCTTGAGTAGCACAGACATGTGGGGGTATAATTTATCTTTAGAAAGGAATGCCTTTCTTCTCAACCAAATTTCCCTTGCAACAATTAGAGGAAATACCTTTATAATTTTAGTCAAAGGATTTTGGGACCATTTAGTCAAAGCAATCTCCACATTTTAACCCCTTTTTGTTACCCCACTACAAAAAGAATTCCTTAAACCAAATAGGATTTCCATTTCCTTCCATGCAACATTCTTGACACATAATTTTTGTTCTTAGAGTATCATTGATCTACAATATCAATACTTAGGAAACTAACATGAAAATCATGAACAATATAACCAGACTAAGAGCAAAATCACCATCACTTTATTTAGAATGGGAGGAAGTCTTATATGCATGCATGTTATTACATGATGTCTTGAATAAGTCAAACTATGTAACTAGTTAGTTAGATCTAATCAAGTAATTCCTTGCAATTGGTCCCCAACTATTCTTTTCCTCCTATAAGCTGAGACAGTGTGCCTTCCATGAATCCATCTTGTTGAGGTAGTGTGCCTTCCCATGTGGTCCCTTTTGGTTGAGAGGTTGCGCCCTATTTAGGATTCATGTGGATGTATCTTGGGTAGCCCAATTCCTCCTTGTTTAAGCTTGGAAGTGTCCCCACTTTTGTCAACAAATAACAGAAATACATGTCCTTGGTAGCTTCTGAAAACCATTTAGCATGAGCAAGAGTTTGGATTCTATTCCCAACAAGGTAAGAGGTATGCTACTGATGACAGGTGGTGGTATGACAAGTGTCAAGCAAGGTGTCTTGGAGAAAGTGAGGTTGGAAACCATGGATTAACTCAACAAGATGAGGAGATGGTGACATTATCTTCCAATAATGGGGGTTCATAGCTTTCCAGACTGTTCACAGTCACCACATCATGAATTCCTAATTAGGGTGGAAAGTCAAGGCGATAAGCATTATCCCCAATCTGTTGGTGTTAGTTTTTCTTAAGATCTGATTAGATTATCTATGATCTTTATCTGAAAGAATAATAAGTACAACAAGGTGCATAAGATATAAAAGATACACGAGACACAAATATTTTCACCAAGGAAACCATAAAGGAGAAAACCCTACAAACTTCCTCAAAATAGTAAGATAATCAAAAGCAGTAATAAGAAGTATTCAACAACTATCTATCTATCCTCCTCTGATTGTCTATTTCTCTCATGCAAACCTGAGAGTGTGAGGTGTGTATAACTGAGGGAGAGTGCCTCCCTATTTATACCCTTTCAAGTCACTAACCAAACATAAGACTCGAGCCTACATGTCTTCTCACATAGGGCCCACTTTTCCTAGAGAGACTACAAGTACATATTACATGATGTTACATTGGGGGATATTTCCCCGACTTACAATGGAGGTTGTACCTCAAGGTATAGACACAATGTAGACATCTCGTAAAGGGGTAACACACATCCTCAATGGGGGTACAACAACATACAATGATAATATACATCAGAATATCTTCCAAAGTAACAAATACATCAATTCTCCCTCTTAACTAGGAAGGTATTCTCTCTCTACACAATCATCAACACATCTGGTCAGGTCTTCATCGCATCATCATCATCACAAAGTCATAGAGTATTCATCATAACTGCTACCATCATCTTCTTATAATTTGATCATCGTACCATACTATCTTTCATCAGAAGTTTCTACATAGCCAACCCTTTTTCATGTTGGATGTAGGCCTAGTCATTTGCCAGGTCTTCATCACGTCTCGAGCAAGCCTTCACGTAGAAACTGTCCAGGATCTTATTTACATTGCCACGAAAAATAACCTACATCTTCTACCTTCATCTCGTCATATCCATATCGTCTCTTTTGTCTTGCACAAGACAAAACAACAAACAAATATTTAGATGTAGACAACCTGCGTTCTTTCACCATAGTAGCAAGCTGAGATAATTTTCACGTCATTAATACAACCTGAGATTCTACTATGTGAGAATTGCTTAGGATCACAACTCAGTGCATTATGTCTCTACACAGTCAACCTGATTTCTATCAGCAGAACCACCTAGGTGCACCTCCTCGTGCTTCAACACCTTATCATCTCAACATGGGAACACATATATCTCATATATATGTAAGGACGAATTACGACCCAACAACCTGCTACTGTTGGATTATCCCACAATACTGAGAGGTGAGGTGAATCAGTATCGTCTTTTTTTTTTTTAAACACAAAATGAATCAAATAGGTTAAGAAACAAATTTTATCATGGAAACCTCAAAGAGAAAACCATCAATTCAAACTCATTAAAAAAATGAATCTACAAAATTGCTTTATATGCTGTTACAGAATGGATGCAACAACACCCTGATTTTATGCCTGCTACAGCAGACAAGGATGCTCCAACACCCTGGGTTTCTTCCTGCTACAGCATACAATGATGCTTCAACACCCTGGTTTTATGTCTGCTAAAACAGACAAGGATGCTACAACACCCTTTGCAGACTTATAGCCTGCCCTAGCGCCACCTTGCCACCCTGGACTGATTTTTATGATTCTGTTATTCACTTCTTGGACTCTGCCATTCGCAATCCTAGAGACAAATTCTCTAGTTTCCTTCTATTATTCTTTCAATAAATACCTTCATTCTTCATGCGGACACATTTCTTCACCATTGCGTCGTTTCATTGATCGTGCCTCTTCAAAAAACTTCCAGCCGTGACTTTCCACACCCTTCATTTCCAAAATCACCTTAAGCCATTGATCACATTTCGAGTTTTTTCCTGACCGTAGATATGAGCTAGGATAGGGTATGTGGATTGATGAACTATGACATTTCTCAAAATGTCTTTCTGCACTTATCTTTCCACCTCAACCGTTCCACACTGTTGATCTCCTTCAAGCTCTTCGTGACCGTCAATCTCAGTCGGAAATCATATATCAAATATGTGACTTTTTCAAAATATCATTCCATGTTTTCTCTTTCTGAACAAATATTTTCGCATTGTCAATCTCATTCGAGTGCTATCCCGATCGTCGATCTTCCAGATTGCGGATTGCATATTACGGGTTTGTGACATTTTCAACATGTCATTTTGATATTTCCGCTTTCCACACCAATCTTTCCGCACCGTCAATCTTATTCGGGTGCTATCCTGATCTTCGATCTTCCGGATTACAGATTTCGGGTTTAGGACTTTTTCAACATGTCATTTCAAGATTTCCGCTTTTCGGCATTTTTCTTCTGCACCGTCGATATTTATGCAGATTTTTTTCAGACCATCGATCTTTTGGATTTCGGGTAGTGAAACTGTGAAATTTCACAAAGTCCTTTTCGTTATTCTCCACCTTTTGCTTTTCTTATGAACCGTCGATCTTAGGCGGATGTTTTCCGGACTGTCGATCTTCTGTATTTCGGGTAGCGGAACTATGACTTTTCCTAAAGTATTTTCATGATTCGTTGCCTTCCACATTCGATTGGTGAACTTCAGGTTGCGGAAAGCCATATTACTTTATACTTTGATTTCTCGTCTTCCGCATTCCGCATTCCGCTTTCTGCCTTCCGCATTCTACTACCGGATTCTGGGTTGCGGAAACCCATATTATTTTAGACTTTGATTTCTCATCTTCCTCTTTTCACCTTTCGGACTTCAGGTTGTGAATGCCCATATTATTCTAGACCTTGATTTCAAGTCTTTTGCTTTCTTCCTTCCAAACTTCGGGTTGCAGATTCATTCTTAACCGTTGATTTTTGTCTCTCGAAAGATCTTTCCTCTGTCATCGACCCTGTTACTGGTTATTCCTTTGTCATTCGTGAAACCCTTTGAAATCAATGACAACTATATTCTCAACAATCTCTCCCTTTGGCATTGATGGAAACATCTAAACATTCTCTCCCTTTGACAGCAATGGAAAAGGATAACTTGTTATGCTATTGAGTATTTCCTGTCTTTCTTCTTTTCTGACAACTGCCCCTGTCATCATATCTCCTCCTGAGATTGCACTTCCTCCTCTACAATTTTTGTAAGATAATTACTCCCATCTTCTGTCTAAGATGCTCAAAGGCTTCCTGAGGTAGTGGCTTGGTGAAAATGTCAGCAACCTGTTCTTTTGTGTCAACATACTCTAGTTTGATAACCTTTTGGGACACTCATTCTCTTAGGAAATGATATTTTATTGGTATGTGTTTTTTCGTGGAGTGCATGATAGGGGTTTTGACATATTTATGGAATAGGTATTATCACAATTGATTATTATTGAGTGCTCATATTTCACAAGTAAGTCTTCTAGTGTCTGCTTCATCCAAATTACCTGGGTGCAACATGACACAACAAGAATATATTCGGCTTCTGCTATGGAGACTGAAATGGAAGATTGTTTTTTACTTAACCATGAAAGCAGAAAATTTCCTAAGAAGAATGATGCTACACTGGTATTCTTTCGATCATCCACATGACTTTCCCAATCCGCATCGGTAAATGCTTTGAAAATAAAGTCTTGAATTTTGGGTACCATAACCCATACTCCATAGTACCTTTCAAATATTTGAAAATCCTTTTTACTACAGTTACATGTGTTTCTTTGGGGTTTGGCTGGAACCTAGAAACCAAACCTACAACTTGCATCACATATGGTCTTGTAGCTTTCACATACAGCGGGATGCCTCTCATGGATCTGTACATGGTATGATCCACTTCCAGAGACTCATCGTCCTTACTTAATTTACAACATGTGATCATAGGATTCCTAACAAGTTTGCAGTCTTCCATCTTAAATATCTTAAGCATGTCTTTGATGTACTTAGCTTGAGAGATAAATATTCATTTGCATGTTTGATAAAATTGTAATCCCAAGAAGACTGTTAGTTTACCCAACATTCACATTTCGAATTCCTTCTTCATTTCATAAGCAAATTTTACACTTAGTATTTGTAAATTGCTTCCAAATATGATGTCATCTACATAGACAACAACAATGATCATATTTTCATCTTCGATTTTTAAGTAGAGATTACTTTCAGTGGCCCCTCTCTTAAATATTTGTTGTTTTAAATAATTGTCTAGCCTTGAAAACCAAGCCCTTGGAGCTTGTTTGACACCATAGAGTGCCTTTTTCAGCTTGCAAACATAGTCTCTATTTTCTGATAATATGAAACCTTCAAGTTGTTCAATATAAACTTCTTCTTCTATTTTTCCATTCAAAAATGCAAACTTGACATCCATTTGATATACTTTAAAGTTTTTATGGCTTGAGCGTGCTATAAACATTTTGTTTGCTTCAAGTATTGCCCTAGGGGCATAGGTTTCTTTAAAATCACTCCCTTCTACCTGAGCATACCCTTTACATACTAATATTTCCCCGTTCTTTATCACTTGACCATCATGATTGAATTTGTTCTTGAAAACCCATTTGGTCCCTATAACATTCTTATCTTTGGGTATTGGGACAAGTTCCCAAGTCTCGTTTTTCTCAATCTAATCTAATTCCTCATTCATGGCTTTGACCCATTGATTACTTTTGCTGGCTTCTGTAAAATCCTTAGGTTCCACTATTGAGAGTAGGGCTTTTTCATTAAATGTTAGTTTCCTCCTTGTACTAAATCCAACATTTTTATCACCTAATATCTATGTCTCCTGATGATTCTTCTGTATCCTTCTAGATGGAACTTTTGTATCAGGTCTTGGGGAGTCTTATTCACTTTTAGGTGTATCTTCCTTCTCTATTCCTTCTTCTTCATCATGAGTAATTTTATCCTCTTGTAAGTATTCATTATATGTATTTTCAGCATTGGCATGACTTCTTCATTTTATATCATCTATTCTTACATCTGCACTTTCTACAATCTTGGGTAACCTTTTATTGAAACATCTATATGCCTTCTTGGAGGATGAATATCCTAGAAATATTCCTTCATCAGTCCTAGAGTCAAACTTGTCAAGATCATCCTCGTTCCCTTTAATGTAACACTTACTGCTAAATACTTTGAAATATTTGATTGATGTTGGTCTTCCATATGATAGTTCATAAGGGGTCCTATCCTTATTCATTCTGAGTTGTCCTCTATTAAGTATGCATACAACTATGTATACTGCTTCTTTCCAATATGCATCTGACAGCTTTGCTTCATTACGCATTGTTCTGGAAACTTATTGTACTGTTCTATTTTTCCTTTCAACCATATCATTCTGCTGAGGAGTCTTTGCATCTGAAAATTGTCTCTTGATTCAATGTTTCTCACAAAACTCATCAAACTCATTTGAAGTAAACTCTCCCCCATTGTCTGATCTAAGACATTTGATCTTCATATGTGTCTCATTTTCAACCATTGCTTTGAATATTTTGAACTTCTCAAAGGCTTCTGATTTTTCTTTGAGGAATGTCACCCAATTCATCCTTGTGTAATCATCAATGAGCAACATGAAATAATATCCCCCCTGCAGAATTTTAGTTCTTGTTGGTCCACAGAGATCTGTGTGCACTATTTCTAGAGGATGTGAGGTCATATGCTCTTTTGTTTTAAAATTAGCTCTAGTTTTCTTTCCATGTTTACAATGTCTATAAACTGAGTTTAGGGGTTTTACAATTTTAGGTAATTCTCTTACAGCTTCCTTCTTACTCATTTTGACAATATTGTCAAAATTTAAATGTCCCATCCTCCTACGCCATAACCAACTTTCATCAACCATACTTAAGTAACATTGATTTTCATTTTCTAAGATGTATACATTGTTTGAATTTCTTATAGAAGTGTCAGCAACTCTTCTTGAGTCCTTTTTCCTGATCTCATGTTTCTCTGAGTAAAAAATACAAATGTGGCCTTGATCACATGTTTGAATTACACTGAGAATATTAGGATTGAGATTTTCTACTAGTAATACATTTTCTGCTTTGATCTTGTTATTGACAACAATTGTTCCTTTGCCAATTATCTTAGAAGACAAATTGTCTCCAAAAGTGACTTTACCCTTATTATATTTTAGTGTTATGAATTCGTTTGGGTCACCGGTCATATGTTTTGAACACCCACTGTCCAAGTGCCATAGGTTTTGGTTTTCGGTTGCACATAGAGCAATCATGGAACTTTCCTTTTCTTCCCTTTCCCTCCAATACTTCTTCTGTTTTGTGTCGTGAGACTTAATTGCAACAATATTCCTTTTACAAGTCGTCAGTTTACAATCTCTTTCCATATGTCCATGGTTATTACATTTTTAATACTCTATGTCATATTTTTTAAGAAGTGTAAAAATGTTATGATTTCCTTTTGGTTTATTTCTCGATGACTTCTTCTTATATTCACGAACCTTCCCAAAGGATCTACAATTTAAGGATTTATGACCAAATTTATTACAAGAGTAATAGTGACCTAAAACAATCTCCAGATATCTATTTGGTCTCTTAGGAACCATATTATTTCTGCTTTTATCTTGAGAGTTTAGGGTATCTTTCTTGATCTCTTTCTTTTTAACTGGAAGGCTTTAGTGCTTCATCATAGCTTTTCTTGTTTCCTCCTTGATTAGTGAAAACCCAAGCAAGATCTATCACTTGATGCTCTTTGGCTATTCAGGATATCATCTAGAATCCTTGATCTATTCTCAAACTTTGATTTGATAGATCCTTCATCAAGATTTTTTTTAATTTTATGATCTCTTCTTCAAGTCTCTCAGATTCTTGTATTCTTCCATTGATTTGTAGGTTTAGGTCCTCCTTAATCCTTTTGGCATCTAGGAGTTGAGATTCCAACTCACTAATTATATGACTTGACCATTTGTTCTTTTTTTTTTGCATTTCTCAAGTTCTTCAAGAGCGCTAACAAGTTCATCTCTTAAGTCTACTTCTCCTTCTACATTTGAGTCACTATTTGAAGCTTGAGTATCGTTCTCTTAGCAAATGATATTTTATTGGTATTTCTTTTTCCGTGGAGTGCATGATAGGGTTTTTGACATATTTATGGAACTGGTATTATCACAATTGATTATTATTAGGTGCTCATATTTCACAAGTAAGTCTTCTAGTGTCTGCTTCATCCAAATGACCTGGGTGCAACATGATGCAACAACAATATATTCGGCTTCTGCTATGGAGACTGAAATGGAAGATTGTTTTTTACTTAACCATGAAACCAGAAAATTTCCTAAGAAGAATGATGCTACACTGGTATTCTTTCGATCATCCACACTTCTTTCCCAATCTGCATCAGTAAATGCTTTTAAAATAAAGTCTTGAATTTTTGGGTACCATAACCCATACTCCATAGTACCTTTCAAATATTTGAAAATCCTTTTTACTGCAGTTACATGTGTTTCTTTGGGGTGTGACTGGAACCTAGAAACCAAACCTACAACTTGCATCACATATGGTCTTGTAGCTTTCACATACAGCAGGCTTCCTATCATGGATCTGTACATGGTATGATCCACTTCCAAAGACTCATCGTCCTTACTTAATTTACAACATGTGATCATACGATTACTAACAGGTTTGCAGTCTTCCATCTTAAATCTCTTAAGCATTTATTTGATGTACTTAGATTGAGAGATAAAGATTCATTTGCATGTTTGATAAACTTGTAATCCCAAGAAGACTATTAGTTCACCCAACATTGACATTTCAAATTCCTTCTTCATTTCATAAGCAAATTTTACACTTAGTATTTGTAAATTGCTTCCAAATATGATGTCATCTACATAAACAAAAACAATGATCATATTTTCATCTTCGATTTTTAAGTAGAGATTACTTTCAGTGGCCCCTCTCTTAAATCTTTGTTGTTTTAAATAACTGTCTAGCATTGAAAACCAGGCCCTTGGAGCTTGTTTGAGACCATAGAGTTCCGTTTTTCAGCTTGCAAACATAGTCTCTATTTTTTGATAATATGAAACCTTCAAGTTGTTCAATATAAACATCTTCTTCTATTTTTCCATTAAAAAATGCAAACTTGACATCCATTTGATATACTTTAAATTTTTTATGGCTTGAGCATTCTAGAAACATTTTGATTGCTTCAAGTATTGCCCTAGGGGCATAGGTTTCTTTAAAATCAATCCCTTCTACCTGAGCATACCCTTTACATACTAATATTTCCCTGTTCTTTATCACTTGACCATCCTGATTGAATTTGTTCTCGAAAACCCATTTGGTGCCTATAACATTCATATCTTTGGGTATTGGGACAAGTTCCCAAGTCTCATTTTTCTCAATATGATCTAATTCCTCATTCATGGCTTTGACCCATTCATTACTTTTGCTAGCTTCTGTAAAATCCTTAGGTTCCACTACTGAGAGTAGGACTTGTTCATTAAATGTCAGTTTCTTCCTTGTACTAACTCCAACATTTTTATCACCTAATATCTGTGTCTCCGGATGATTCTTCTGTATCCTTCTAGATGGAACTTTTGTATTAGGTCTTGGGGAATCTTATTCACTTTCATGTGTATCTTCCTTCTCTATTCCTTCTTTTTCATCATGAGTAATTTTATCCTCTTGTAAGTATTCATTATATGTATTTTCAGCACTGTCATGACTTCTTGGTTTTATATCATCTACTCTTACATCTACACTTTCTACAATCTTGGGTAACCTTTTATTGAAACATCTATATGCCTTCTTGGAGGATGAATATCCTAGAAATATTCCTTCATCAGTCCTAAAGTGAAACTTGTCAAGATCATCCTCGTTCCTTTTAATGTAACACTTACTGCCAAATACTTTGAAATATTTGGTTGAGGTTGGTCTTCCATACCATAGTTCATAAGGGGTATTGCCCTTATTCACTTTGAGTTGTCCTCTATTAAGTATGCATACAATTGTGTATACTACTTTTTCCAATATGCATCTGATAGCTTTGCTTCATTAAGCATTGTTCTAGCATCTTCTTGGACTATTCTATTTTTCCTTTCAACCATATCGTTCTGCTGAGGAGTCTTTGCATCTGAAAATTGTCTCTTGATACAATGTTTCTCACAAAACTCATCGAACTCATTTGAAGTAAACTCTCCCCCATTGTCTGATCTAAGACATTGATCTTCATATGTGTCTCATTTCCAACCATTGCTTTGAATATTTTGAACTTCTCAAAGGCTTCTGATTTTTCTTTGAGGAATGTCACCCAAGTCATAGTTGTGTAATCATCAATGAGCAACATGAAATAATATCCCCCCTGCAGGATTTTAGTTCTTGTTGGTCCACAGATATCTGTGTGCACTATTTCTAGAGGATTTGAGGTCATATGCTCTTTTGTTTTAAAACTAGCTCTAGTCTGCTTCCCATGTTGACAATGTCTATAATTTGAGTTTAGGGGTTTTACAATTTTAGGTAAGTCTCTTACAACTTCCTTCTTACTCATTTTGACAAGACTGTCAAAAATTTAAATGTCCCATCCTCCTATGCCATAACCAACTTTCATCAACCATACTTAAGTAACATTGATTTTCATTTTCTAAGATGTATACATTGTTTGAATTTCTTATAGCAGTGCCAACAACTCTTCCTGAGTCCTTTTTCCTGATCTCATGTTTCTCGGAGTAAAAAATACAGATGTGTCCTTGATCACATGTTTGAATTACACTAAGAAGATTAGGATTGAGATTTTCTACTAGTAATACATTTTCTGCTTTGATCTTGTTATTGACAACAGTTGTTCCTTTGCCAATTATCTTAAAAGACAAATTGTCTCCAAAAGTGACTTTACCCTTATTATATTTTAGTGTTATGAATTCGTTTGGGTCACCGGTCATATGTTTTGAACACCCACTATCCAAGTGCCATAGGTTTTGGTTTTCTGTTGCACATAGAGTAATCATGGAACTTTCCTTTTCTTCCTTTTCCCTCCAATACTTCTTCTGTTTTGTGTCTTGAGACTTAATTGCAACAATATTCATTTTACGAGTCGCCAGTGTACAATCTCTTGCAATATGTCCATGGTTATTACATTTTTAATACTCTATGTCATATTTTTTAAGAAGTGTAAAAATGTTATGATTTCCTTTTGGTTTATTTCCTAATGACATCTTCTTATATTCAGGAACCTTCCCAAAGGATCTACAATTTAAGGATTTATGACCAAATTTATTACAAGAGTAACCGTGACCTAAAATGATCTCCAAATATCTATTTGGTCTCTTAGGAACCATATTATTTCTTCTTTTATCTTGAGAGTTTAGGGTAGCTTTCTTGATCTCTTCCTTTTTAATTGGACTCTTAAGTGCTTCAGCATAGCTTTTCTTGTTTCCTTTTTGATTAGTGAAAACCCAAGAAAGATCTATCACTTGATGCTCTTTGGCTATTCAGGATGTCATCTAGAATCCTTGATTTATTCTCAAAATTTGATTTGATAGATCCTTCATCAAGCTTTTTTTTAATTTTATGATATCTTCTTCAAGTCTCTCAAATTCTTGTATTCTTCCATTGATTTGCAGGTTTAGGTCCTCCTTAATCATTTTTGGCATCTAGGAGTTGAGCTTCCAACTCACTAATGATATGAATTGACTATTTGTTCTTTTTTCTACATTTCTCAAGTTCTTCAAGAGCGCTAACAATTTCATCTCTTAAGTCTACTTCTCCTTCTACATTTGAGTCACTATTTGAAGCTTGAGTATCTAGACCATGAACAGAATTTCAATTTCTTCATCTTCACTTGTATCTGATCTTCACTATCTTCCATGGTGTAGACAATTTTCTTTTTCTCATAGGAATTCTTCTTATTTCATGTTTTACCCTTTTTGAATTTTGAGGTTTCTCTCTCATCACTATCATCTTGTTTGGGGTAAGTACATTTTGAAGTAAAATGTCCAATTCTTCCATAGTTAAAATATTTTAGGGGTAACTTTCCTTTATATTTTCCACTACCCTTCTAAAGTTTTTTAATAAAAATAGCTTCCTGGTCATCTAGGTTCTCTGATTGATTTTTGGATGAGGCTTTAAATGCTGCTTCTTTTCTTGAGGATTCATTTAGTCCTGTTCTCATCTCATATGCAGTGAGAATTCCATGTAGCTCATCTACTGTCACATTGTCAAGATCATCTCTTTCTTCTAGGGTGGATACTTTTGAGTCATATTTAATTGGAAACATTCTTAGTACCTTGCTGACAACTTCTCTCTCTTTTACTTTTCCTCCAAGACCTCTAATAGCATTGAAAACCTCATCTACTCTTAGAAGATATTCCTCAATATTCTATTCTTTTTTTTTAATTCTTTCAAAATACCCTTTATATGTCTGAAGCTTGGATTCGTTGACTTTAGATGCTCCTTCATAGATAATTTTTAACTTATCCCAGGATTCCTTGGTAGTCTTGCATCGCATAACTTTTGTAAATATAGATTTTGTCAACCCACTTAGGATTTCATTTAGGGATTTGGCATTACCTTCATATTGGCCTAGTTCCTGTCGGTCTGTAGGTGCTTGGTCATCTATTTTATACTCTTTCTCAGTTGCTTCCCAAACCTTCCATCCAAGGGACATCAGATGTCACTTCATTCTCACACTCCGGTATGCATAATTTTCTCTTGTGAATAATGGAGGTTTGTTGGTGGCTAAACCTTCTTATTGATCCACAGTTGTTTTTAAATAGGATCTACCTTCCAATGTTTAAATTGTAGTGAATGAACCGGCTCTGATACCAATCGTTGGATTATCCCACAATACTGAGAGGGTGGGGGGTGAATCAGTATTGTCTTTTTCTTTTAAAAAATAAAAACAAAAAATGAATCAAATAGGTTAAGACACAAATTTTATCATGGAAACCTCAAAGATCAAACCACCAATTCAAACTCATTAAAATAATGAATCTACAAAATTGCTTTATCTCCTGCTACAAAAAGGATGCAACAACACCATGAGTTTCTTCCTGCTACAACAGGAAAGGATTCTCCAACACCCTGGGTTTCTGCTTGCTACAACAGACAAGGATGCTTCAACACCCTGGTTTTCTGTCTGCTACAACAGACAAGGATGCTACAACAACCTTTGCAGACTTATAGCCTGCCCTAGCACCACCCTTCCACCATGGACTGATTTTTATCAGTCTGTTATTTACTTCTTGGAGTCTGCCATTCACAATCACAAAGACAAATTCTCTCCTTCAATTATTATGTCAATAAATACCCTCATGCCTCCTGCAGACGCATTTCTTCACCATTGTGTCATTTCATTGATCATGCCTCTTCAAAAAACTTCCATTCATGAATTTTCGCACTCTTCATTTCCAAAATCACCCTAAGTCATTGATCTCATTTCGGGATTTTTCTTGACCGTAGATCTGAGATAGGATACAGTATGCGGATTTCCAAACTATGACGTTTCTCAAAATGTCTTTCTGCACTTAGCTTTCCGCCTTAACAGTTTTGCATTGTTGATCTCCTTCAAGCTCTTCATGATCGTCAATCTGAGACGGAAATCTGACATCGGATATGTGAATTTTTCAAAATATCATTCCATGATTTCCACTTTCCGAACCAATCTTTTTGCACCATTGATCTCATTCGAGTGTTATATTGACTACTGATCTTTTGGATTGTGGATTGCGGGTTTGTGACATTTTCAACATGTCATTTCGACATTTCCTCTTTCCGCACCAATCTTTCTGCATCGTCGATCTCATTCGATTTCTATCCTGACCGTCGATCTTCTATATTATAGATTTCGGGTTTGTAATTTTTTCAACATGTCATTTCGAGATTTTCGCTTTTTGCCATTTTTCTTCCTCACCATTGATCTTTATGTGGATGTTTTATGGACCGTCGATCTTCTGGATTTCAGGAAGCAGAACTATGACCTTTCCCAAAGTCTTTTTGCGATTTTCCGCCTTCCGCTTTTCTTCTGAACCGTGTTGGCACCCCAACAACTCCCTTTGATTTTGCATGAAATAAAGGGACCCCATTAGAATTTTGCAAATACTTGCTCTTGGTTTGCTTTAATTCCATAGCTTTCTTCTTTGCGATCCTTCTTCTTTTGACTTGGATTTCATACGACATAGTGATCATTTACTCTCACAAATATTTTTCCTTGAGCTCTTCAAGTTAATGTTTCTGGTTACGTTTCTTTGATGACTTTGCGACTTTATGATAAGTTCTTTGATCATCTTTCATTAAAAGTTCCTAGGGTAAAAGAGTCTAATCCACTTAATATTTCATTTAATTATTTAAGGAATTATTTACATTATAAAACTTAGATTTCTTTTTAATGTAAATATATTCTTTTACAAGTATGTTGTTCTTTGATTGAATATGAAAAAGCATGAATTTCACTTTTGGTGGTATGACACATTAACTCCTAATATCTTTTTCTTTTGCAATAAATTTGACACATAAAGTGATAACTTTGGAATTCTTCTTAGTTTTAATTTAATTAATTGCATATGGATAAAGCATATAAATAAACCATTGGAATTCTAGTTATTGAAACATACAAATTTTGATACATAAATATAAAAGAAAAACAAGATAATGGATGGTTCCTTTTGGAGTTTGTTTAAGTGAATAATTAAAATATATAGAAGGAAATTTAATCCCTCGCTTGAACATTGAATGAATTAGAAGGAAATTCCGTCATCTTTTTACCTTGATGTATTTATTTGGAGCCACCTCAATAGCATATTTCCGTGCATCATTTAAAAAAAGAAGAAGCGGTCAACATGTCCCTGGTTGCAAGGAAACTAATAATACATTGGAATTGAATATCACCAGAATTGTAGCAGTTACAATTTTTATTTCACGAGGGAGAAACTACTAGCCTTTTTACAAAATAACTAGATGATTCCTCCATTCGTCTATGTTGAGAACAAGCCACTCTATGTTTTTAAATTTTGCTGAGCATTGTAATTTCATTTAAAATTGATGTTATGGTTTGTGCCATTGATTTATTCAATGTAGATCTTATGAAATCGTGGTGAAACTGCTAAGTTGGAGTTGATTGCCGAGTCCTGGGTTAGCAAAACCGCCATATCATTTGGCTGTCCAAGATGATCGAAGTAAAGGAGAAGGGTTTGCTGTCATTTACTGACGTGTTTAGTAATTCATCACGTCAAGGCAAGGAAGCATCTGCGTATACCATATCGACTATAAGAAAGGATTGATTCCCAACAAATAAATGATGAAAAGAGCCACGTCTTTTCCTGTTAGGTTTCTGGTGCATTAGATTACTGTGAACAGTTCAGCTTCTATCGCCAGTAACAACTCATCTTCTCAACAAAATTCTGGATTGCAACGTCTTCGGAAGTAAATGTGATTGATTGAACATAATCTCCTTAACTGAAGCAACAAATGATTGTGGTAAAAGTCATTTGAACGCTGCCTTATCAAGCTAAGAATTAACAGAATATTGCATAGATTCGGCGCCAGAGGAGATCATTTCAATTGCAACATTTATTAATATTGTATCAATATGCAATCATTGAGGGAGTATTCATCAACTCGTTACCAATGGTACAGAAAAGCACGCATTTGAAGCTCCACCATATGCCCAGATTGCTGCAAAAATACATAACAGAATTGGTCATCTGACAACATATCCATGCCATCTACCAAATCGCAATTAAAGGTAACAATTGCATGTAGCAGATAAACTAATAGAGAGGATTGATCCACTGCAATAATTATGGAAGATGAGCCACCAAATGCAGATTTTAAGGAGCGTCTAGTTTGCATCAAAAGATCACCCGTAAGGGTTACGGCTCCAAAGCTTCGTTGGGCTCCAAGGTTCGCCAGTGTAAAAGGGAAGTTTATCTTTCTTACCATTCCAGATAAATATTTCATTCATTTTTTTTTCAATGGTTGATAAATCCACAAAGTTAGAGACATATTGTTATTTAATATGAATTTTGATGATGTAGAGCGATTCTAATATGAATAACATTGCTATAAAGGGCTAGTTCAATCAATGCAAAGGGGTGAAAGCTGTCGGAATCTTTGTGATGAGAAATAGTTTTACTTAGGGAGAGTCCATTAAAACCGCAGTTTGCAAATTCGACGGTCGAATTCATTCAAGAAATTGAATGTTGCAGCTGATATAGAGGAGACGGTTATGAGTCCTTCTGTCTATTTAAGCTGAGACAATTCGAATTGCCAATGGGAGAGGGATGGTCTCTACAGATCAGAAGGAACAATTTTGTTTGTGTCTTTCTTTCATTCTATTTCTTTTTCTGTAACTTTGTTACAGAAAGCTGGAGATGAACGCTTCCAGGATGTTTGAAAATTTATGTGTAATTCTTTTATTTTGAAAGCTGGTGGGTGGAGATGTTTCTACCAAAGGAGTAGCGCTCATCAGAGCTAGAGAAGTTTCATTCTTTAAAGTTCTGTAATTTTTCTATGTTCAATGGTTTTTTGGTTTTTGTAAACCAAAGAATAAGAAACATTGCTGCCAGTGGGGGAGAAGATATCTACAGTGACTCTAGGATTTTGCTAAACCACTATAGCCTGCATGTATTCTTTTGTAAACTGTGTATTTCAGAAGATGAACTCAGGAATCTTTGCCATCAATTTTAGAGAATATCAATTCTGCTCTATAATATTTTTATCACAGACCCAATTTGAAATTTTCTTTATCTTGTGATCATTTCAAGCATCTAATTTTGTTTTGTGAGATTGTTCTTATTTTACTTAATTGGATATATGCCAGATGAGTTTTATTTTTATGCTAAGTTAAATTTTTATGCTAATCTTTTTCTAGTTGCTTTAAATGGTTGTATAAACTTGCTGCATAAACATATTTTCAGAATCAGAAACATATTGTTTCTTGATTCTGGAACTATGGTTGGAATTACAGTGTTTTTGTCCTTACTTCATTAGACAAGTAATATCATTATTTTTTTATGCATCAACAATTTATTTTTAAAACTTGCTATTTTGCAGGATAGCATAGGATAGAGAATAGATTAAGTCTAGAGTTTGTTTTCTTAAATTAAGTTTTAGTTTTATTTTATAATGAAAGATACAATTTAGTTGCTGTTAAAGCCTGTGTGTTTTAAAAGCTATTAAAACTGTATGTTTTCCAGCCAATGAAATATGCATCTTAAATTAGTCATGCATCTCATGTTAGTTAGATTACACCTTTGAGATCTCTATTTCATTTTAAGAATTTTTATCACTAGATTGTTATACTCTCTTTTGAGAGCAAACTCATAAGGCAACGTGGCCTTTGTTCCGTGAGATTTAGTCATCCCAAACTCACCGAGGGTTGTTTTAAGCGCTTTGTGTGGACTATTTCTCCTTGTTAACTTCAGGACAAAAAATCCGGCCAACAAATGGTGCTAGAAGGAGGTAAAACAAGTGGTTTTATTTTTCAATTATTTTTAATAACCATTTATCCTTTCGCTCTATGATTTTTCAGCTTTTACATCTTTAATCTTCTATGTCAGCACATGTGTGCTTAAGAGCTAGTTAGATGACAAACTAACTATTTTATGAATCATTTTATTAATGTTATTTATCTTTCATAGATTAAGCCCAAATCTCTATTAGGAGTCATGTATCAAGAAATAATCATTCTACTCCATCTAAGATAGTTTATCACTTGTCAAAAAACAAATTTGATGGTGAAAGTGAAATTTCTGCAATTGATCATGTTTCTCAATTTTTGCAAAATTGTCTTACTAATCATGTTATCGATGAAGCAATCATTGGCAGATCGTTTGCTTTGACTTTCAAAGGCCGAGTTCGAAAATGGTTTGAAACTTTTCCATCTCAACATTCTTTACAACAATTCTTAGGTGAGCTTATTTATGCTTTTCACAATCCTGTAGAATTATTAAATCTTATGTCTTTTTCAAATGAATTAGATCAATCAGATAAAAATCGATTTTCTTCACATAATGATAGTCCAATTAATTCTAATCAAAGTTTATAAGTTATAAATCAGCATTATTGTCTAACTTTTTTCACCTCACTTAATCAGAAGGAATACAATGTATTAGATAATGTTTTTGTCCCTTCTGATAATGCTAATTCATCTTTATCTTTTCTTAATGAGAATAAAACTCTAAGACTAAACGAGGAAAGTTGTCATTCACATCAAGATCTTATGACTCTTTTAGAAGAGAAAGAGACCAAATCTGAAATGTATATTGAAAATACTTATCCTACATTAATTAAACAAGACCGAGATATCATTTTAAGGGATTCCATCCATGATTCTCATTTTTCTGCTGAGCCTTGTGTTTCATTTACACCTTTACCTATTTGCAATGAACAAGATAATCTATCAGGTTCAGATTTTTTAGTAAAGGATATTGATCTGATTTTAGGAGAAGAAATTAATGAACATTTGAAATCAAATGCAAATATTCAAATAGAAGAAAACTTTTCTTTCAAAGAAAATTCATTATCAACAAATACTTTTACTTTTCTTTCTTCATCCACCTATTTTTCATTATACCCTAATTTATTTAATAATTGTGCTTCTCAAGATAATCTTTCACATCTATTAGAACTTCATCCTGATGCGCAAAATTTTCATAGGTTTCCAATGATAAATTATCTTTTAGGGATGAAGAGAAAAAAACATTATTCTTTTGAATCTTTTGGTAAATACAAAGATGAGAATCATATAACTTTAGAAACACCTCTTATTGATTCATCACTTCATCACTTCTCGCAATTAATGAAGAGTTTCCTTGTTTTAATAATGAGTTAGTTGAAACTGAATTTTTCATTAAAACTAGTCATGATTCCCATTCATTTGATGACGACATGTTTAACACAATATGGGATGATACCTCATTTGATTCCAGTCACTCACTTCTTCGGTTTCAACCAACAATTATTAAAGATCCTCATTCTTCCTGTATTATTTCTCAATCGGGACACTTTATTGATAGTGATCGCTCATTTATAAATTCACATGCTTATATTTTCCATGATAGAGTTGCAAATGGGATTGAGGCTTCTTGCCTCAAGAAGTTTCCATTCAATGGTAAGGATTTATTTTTTGTATATGCAAGTAAAGATTTTAGTGGCAAGCATGAAGCATCTATTTTTCTATTTTTAATATATCATTTTCTATTACTAATTGAAAATGATGTTTTTCTTACAGGAATGAAAATGTTTCGATGGCTTCATTGGCTATTTCACTTTACTTAATTTTCATTACAATTGATTTCTCTTGTACATAGTTAGGCTTAGGTTTAGATTAGTTTTTCTTCATTTTTACCCTTTCTTGTTTTTTTTGAATAAATGCAGTTACTAAAGTGATGACAATTTCAAGAGGTGAAACTTATCAACACATTCAAGGATGTTTTCTTTACCTTTTACTCTCTTGCTTATAATTATATTTATTTAAAATTTTCTTGTTAAGTCATATATCTTTTAATTTTTCGAATTAATTGGGAAAATGTTTTATACATTCTTAAGATCATAAGAAAGAACTTTTAGGAAAATGAAGAATGTTGTTGCACATCAATACCAAAATCTTTTGAGTTGTAACTGCATATGTAATTAAGATTTAGTTTAAATTTCTTTGTTTAAGTTTGTTTTCTTTTGCATAAGAAGGTCCTAACTTATTAAAACATATTGCTTATTTTTAACAAATCCTTATGTCGCAAATTTTTTTTTTTTTAAAAAGAGAGACATATTTTTCATCTTGTAGAAACTAATTCTCTCTTTTCATTTCATTTGTGATATAGCTATTTCATTTTTTTCTCCATGTAAGATGTTAATTTATTCAGGCCTAAGTTTTCATTTTTGCATTTGCATATATCCATTTTAGATTTCTTTCTTTTATTGGTTTTATTTTTCAAGTTTGCTATGATTTGCTTTTTCAGTTTGCTTGAAGTTTGAGAGGGGGTTATTGTATATAAATAAATCTTGAGGCTTAAATCCAGTTTCTTCATCTATCTTGATTAGTTGTAATAACGTAGATTATCAAGATTTGCTTAAATTGATCAGTTTCTCTCAAATTTGATAAGGACCTGTAATTGATAATGTTTGTGTTTATAATCAGGATTTACCTTCAGCCATTTGTTTCTTTATAGTTGGGATAGCTCATAGATTTCCTTTTCAAAACTTAGTACTTGGAAAATATTTCTAAATTCACATTAAGTAGTCATTATTTTCGAAGTTTATTTACTATCTATAAAGATTTTGAAGTCTGCTCCATACGTAATTATCTATAATAAGTTGAATTTTGATTGGAGAATAGGAGGTCTCATCACGAGCCGACCTACTCATGATCATCAGTTTTATCAGAGGTAGCATCATTTATTATCACCAGGGTGACGGCTCTTGATTATAAGATCAAGAAACAGGAGGTCTCATCATGAGCCGGCTTGTCTATTCCTAGTAAAACTCGTGAATGATGCTGTTAATATCTGGTTACCAGGCCTAGACAATATTCTTTAGTTAAAATTTTATTTATTAAAAAAAAAAGTAAAGTTTAATAATTGGAGCAGTTCTTGAAAGTTTTTCAAATAAGTAAATAGATATATCTTTAAACTACTAATGTGGATTACCTTTATCCTAGGTACTTTGTTTTGACAGGGTAATTACTCGATCTTATGCGGATGTTTTTCGGACCGTCGATCTTCTAAATTTCGGGCAGAACTGTGAATTTTCCTAAAGTATTTTCGTGATTCTCCGCCTTCTGCATTCCATTGGAGGTTTTCGGGTTGCGGAAACCCATATTACTTTATACTTTTATTTATTGTCTTCCGCATTCCGCATTCTGCTTTTCGCTTTCCGCCTTCCGCATTCTGCTAGCGGATTCCGGGTTGTGGAAACCCATATTATTTTTATTTTAGACTTTGATTTCTCATCTTCCACTTTCCTCCTTCTAGAATTCGGGTTGCGAATTCCCATATTATTCTAGACATTTATTTCAATTCTTCTGCTTTCCTCTTTCTGCCTTTCGGACTTCGCGTTGCGGATTCATTCTTAACCGTTGATCTATGTCTCTCGAAAGATCTTTCCTCTATCATCGACCCTGTTACCAGTTATTCCTTGGTCATTCGTGAAACCCTTTGACATCAATGACAACTATATTGTCAATAGCTACACCAAGACCTTTTATGTTCTTTTGGTCAACCTTAAGGGATTACATCTGAACAACCTATGTCTAGGATATTTTTCATTCAGATAACCTTCAGGGCGTACTACATTTGAGTAACCTGTGTACCACGCTAGGGATCATTCTTTAGACTCAGATAACCCACATGGCATATTACATCTAAATAACCTATGTACAATGCCATGAGTCATTCTTTACATTCGAATAACCCGTAATAGGACTGATTACATCCGAGCAACCTGCTACACCATTATTTTTCCCACTCAGACAACCTGTCTCATTTCCCATGTGAGATATCATGTATCAACTATTTCTAGCATAGAACACATCAAGACTGATTACATCCAAGGATAACCTACAAGCTTCGCAAGGACTTATCCAAGGATAACCTACAGGATTGATTACGTCTAAGCAACCTACAAGCTTCACTAGAATGTTACACTCAGACAACCTTTCTTCTCTAGCTATGCTAGAAGTCTCATTTCGGATCACACCATGTCCTTCTCTGAATTACTCGAGCTTCACTTTCGATATTTCTAGCATAGAATCACATCAAGATTGATTACGTCCAAGGATAACCTTTGATCTTCATTAGGACTAATTACATCCGAGGACAACCTACAATATTGATTACATCCAAGTAACCTACAAAGTTCACCAGGAATTTTACACTCGGATAACCTGTATCACCAACTATACTAGAACTCATCACTCCCTCTTTCGAGGTGCCTAGATCTATATCACATACTAGAGCGTCAGTGCTCCTCTCTAAAAACAATGCAAGTCATATCAATAAAATCAAACAATAGCTTTCAAGAAACATACTACCTCACAACTAACCAAGCAAGTGAAAACTCATTCTTCCTTAGCTGTACTCAACGCCATGCAAGATCACATCCTTCCAAAATAGTAGATCATACTGGATCCCAAACCAAAGAAACAACCCAAGGTGATATTCCTGTTAGTGGAACTACCTTCCCAGTCCAAATTAACATAACCGTGTAGGTTAATCTTATGATTCACATCATATTTGAGTCCATAATCCATGGTACATTTTCGGTACCTCAGAACATGCTTTATCGCTACTAGGTGAACCTATCTCATATTTTCCAGGAACTAGATCAGGGTTTTCACCATAAAGCATATGTTTGGTATCGTATTCTTCAGATACATCAATGAGCCAATCATTTAACTATACATCGTGGCATTGACCTTCTCGGATGAAGCATCAATCAAAATCTTCAAGTTAGATTCCAAAGGTGTGGCCATAGCCTTGCATCCCAACATTCCAAATCTCTTCAGAATCTCCTAGGTATGATGCATACTTCCCTTGCCCAAGGAAGACTCCATCTGCACTCTGCCACACCTCCATGCTTAAGAAGTGGTGCATCATACCTAGGTCTTTCATCTCGAACTCTGTAGAAAATCTCCTCCTTGCATCTGTAATGAGCTCCTCATTTCCTGTTAGAAATAAGTCATCAACATATAACTGGAGCATCACTAGTCTTCTGCCTTCACCTTTGAAGCAAAGGTCAAGATATGCTTTATTCTCAGTAAATCCTAGGTCCATTAGTAAGTTGTCCATCTTGTCGTACCATGTCGAAGTTGAGGATCTTCTACAGTCGCTTCCTCTGAAGCAGAGCATCATTCTCCCACTTCCTTTTGTACTCTATTTATTGAAACATTATGTACTGGAGTGACAAGTAGCTTCTTATGCTACTAATATTCTATGTATCCATATAGGGTCATTCGATACCAATATCCTCTATCTTGAACTTTGTTGAAAAGTTCCTCTTGCACCCATCTATGAGCTTGTCATCCTCTATAGGATTTCATATTCAACCTTGTAGCAAAGGTTAATATATTCATCAATCCAAGTGATCTTGAATCTCCTCATGTAACTGTATGTGTTATCCCATGGGTTCCTTCTGATCTCGTACAAGGCCTTCTTTAATTTGCACACATGAGTCTGCCCGTCACATGTCTCGACTCCTAGTGACTACTCTACGTACACTTCCTCCTCGATTACACCATTCAAGAATGTTGTCTTGATATCCAACTGGTGTATCTCACATCTCATACCTGCATGTATGGATATAATGGAAGTGTACCTCATAGCTGGTGCAAATGTCTCTTCGTATTCTATGCCTTCTTTCTATGAGAAGCCTCGTGATACGAATATTTCCTTTTATCCCTTGATGCTGCCATATTGCTGCGGCATCCTAGATCTTGTAGATCCATATGGAAGACACTACGAGCTTTCCTTCAGGTCTCGAACCTCCACCCTAGACATCATTTATTTTGATCAACTAGTACTATTGATCATAGTCTCCTTCTCTTTCTTCTTGGCTACTTCTTCATAGCTGGAAGGATCTACATCAATGATGTCACTCAGTTGTGTCACACAACTAGAGTGTGTCTGAGGCCTCTTACTTTATTTGGAAGTCTCGTCGTACTTTTATTTATCTTGGATGATGTCTTATGCCCAATATGGTATTCATTTCTTGAGGTGAATCTACCTTTCTCTTTATCTTCTTCTGAAGCTAATTCTTTTTTCATGGTGTCTCTGACCCTGGGAGCTTCAGGTTTTTCTTCTGAACTGTCATTACTTATTATTTGGAACGATCTATAAGTTAAGTTCAGGTGCATGATTAGAAACATCTCATGATTTCCAAAACATATTAATAGCAACAAATATATGTCACACATTCATGCAACTATCTTATCTAATGCTACAACATCCATCCATATCTCGTACACATATAATAATGTCTAGATGCATTCTACCCCAATTTTATTAAGAGTGTGTACTACTTCTAATATGTCATCAAAGAGGTTTCAATTTAGTTAAGCAGCAATCGAATGTTGTACATCACCATTGAATTCTTACCCACAATGTGCAATTCAATAATATAAATGCAAACACTCAAACATGCATAATAAATCAAATGAATATAAACAAGTGCACAACCAAACAATATCATGAAATGAAAATTGAATACTTATCTTTATTTGTTTGGTGGGTAGACTCCTTCTCGATCCTTATTTCCTTGCAATAATAACTTGATTCTTCTTCTTCATCATCCTCTTCATCCAAATGTTGATATGGATAAGAGGTTCTGCATGTTCCTCATCGCTTGAGGAATCTTATTTGAATCGTGAGAGCTTGATCTTTAGTTTCTCCCATCTTCTCTTCTCTTGTTATAAGCTAATCTTCTTCTTGTGTGCACTCTTCCCAGAGTCTTCTGAAGGTAATCAACTTCCTTCTGGAACACATTTCTTGAATGAATGAATCCCATGATCTTGGGAGGCCATTAAAGATGGTTATAACAATCTCTTCTTCTTCTTCGATTGCTTCGCCATGACATCAAATATTGATCCAAATATTTTTTCTTCAAGGATAAGGGAGATCCTATACTTCCATGCTTGGAAGTTGTCATCTTCACCAAGCTTGTCATCAAGCTGGGTGTGATGAGTCATTTTGAAATAAGAACCTCAAACGCAAATAACAAAGATTTAGATCTTACGGATTTGGGGTGTCCGACTTGGTTCTGGAGTTGGCTGATCTAGGGTTTATCAGAGAAACCCTAATTTTACAAACTTGGAATTTCAAACTTTTGATTGAACAAAAAGATGGGCCTCTGCAAGGATATCTGTCCAATGTACTCCTTTTATGAAAACAGTGGTGGGAAGCTCCCGAAACAGGAATCCCTAGTTTTCCAATTTATTCTGCAGAAATGTATGATATTGTTTTTTTGTGTATCCGAAGTTTTGGCTCCTTGAAGTCTAAAACTTCACACTGAGATAGCCTGATATATATTATTTCCAACCTCATAGGTTACAGTAGAAATGTATTCTCCAACTGGGACTTATGCTGAGTTTTCCAAGGTGACTATTTTGGGGATTGTTCAGCATATCAAACTTGTATGGACTTGCACGTGTCACTATTTCACATTCTTGGCATGAAAAGAGGAAAACAGAAACTACAGTTCATTCCCTACCTATAACATCTTGTGAAATTTCATTTGGACCTTCCTAGTCCGAGACATAGCAATTCTCTCTAGGTCACCTGTTTATGACTGTATTATAAAGGAGGTTGGAACCCTGATTTGGAGGAATCATATCTCCTGAAGTACAGCGAATATGAAGCTAAAACGTTTACACAAGGTACAAAAAGATTCCCTATTCAGTATGTAAAATTTTTGGCTTCTGATCCTTCTCCAATATCACGTTAGAGCAGAATTTCTAAGATGACTAAATTCAGTCTTCTAGGGTTTTCAGGCAAGAAACCCTAATTTTCATTACCATTGTAGTTGTATTTCAACTGCACAGTTCCTTCTTTCAGAGTGGCGCTGATACCATGTTATTTTTTCTTACTATCTGATTAGATTAGCTAGGATCTTTATCTGAAAGAATAAAAAGTACAACAATATGCATAATATATAAAAGATACACAAGACACAAAGATTTTCACTGGAGAAACCATAAAGGAGAAAACCTTGCGCACTTCCTTAGAATAGTAAGATGATCAAAAGCATTAATAAGAAGTATTCGGAAGCTATCTATCTCTCCTCCTTTGACTGTCTCTCTCTCTCATGCGAACTTGAGAGTGTGAGGTGTCTATAAATGAGGGAGAGTGCCTCCCTATTTATACCCTTTCAAGTGACTGACCAAACATAAGACTCGACCCTACATGTCTTCTCACATAGGGCCCACTTCTCCCAGAGAGACTAAAAGTACATATTACATGATGTTACACTAGGTACTATTTCCTCGACTTACAACGGAGGCTGTACATCAAGGTCTAGACACAATTTAGACATCCCGTAAAGGGGTACACACATCCCCAATGGGGGTGCAACAACATAAAATGACAATATACATCAGAATATTTTCCTAAGTTACAAATACATCAACAATTGGAGAATAGTATAAAGGCCATAGTGGATAGGCTTCAGTTTGTGATGATGTTCATATTTAAAATGCTTTCGTTGCATGCAAAACCATGTTTATCACTTGGAGTAAGAAAACATATGGGAACGATGAGAATCATGACATGATTTTTAGTGTTGTTGGGATTCCTTTAGAATTTCTGAAACTTGGCCATGCTTGCATACTATAGTCTGTAAAAAGGAAAGAGTGGATGATTGTTCTTGATGTTGGTGTGGAGTGTCAGAAGGATTCAAGGTGAGAGACAGTTCATAAGGGGCTAAAGTTTGATATCCAAACCATGTCTCAAAATCAAACATCCTAGTAGAAATATGTACAACTCAATTATAACTATGCTTAATGGCATGGAGTGTTTTATCCCACTATTTGGTTTTTACAAATTGAATGTGAATACCATGGATAAGTCTACAGTAAACTACCTTGGTTTGACCATTGGTTTGAGGATGAAAAATAGTAGAATATTTGAGTTGAAAACCTAGTAAATCCCATATTGTTTTTTAGAATGTATTGATAAAGCAAGTATCATGATCATAGATGATTCTAGTAGGAAGGTCAAAGTGTGGCCAAACATGGTGAAAGAACAAGGAATCAATCTAGGAAGTAGTAGTGATCTTAGTGCAAGGGATAAAAAGAGACATCTTAGAGAAATGACAAATAGTAGCATAGATAACATCATAGCATCATGTTTACATAAGGTGATAGGTAAAGCATTAATGAAATCCATATAAAGAGAGTCCTAAGGGTAGGAAGGTAGAGGAAGGGGTTGATAAAAACCAAATTTGCGATTGGAATGTTATGTTGGCTACAGGATGCACAAGCATGAATGAAATTATCCACAGCCTTAAGAGTCATAAGGGGGCCAAAATAATTCACGATGCAAGTGTTGAAATGTATTAAGAATCCAAAAATGGCCACCATAGGAGAAAGCGTGAGCCTTCTTGATGAAAGTAAGATGATATTCAAAAGATGGGACACATAACTGATTAAGTTTATATAGCCACCCATCTCTGATTGGGTAAACTAGAAATGATGTTTGATTAACCTCCGTGGGTGGTTGTACATCAACCCATATCTCTGCAAAGAAGGGATCAACAACATAGAGAGGTTTCCAAGCCTCATAGGAATCACAACGCACAACCAGGTGTTGAAGTACCTATGTAGGAGGGTGGATCAAGATATCAACCATCTGACTGGACATTCCATTCTTGTATTTAATTAACAAATGGAACTGTTGAATGTAATTGGCCAACTTTAAATGAGGTTAATCTTGAATATTAGTCTTAGAATGGATGAAAAAAAATGGATGATGGTTTGTGTGGAGGATTCTTTCTTTACCTAGGATGTAATGGCATCACTATTTCAATGCTTGGACCAAACTATAGAACTATTTGTCATAAGTGCTATAATTGTGTTTTGCATCAGACAATGTCTCTAAACAGTATGCAACAGGGTGTCCTCCCTCTTTAAGAACCATGAAAATAGTGTTGGAATTATTATTTATACTAAGAGGGGGGGTGAATCATTATAAAGAGCATATTATACAATTTTTTACTTTAAAAAAATATGCACCAATTTTTGTTTTATCTAACACAGCAAGAAACACAAATGCACAACTACTTCGTATAGTATAGTATAGTATACACACACACACACACACACACACAACATGAGACACCAATCTCCAAATTTGAGCACCAACTCACTCAGGAACCAACCAAATTGCAAGCATCAACTCGTCGATTACAAGAACCAACCTGTAAGGCTTCAATCATCTATGCAAGCATTGACTTGCTGACTTGAGGAACTGACTTGAATGGATATTAGTACTATAGTGCAATATCCAACTTGATGTTTTCAGACACCAACCTTATTGAAGATTGCAATCTCCTCTTTTTGTTTTTTAGCACCGACTGAATGGAATCATCAACTCCCTCTTATGCATTTTCTAGCACCAAATACCTATTATGTGTTCTCCAACACCAATTGGAAGGAATCACCAACTCCCTCTCCTTTCCCCTTCCTATCTCCATGAAAAGAATACATTTGTATAAAAAAATCAATGTTGGTCCTAGGAAAATTCAGAAAAAATTCTGCTAGAATTATGCTCTGAAATATGAATTTTATGGTCACCCAAAGGAAGAAGCTATGACAGAAGAATATGCGACAGAAGAATCCTTGTTAGAAGGAACCATGACATAAGAGGAATAAAGAGAGTTGAAAAGAAGAGTTTGACTCATTCTGTGCAAAGAGTTAGTTAGACTAAATCTTTTGTTTTAGTAATAAAGCATGATTGTAATTTAGGCCGATAGTGCCTTTTTTTTAGAGATAAATGAATGTATTAAAATAGAAAGACAACCTATTGACTGACGTTGAGAGTCAGTCAATGGTTGAAACAAGAATTGCAAAAGTGGAAAATATTATAAAAGCACTAACCCAAGCTATGTGTGGGTTGGTCATTAGAGTGGGTTGAATATTGATCATAGAGAGAGTTGCTTAGTCAGAGCATTGATCCAAGATCTATGCTTATCGACCATTCAGAGAGAGAGAGAGACCAAAACTAGAGAGAATGAGATGAGATATGAATGTATGAATTGTAAATAAGATCAAAGAAAAAGTCTGCAAGATAAGTGCACACACCAAATGTGCCAAACCAATTCTCATGCCGAATGAAGAGCACCTTTGGGTTTTTTTTGGAATGGGTTTCCACATTATATCTTGTCTCTGTGTGTTTTAATGCTTATACTATTTTGAATGCATGTTTAATATAAATAATCCTATATGAATGTGTTGCACAAATCTAATGGTAAATGAACTTATATATATGTGTCGCACCTATACTGAGTTAACATAAGTTAATGATTTATGGTTATGTTTTCATATATGTTGATGGAATGGTAGATGGTTTCCTTGAATGAATGTATGAGAACAAAAGTATAATTACCGATTTTGGTCGAGTGACCTGATAGAATTATAGAGTGAAATCCTCGACATAATTGCAGAAACTTGATTCTAGAAGCCCCCATAAGATATCTCGGGTGAGACTTCATCTGTGTCCAAGGTGTTTCCCACCTAGTTCTCCTCTATTGAACCAATGTCTTGGGTCTTGTTGATGAACAAAGGGTCTGAACCTAGGTCAACCGAAATTTAGGCCAAAAAATGGTTATGTTGTCGGGACCGTGAATCATTCCGATAAGATATGTTTTGGTACCCGATGAAGCTAGAAATCCAAGATTGGGTTGATTATAAGGCACTATAGTTTGCAAGGGGAGAAAATGAAGGATAAAAACTAAGTCCGACTGAATGGTTGGAGCGATACCTTTACAAGGACATTCATGAAATTTTCTTTAGCGAATTACCAATTGTATTGCATGAGCGGTTATTGAATTTAGTAACCCACAAGAATAATTTCCAAGGAGGAGAACCGGTAGAATGGAGTCCTGAGTTGATCCAACGACTGAAGAGGGTGAGAAATCCTATATCTAGGGATGTCGATTTTTTGGGTCGACAGTATTCAGGGCGGATATATCAAATAAATTGCAGTCGACAAGATAAAATCATACAATGATACGAAAAGAGAATTTTTCCAAGGTCCTAGAGGTCATTATCTGAATCATTTGAAATTGTGGACTAAGATGGTGTGTGAAAAAGGGATCCTGAGAATGGAGTCCGACGAGTAAAAATTTGTGCGCAGTACTTAGGATATGTCCCAAGAAAGATTATAAGTAAAATAGGTGGAGATAAACTGTGATGTTTTCTGGAAATAGTGAGACTGAGCTAGAAGGTGGACGCCTAAGGAGTGGACAAATATTTTAGTCGGGAAAGAGAAGAAGGGTTGCGACAAGAAGAGGAAGTTGCAGTGCGACCAAAGGAGAGGAATATGAATTTGTGTTGAACCTTGATGGAGGATCTTACGACAAAGAAGAGGAGTACCAACTGATGTCCAAAGAAGTCGAAGGAGAAGAAGCACCGAACATGGATCAAGATTACGACATACCCGCAACCCCGCGTACATAACCCAAAGTAAGATCGAGAAATGCATCACCTAAGGTAATATCGAGAAACAAATCACCCAATGGTTTTTTTAATCCCATTAACAATAATAGTGGAAAAATCAGTCATGAAACTCCCACTGGTGGAATTTTTAATTCAGTAGTACCAAGAGTAAACAAAATGATATAAAGTTACCAATATTTAATGGAAATGGGTTAGAAGACCCTGAGCACCATTGGTTTCTATGCGAATATGTATGGATTGTGTGATAGGTCCAAGATGAGGCCATCAAGAAGGCTCAAATGATAACAACCCTTCGAGGTCGTTAATTGGACTAATACATGAAATTTTATGTGGTCCCAGTAGGAATCCCGCGGAAGACATTAGATAGATTTTGGGAAGATTAATAGATAAGTTCAAGAAGCCCAAATATGAGTCAAAGTGTATTATATAAATAAAATAAATTAAGAAATTACTTACGGATTCTATTTGGTACTTTGACCAAAGATTCAAGAATTTGATGGCTAAAGTAAGTTTTCAAATGTTGGACGTCCAAAACAAAGAATGGTTTATTGTGGCGATGTTACCAAACATCCATATTAGTTTGATGTAGCAAAATATCGTAACACAGAGTAAGGCTCTTGAAATCGCTATGAAGTTGGAAGCCTCACCAGTCAGAGAAACTAGTGCAGTAATGATGTAGATCCAATCACAACTTTCCAACCTTACATTGCAACTTTAGGACATCAAGAAAGGAAATTAAGTACAAGAAGAACTATGGTGTGCCAAATGAAGAACCGAAGGAAATCATAAATACAATTGTCCAATGTTTATGAATTATGCACATTAGGAGCGCCGAATCCTATGAATACAAAAGGGATGTCTTGGTGTATAATATTCCAGAGTAGAGGACATCGGTCATAAGAATGCTTATACTGACAGAAAATCGTAAGTGCACCAGCCAATCTATACTGTAAATTTTGTCATTCAATGGTCCACAACGAGAAATATTGTAGAGCATATCAACTAATGTAAGAGAAAACAATTGACACATACCTAATGAATAATGATGAACATATGCAGGCTGAGTGAGGTCAGTCTCAATTTCCTCAAAACCAGTACCCTTAGGATCAATATCTGCAAACACAATACCATCAACCTAGGGGGTGTACTTTTATAGGTTGAGGACGATGAGGAGGATTTGGTCGTGGAAGAGGCCAAGTTATATGTTATAACTGTGGAGAACCTAGACACTTTTTTGGGGAGTACACAAATCCTACTACGACCTATTCATATTGTAAATATTTTGACCATACTATCTAAGAATTCCCTCAACTAATTGGAAAATGCCAGTCTAGGAATGTGGGAAATCATAACCCACCTCAGAATCCCAATTCGAACATACAAACGATATCTTCTAAACCTAGAGAGCCAAATATTCCTGTCGTAACCAGAGGAGGTGTTGTGAAGGGAGCAAGTCAAGAAGCACCATCTGGACAACCAAGAGTGGGACTGACATCACAAAATAAAGCACCATTAGATGTACAAAAAGAAAAGGATACATTCTTGGATGCTCGACATGAGTTCATCGATGAAAATCAAGTGTCAACTTTTTGTGTTGATACAAAGGAAGGACCGATATTGGAGATACCTCAACAATTCGACCATTTGTTCCAGAATAAACAGACAGACAAGGTTAGTAAACTAAAAGAATTCTTTAAAAGTTGTTTATCACTAATACAAGATAAATATGTTGTTGCATAATTGAGAACATTAATAGAATAACCTCAAGAAAATGTGCGACCAGAAAGAAGGGTTACTATGACTATCCAAATAGGATATTATGACATGGACTAGAAGAACTAGAAGAACTAAGGATATTATGACTTGGACTAGAAGAACTAAGGGTGGTCACATCGCTTGATCCTCCAGAAGACTAGAGGTATGTTGAGCAGGTGAATAGTGAAGGGAAAGGTGGATATATGGACCACATCTATAACATTACNAAAATAATAAAATAATAGTTATTAATTTTGGAGGAAGAATGAAAAAAACTACTTTTTTTGTTCGTATTTTCGACATATCTCCCTGTGGTTTTACTCAAATCCTGAGTGGGAGAACTCATTGGATGTGGAATTTAATTCCGCATCCAATGAGTACCCACTCTGCATACTTTTGACAGATGGAGCTACCCCAGAAATAAGAAATACCTGAAAAAACGTGATGATGATCACGTTTTTTCAAGTATTTCTTATTTTTGGGGTAGCGGTGTCTGTCAAAAGTATGCAGAGTGGGTACTCGTTGGATGTGGAATTAAATTCTGCATCCAACGAGCTCTCCCTCTCAGAATTTGAGTAAAACCACAGAGAGATATGTCGAAAATACGAACCAAAAAAGTAGTTTTCTTTTATGTCAATTCAACCATTATGGTTGACTCATTTTATTGAAATTCTATTGGTTCCTGAATTCCAACTCACAAAATTTATTGTTGGTGCGTTTTCTTATAAGCCCCATTTTAGACCCCAAATTTCCTCTAATGCTTCTACAATGAATGATTATGTGAATCCAATGGATGACGGAAAACTCAGTTGGTGAAGCGTTAGTTCCTGCACATCGGATTCTGGAGAATATTTGTAAAACTAACAGAACCAATTGCATGAATTGTTAATGAGAAGATGCACAATAATTACAAAATATGTGTGACGGGTAGGTATCGAGGTATGTTATCTACCTACCTATGAGGGCTTGCATAACCTGGAATCTTTTTTGATAGAATTTGAAGAAAAAGTAACAAAACACCAATGATTGTCAGCTTTGGACTTTGCATTGAAGGCCACACTTTCCACATGGTGGGTCACACATAAATAGTCTATATCAGAATGGACCCAATTATGAATATTGATGGAAGTCCAATTTGGAGAGAAGGTGATGTACATTGGCAAAAATATACATGAATTACTAGTCCTGTCGGGCACATTGAGAATTCTAGTGCGAGATGGGAGGCATGCCTGCGATAAGAATGGGTCCATCAATTTGTACACACATTAGATATGATACCACATAACTGGTATACATCGGTCAAGATGTGACAAGGAACAACAGAATGGGAATATTTAGCTATCCTTTTCACCCAGACATTTGAATTTGTCAATGATCATCCATCGATTGATAATTATCTACAAGTAATTAAGAGTAAGATATTTGAAGATATTCTTGTATCAATGGAAAATTTTAATCAGAGCAGCGCGATAGTCCAACACTGGATGGAGTGTTATAATGTAACACGTGAACCAGATGATGATGATCCCCGCAGTATAAACATTCTTGAGTCTGAAGGAACTCGTGCGGTGAGTTTCAATATATGTTCCCCACTAAGTTTTCTGAAATGAAAGACATTTTCAGATATCTTGGAGAAATGAAGATTCCATTGAGTCTCGACACAAAACCTATTAATAAACGACCATATCGACTCAATACACACTAAAAAGAAAAGGTTAGATATAGTTAGATCGAATGTTGGATGCGAGTATCATAGAACTTTGTAAAGAATCTGAGCGGATCATTCTGATGGTAGTGCAAGATAAGCAAACTATTGGTGAAGTGCGTATTTGTGTCAACCTAAGGGAGATGAATTATTCCTGCCTGCATGACCCATTTACGAACCCGTTTGCAGATGAGTTATTGGAGAGTTTCAGGGGGTAAGAAGTCTATTCATGGACTGATGGATTTTATGGTTACCATCATATCATAATTACGAAGGAGGATCGACACAAAACAACCTTTGTAATGAAGGGGGGATGTTTCCAGTATACAATGATGCCCTTTGGAATCAAGAATTCATATACTCCAGAAATATCTTCTAGTGAGTCATCTAACTCTAAGGATTCCATTGAAGGATCAATATATTCATCTCATAAGAATAAGAGGAAGATGTCTTCCGAGAAAAACTAAAATGGAGAATTTAGGAAGGTCAAACCTCCTACATTTGATGGTGACGTAAAATCTAGTCAAGAAGTTAAGGCTTGGATTCTTGGGATGCAGAAGTATTTCCAAGTTCAAGATTAGTAAGTAAACATGAAAGCAAGTGTGGCCATATTCAATATGAATGGAATGGCATCTATATGGTGGGATCGACTTAGGAAAGTGAAGATGATCAATTAAAGGAATATTGTGTAGAAGAAATTCAAGAAATACTTCAAGCAAAAGTACCTCTCTCATAGGTACTATGATGGAAAAATCAAATAATTCCATGAGATTAAATTGGACCAAATGACTATGGAGGAATATGCAAATAAATTCTTGGAGTTGTTGAGTTAGGTCAAGTATATTAGGGATGATAAAGTGAAAATTCAACATTACAAAGATAGAATTGAGTTTGATGAGTGTCAAAATCTAGATGAAACCATAAGAAAGGGAAAGTATTGTTAGGATCAAAGCAAACCAAACTAGATTTCCATAAGTCATGGAAGGACAAGAAAAATCAGAAGTTTGATAAAAGGAAGAAGGGGTTCAAGTCTCCTCATTTCAAAACTCAACCAAGATAGCCACCACAAGATGTGAAAAATCCCCTTAGGATGATGGGATACAAGCCAAGAGAGCCACTTCCATGTTGGAAATGTGGAGAGGACCATTTTCTTAGAAATTGTCCACTTCAGAATGGGAGTGCAAAGTAAGTTCATAACATTCAAGAAGATGCAACTGTGGGTCAAGTGGTAAGGAAAATCGATAGAATTTATGTTGCACTAGAGGACAACCAAGCATATCATGAATTAATTGTGGTTGAGGTTGAATGTAATATTGCTAAGGAATCTATTTCTATTTTAATTGACCTTGCATCTACTCAAGGTTATATCAGTCCTAAAATTGTTGAGATTTATGATTTAAAGAAAACCAAGCATAGTAAATCATGGTTGCTCCAACTAGCCACAGGAACCAAGAAAACATTTAGTGAGATGGTGGATAAATGTTCATTAGAAATGGGTGGGATATTCACTTTTTATAATTTGAATATTTTGCCACTCGGTTCATATGATATTCCCATTGGAATGGACTACATGGAAGCACATAGAGTTAAATTTGATTGCTACAAAAAGATTTTTGAGTGCATTGATGATGAAGGAAACCCAAGAGTTGTAAAAGGAATTCCAACGGAAAATTTTTCTAGGCATATTCTAGCCATGCAACTGAAGAAGTTCTATAGGAAAGGTTTTCAAGTGTATGCAACCCATATATTGGACAAAACATAAATTAAAATTCCTAGATTTGAGGAATATCATGTGCTATGAGAATTCAAGGATGTATTTCTTGATGAATCGTCAATACTTCCTCCAAAAAGGGACATTGATTTCACAATTGATATTATTCCATGAGAATCACTAGTGTCCATGACACCTTACAGGATGAGTACGCTAGAATTATTACAGCTGAAAATTAAATTGCAATGAATCATTCGAAAAGAAGTACATAAGGCCAAGTGTGTGTCCATGGGGAGCACTAGTATTATTTGTGAATAATAAAGATGGAACACTTAGTCTATTCATTGACTACATGGAGTTGAATAAAGTGACAATGAAAAACGAGTACCCATTTCCTCAAATTGATGATCTTTTTTATTAAATGAAAGAGGAAAAATTATTTTCAAAGATAAACTTGAGGTATGGTTACCATCAGGTAAATATCAAGGAAGAATACATTCACAAAATAACCTTTAGAACAAGGTAAGGACACTATAAATTTGTAGTGGTGTCATTTGGTCTCTCTATTGCACAAGCTACATTCATGTGCCTCATGAATAGCATTTTCAACAGGTATTTGGACAAGTTTGTCCTTATTTTTCTAGATGGCATTCTTATTTCATCTAAGAATAAATAGGAGAATGAAGAACACTTGATAATGCATTTGCAATTGATAAGGGAGCGTAAGTTGTATGCAAAGCTAAGAAAATGTGACTTACAAAACTAAAATTCATTATTTGGGTCACATTATTTCAAAGGAAGGAATATTAGTGGACCCAAAAAAGATTGAATCCATCATGAATTGGACAACACCAAATAATGTAACAAAAGTGAGATCATTTATGGGTCTTATTGGTTATTATAGAAGTTTTATTGAAGGGTTCTACACACCCAATCTATTCTTTGGAAAAGAAGGGAATAAAATTTATTTGGACACAGAAATGTGAAGAAAGCTTCCAGTTGTCGAAGAAGCTTTTCACAAGTGATCCAATTATGAAAATTGCAGATCCAAAAAAAGACTGTGTGGTGTGTACATATGCATGTAAACAGGGACTTGGAGGAGGTTTTATGCAATACAATCATGTGGTGTGTTCTTAGTCTAGAAAATTGAAAGATCCTGAAATGAATTATGCAGCCACCCATGATACGGAACTTGTAGCCATAGTGCATGCTTTAAAAAGCTAGAGACACTATCTAATGGGATTAAAATTTGAGTTTATGACAGACCATTGTGGTCTGAAATATTTATTTGAGTAGCAAATGTTAAATGTCATGCAAGCTCGATGGATAGAATTTTTTTGTGAGTTTGATTTTGAAATCAAACACATAAAAGGAAAAGAGAATAAAGTGGGTGATGCACTCAGCAGAAATATGCATGAAATGCATGTGGCATCCATCACCACTTTTCATTAGATTTAAGATTGCATGTTGTAAATTATCTTGCTTAAGATGAACTGTATGTCCAACTAAAAGAAAATTTGCAACATCAGATTTTGGAAAAGAGGTATGATGGTTATCATTTGGAAGAGGGTGGACTTTTTATTTATAATAATATCCTTTATATTCCAAATGTAACAGAATTGAGAATTATTGTTATGGATGAAATCCATAAAATGCCATATTCTGGTCACTTAAGATACCAAAAAATAATTGCTACAGCTAGGAAAAAATATTTTTGGTCAGGGAACCCAAAATAGGATATTGCTAAGTATATTTCAATATGTATGAAATGCCAATAAGTGAAAGTTGAGAATCAACACCCAACATTCTTGTTGCATCATTTTCCAATCCCTGAATGGAAATAGGAAATATTTTCCATGAACTCTATTACAAGTTTGCGAACAACGATGAGGCAACATGATTCTATCATGGTTGTGGTGAATAAATTGTCAAAAATCAACACACTTTACACCAAGTAAATCTACATATAAAACATAAGACATTGCAAATATTTTGATGAAATAAATTTTCAGATTGCATGGGTTACCAAAGGAAATAATTTCATATAGGGATACCAAATTTACTTTAGATTTTTGGAAAAATATTTTTGTAGATTTGGGAACACAACTCAATTTTAGCACTACTTATCATCCACAAATAGATGGACAAATAGAAAGAGTGAATCAAGTTCTTAAGGACATGCTTCGTATGTATGTGATGGACAAACCATCGAAGTGGGAATATTATCTACACTTGGTAGATTTTGCATATAACAATGGGCAACAAGCTTCGTTGGGTGATTCCATTTGACTTTTTGTATGGACGAAAGTGCAAGACACCAATGACATCGGATAATCCAATCACCAAAATTGTACTTGGGCCATAATTGCTTAAGGAAATGGAATAGGAGGTTGCAAAAATTAGATGTAATTTGAAGGCATCCTAAGATAGACAACAAAATCCATGCATATAAGAATAGAATGCATAGAGAATTCATTGTTTGGGATCATGTGTACCTTAGATTGAGGACAAATAAGAGTTCATTAAAGCTTAAAACTTATGCCAAGTTGTCACTAAGATATTGTGGTCCATTTTAAGTGCTTGAAATTATAGGGCAAGTTTCATATAGAATTGCATTTCTTTCTAATACTAGAGATCATAATGTTTTTCATGTTTCTTTGCATAAGAAATATGTACATGATCCTAACAATGTGATTGATTGGGATGTGATTCGGGTGGTACTTGAGGGAAACTTCCAAATTTAGCTATTATGCATCCTAGAAAGCAAGGTAACATTGTTCTGAAACTGATCCATCCGATAGCTAAAGGTATAATGGAAACACTTCAGTCATGATGAGGCTACATGGGGGTTGGAGGATGCCATGAAAGAGGCATACCCATTTTGGTTTCGATTTTGAGCAAACACTGAGGATATTCCATTGGGGGGATTGTAATACCCCCAATTTTGACTTAGAATGTATTTAATCAAAATTATGTAAATAATGTAAGTATGCTAGTATGGATTCCTAGTGCGGAGCTCAAGGCAAAGGCCTAACTAGTGAATAGCTAGGAATGTATGATGTATATACTTTTATTGGACTATAGGATTGTCTTGTCATGACAATGTGAAATGTATGCAAATTTTATATTGGAAATTAATAAAATGGTCCAAGATGGTTGTGTAAATAACACTAGAGGGGATATGATTCCACCAAAGGGGAAGAGGAAAGGGGGCCTATGGGGAAACTCAATCCCACATTCCAAGTGGCAACCTTAGAACTCATCCAAAATATATCATGTGCTTTAAATGAGCCAATTATATGATATTGACTATTAAACCCAATCATTGAAAGAAGGTGTCGGGTTGGTGGGAAAAGTTAGTTCATGTAGTTATTGAGGCATGGAGATTGTGATAGTTATGTCAGTTATCAGTCGTACTTTTATTCTATGGTCAGAATCTACGTTAGTTGTATTTTCACCATCATATCATATCCATTGGAGTCAACACCCTTTTTATCATTCTCTCATGCATGTTTCTACATTACGTAGAGTTTCCTATTGTTGTTCATGACCATTATTAGACTGTGTATAATCTAGAAATTTGAATTTAGAGATAACAAGATTTTAGAAGGAAAAAATAAATGGTTGAAGGTGACAATAGAGGTTGGGAATGATAGGAAATATTGCCCATTGAATTATGATACTTTGGGATTCTTGAGAAGCCATAATTTATGCTACAAGAGGTTCTATATAGAATACAATAGATTGGCTCTTACTACAAACACTAGTAAGCACTCTAAGGGTTGGATTCCCTAAGGGAAGTGTAGATCAATGAAGGGGAATTCCTTCCTTGTGTTTTGTGGGGCAGTTGGAAGGAGTGCCATGGATGTGATGGTTGAGTGAGATCTATGTAGAACTTTGTATGATTTTTGGCTAAGCATAGAGAGCATAATGGGTGGTGGGATGAGTGAGAGAAACTTGTATGTGTTTCCTTTGTCTTGGTGTCCTCATAGCTCAGATTGGGGGAGACCTCTTAGTAGAAAGAGTATACGCTGGACATAGCTCCTACAGTTGGGTGGAAAATCACTTTTAAAAAGGCAATTGCTTATATATTCTTTGTTTAAAGATAAGTACTCTTTGTAATTTGATTTTCATTGATTTTTATTTATATTCATGTGATAATTATACCTGTAAATTGCATGTTGTGTGTGTGCATCGATTGATCTATTTCCATTATGTATTTACACACATGTTTATACTGTTATGAATTTGTAATTATGGTTATAGGAGAATTTTAGAAGCCCGGATTTAGTTAATGTCCCCTCTTGTTGGTTGGATTGAGCGATGGAGACATTACGCGACATCCTCCAAACCCTTGTAGTACTAAACCACTAACTAGTCAATAGTCCATTGACCAACACATGAAATATGAAGGGGATCTTGAATTCCATGAATGGGGATCCAAGTCGGAAAATAAATATCAGCCCAATCCAGGGGAAAATCCTCACCACCCATGAGGATGCACTCCCTCTAGGAATCCCACATACCAAGTAACTCCCTTAGTAGGTCCTCACACGACCTCATGAAATAAAACAAAAAGAACTTCAGAATCATTTGATCTTGTAGGGTTTGCTCAGCTACAATTTCACCTCACACATGGTTAGTCGCAATGTCATGATGGAACTCTTGTGACTTGATGAGTTCTATAATCATGATCACATATATTGCGACCACAAAAACCAAGTACCATGCCAATAATCAACCTAATAAACATAGTCAAATATAAAAAACAAAAAAACATGACCTTTTCTTTGAAATTCATGTGAATAGAAAATGTGCAAGAACCTAACTTCTACATGTAAAACTTGCACAGGAGACACATTCCTTTCCCTCACAATCACACGACTAAACATCAAATAGTTGTGTGGAATCACCATGCGAGACATACACTGCTCAGTCATGATATTGTGTGATTGTCCAGAGAACAACCACGTCAATCCGTCATGTGATTGAATAGTGCATGTCCCATGCTATGCATGAATGGCAAGGAAACCCCCATGCAAAACAACATAGAAATTCCATAGAAACTCACGTGGATGGAAACAACCTTAATAATCATTTGTACAAGCCTTTTAGTCACCTAAGCTAAGAATTAATCTGCTAGAAATGACAAGGAAGGAATGAGGGATTACATAGAAATCGCATAACTAAAACCTATTGTTCAAATATCCCAAAATCAACACAAATGCATCTAGGGAATCCAACCAAAAAATGACACAAATTATTTCGAAAGGGTGGCCCCACCCCTATTTATAACAAATTGACCCAAACTTCAAATACCCCATACGGGAAATCCATAGATCTATTTGACAAACAATTAGCACCATCGCGATTAACATCATGATATCTTCAGCAGGGTACCATATGTTTTGTTTCCCCTGAAACTTCATATGTCACTTTCCTTTCTGTCATCTCTCCAAGTATGTTATGTTTCTTGTACTCAATATTTTTTTTTTCAACATTCTCATCATGATCATTATTATTCTTGGGTATTGGAATCATGTGTGCAAGATTATCACCAAGAAGCACTTGCTCCATCATACAAAAACAGTGCATGGACCCCATTCATAGGTATATCATCTCAACCTTGCATATATGCATGGATCTCCTCTATTTACATTCCATCTATCTAGTAATCCCGCTAATATCCATAAGGTCATAGTTCCCAATAATGAATCCCCATCAATGTCACTTCCGTGGATAGCATGTTCCTCCATGGGTGTGTGCTCCACTACAACCCCATTAACACTTTGGCACCCATGATGTTGAACCACCAAGTCCTAAAAATAAGATAACTTAAAAAATTTTCCAAGCTAAAACCACATATCATCACCTTGCATTCTACCAATCACACCCCTCATATTCCCCATCACAAGTTATGTTCATGATTCATAAATAACCTCTCATCCTCTTCATGAGAAATATACCATCTACATTCCTCTATGTGTTAAGAACCCGTGTCAACCCTCCTATTTATTTCGTTAGTATATTTTTGTTGGATGCATATGCTTTGTAAGTCATCCCATGGGTATATTGTATTATCCCACATTCATGCGGCGAAATAGTTGTTTAGATAAGACTTAGTATATAAGAACGTGTTGAGGGAAATGAAGGCATCCATGAGTTATTTTGTATTGGGCGTGCTCAAAATAGGTTTCCCCCTCGAAGTGGCATGTGATCAATAAAATCTCTTTTGTACTCTGCTATTTCTATTATATCATGCATTTTCATTGTTTATTGTAGGAGTTTCCTCACATCTGGTATCATAACACTTTCTTGGGATCGTTGGGTGAACTTTCTGACAATTTTTTTCTTTTGCAATTCTTCCCGATGGTGGGATTATTGCAGTGGTGCTTCTTCTTTACATATGTATTGTTCATTTGAGTCATGAAATAAACCATAGTTGCTTAATTGTGGGAAGTACTTGGATATATCCCTAAAACGCATTATGAGGAGTACCACAAGAACCCCAAAGTAGTTGGCCATTGAGAGGACCTCCCAAGAAAAAATGGAAACGACCCCTACCTAATTGACTAGTTCCCACCCATTAGGTAAACCAAGAGTTGTCATTTGTGGCAAAGCAGTTATCAATTTTACCTAATTTGTGAAATGAGAGGTACTACCCCAATATGCAAGCCATTAGACAACAGTGGTGGTCGAGTGACTCCCTTGAAACTTTAGGAAGCTGAACATACCTAGGGTCCATATCTATTTCTAGTTTATAAAGTGCAGATTTCCAGGTCCACCATAGATCAATTCCATCGAACCGAATAAAAAAAGTACAAATTTATGTTTTTTTGGACATATCTTCTTTGTTTTAGCTCTGTTTCCCTTGAAAATTCACTGGAGCCCCTATAATTGCATTCTACATATTTCCTTCCTTGAGGACCCTATCCCAAATTCCACTTCCTGAAACCTGAAATCCCACATTTTATTATTTTTATGGTTTGCCATAAATTTTTCGATTCTCACCCGATCGTCTTCAAATTTTTCCACAGTGTATGTTTTCGATTTCTGCTTCCTTGTCCATCTCTGACAAATTTTCTCATTCTTTAACCCCGCTTCTGAAATTCTCATTTTCTACTTCCTTGTCTCTTAGAAAATGTCCAAAACCTAGTCAAACCCCAATTACCCACCTGTGTTTTTCCGAACTCCAAATTATCATTTTCTAAAAACCTTTATGTTTTTTTTTTCTACCCATTTCCCAAAAACAAAAATCACGGTTATGGTTCACCCATGTAGGAGAAAATAAACAAATGGAAGAATAACTTGCCGCCCTCAAGACCAAAATCCAAGATCTAGATGAAAATTTTCATAGCCTCCATCTTCAGCATTCATCCATGAGAAACCAACGACAACATGAGTCTTCTGCAGACACTGGGTTCTATTCTTCCAACAATTTTTGTGGGTCAAAGCTTGATTTTCCTCACTTCAATGGTGATGATCTGACTGGATGGATTTAAAAGAAGAACAATATTTCAATTTGCATAGCACTTTTGATGTCAATAAAGTCCCACTTGCATCTTTTCATTTGGAACATGAAGCCCTTCAATGGTTCCATTGGTACATCAAGGCTCATGACGAGCCAAACTGGACAGATTTTTCCCAACTCCTTTTGAAAATATTTGTCCCTAGTACTTTTGATGACTTTAGAGGATCACTCACCAAACTGGCACTGTGAAGGAGTATCAGACAAAATTTTTGAAAGAGGCCCATCACACAAAAGAATTGTCTGATGCAATCTATAAGAGTTGTTTTATTAGTGGTTTGAGGGATGCAATACGATTTGAGTTTAAAATTTTATGTCCCAACACAATGATGGAATCCCTAGGGTTGGCTAAGTTGGCAAAGGACAAGATCATGGCTCAACATCACTCCAAATACACTTGTTCCATTCAGAAATATGCTTCCCCAAAGACCTCCAATCCCGCCAACTCCTAGAACTACTCATATCAAGAATTTTTTTGAAGCCGAGATTCGGGCACGTAGAGAAAAAGGGATTTGTTATAATTATGATGAGAAATTCAGTCGGGGACATCGATGTTCTGAGAAAAATCTCTATCTCTTGTATGTGGATTCTATGCCCGCACCTAGAAATTCTGATGATGCTTAGGATCTAATAAATGATGAGGATGACATTCAATAGCTACCTGTTTACCCTCCTGCTCAGGATGACAATATAGAGATATCTCTCTATGCATTAGCCAGAGTCACCACCCCACAAACCATGTGGTTCAAGGGTTTATTCAAAAAGATCCCTCTTACAATACTCATTGATTCTGGTAGCACTCATAACTTCATTAACCCCAGGATCGCCAAGCATGATGATTGTTGTGTCCATCCTTTTTCCAGCTTTGAAGTCACGATTTCCAATGGGGGAACCTTACCTTGCAAAGGTAAGTGTCGTAATGTGTGAATCTCTACTAGAGATTATAACTTGTTCTCTAACATGTTTTCCTTTCCCTTAGGTGGATGTGATGTGGTTTTGGGTGCTCAATGGTTATGCACACTTGGACCCATTTTATGGGATTTTGCTTAACTTTGGATGCAGTTTTTAGACAAGGAAAAACACACATTGAAGGGCTTACAACCAGGGTCTCTCAGCATCATCAATTCACATCGCATGGAAGATCTCCTTAAGAAGAATTCACATGGTGTCATCGCTCAACTCCATTTCATTTAGATGGAACCTTCAATGGTCTCAACTACTCCCTTGGATCTACAAGAAATTTTGGATCGATATGCATGTGTTTTTGTTGAGCCAGTGGGATTGCCACCATCAAGACTAGAGGATCATTGTATTTCACTCCATCCTGGAAGCATCCTCCAAACATTAGGCCCTATCTCTACTCATTTCACCACAAGATAGAGATTGAGATGCTTGTTCGGGACTTACAGAAGAAAGCTATTATTCGCCATACTACCAATTCCTTCACCTCAACAGTTCTTCTTGTCCAAAAAAATGATAGGTCATGGCGCCTATGCATTGAATTTCGAGAACTTAATCACATCACAATCAAGGATAAGTTTCCAATTCCGGTTGTTGATGAGCTTCATGGTGCTCATTTTTTCTCCAAGTTGGATCTTCATTCTGGGTATCACTAAATTCAAGTTCATGAGGATGATATCCCTAAAACATATTTCCGCACACCTAATGGCCATTATGAGTTTTTGGTCATGCCATTTGGCCTCACGAAAATTACTTCCACATTCCTTGAATTGATGAATAAAATATTCCGTCCCTACTTGCGGAACTTTATTTTGGTTTTCTTTGATGATATCCTCATATATAGTAAAACATGGGTTGAGCATCTCCAACATATGGATCTTGTACTAAAATTTTTGTGATCGTCATCTCTATGCCAAAAATTCTAAATTTGTTTTTGGGTAGAAGGAAGTAGAGTATCTTAGGCATATCATTTCAGCACAAGGGGTTTGCGTAGATTTTACCAAAATAGATGCCATGAAAAATCGGTCGCATCCTCAAACAGTCGAAATCCTTCATGGGTATTTGGGACTAACTGGATACTATCGCAAGTTTTTAAGGATGATGGGAAGACTGCAGCTCCATTAACAACTCTACTAAAAAAGGATTTACATGGACACATGCTGCTGAGTGTGCATTTGACAAACTGAAACAATCTATGTGTACCACACCTGTTATAGCTATGCCCTATTTTTCCAAGGCCTTCACTATTGAGAGTGATGCTTGTGGCAATGGACTTGGTGTTGTTCTCCTTAAAGATGAACATGCCATTGCGTTCACCAAAAAATCCCTTTCAGGTAAGAATTTAGCCACCTCTACATATGAGAAGGAAATGATGGTTATTTTACATGCAGTATAGAAGTGGTGGCCATACCTCTTAGGGAATCGTTTCTACATCAAGACTGATCACCAAAATCTGAAATATTTCCTGGAACAACGGGTCCCATCCCCAACACAACATAAATGGGTTAACAAACTCATGGGTTACGACTATGAGATCACTTACAAGAAGGGTAAGGACAATCTTTTGGTGGATGCTCTTTCCCACACATTTAATGACCACGTTTTTCTTTCAGCTAATTTTATGCTTGCTCCAAATTAGTTACAATATGTTCAGCAAGGCTATGGAAATGACTCTTCATTATCTAAAATCGTCCAACAGTTGGCCAGTAACCCTTCTATTGTACTGCATTGCTCTTGGGATGGTTCTTCTCTGAGATACAAGGGCCATTTGGTGATTAACTAGAGCACAGATCTTCAACGGGTTGTCTTCTATGAACTCCATGCTTCTCTATCAGCAGGGTACTTTGGGTTCCTCAAAACGTATGAGCGGGAATGATGTAACTTCTTTTGGAAGGGAATGAAATGGGAAATTCAATAGATGGTGGTCAAATGTGATACCTGCCAGCGCCACAAGGATGAAATGACATTCCTTCTCGAATTGCTCGAACCCTTTCCTATACCTCCAAGGATTTGGATAGATATTTCGATGGATTTCATTGATGGGCTGTCCAAATATAGTCATTTTTGTGCTCTTATCGATCCCTATACTGCCTCCTCAGTCACACAAATTTTTATGGACCAGATATTTCATGTTCATGGAATCCCTTCTTCCATTGTCTTAACCTACGACGCAACTTTCACAAGTCATTTTTGGACAGAACTATTTCTCCTCACTAGCACCAAACTGAATGTAATACCCCGGTTTTGACCCCTTGGTATTTAATTGTACATGATATAATTACTGTATGTAAATCATGGCGAGGAGCTCAAGGCCAAGGCACTTCCAGTGATTGATATCTTATGGATAGGTGATCAAGGTTGACACCTATGGTTTTTGTGTGCTAAGTTAAGCACAATAGATATATTTTGATATATCATGTAAATGTACAAATTAATATAAAACCACATCTAGCTATGGGACTACAAATGTTAAAGAGATGGGGGAATGATTCCAAAAGGGATAGGGTGGGGAGTCAGTCAAACCCCCTGAGCCAATAGGGTGTGACCAGATGTCAATGGGGGAACCCATGTACCCATAGCTACCTTTTTGTCCTTTGTCCTCAATCATAAATTCCTTCCAGAAGTTGGTTGAGGTAGTTAATGCCTTGGGTAGAACAAGGACTGAGCAAGCCTGCAAGGCTGGAGGTATGCAACCTGGGAGGTTGCATTCTTTCATTTGTAGCAAGTAAAGTCACATTGGAATGTGTGCATATTCCCTCATCCCTGACTCGCATTGAACGTTGGGTTCATTCGTGTTGTTCGTGGAGCCTGCAGGGGAGATTTGTGTTTATGTTCATGCACGTTGTGGGTTCACCCTAGTTGCAAAACCGTGATTTGTTTTGGGGTTGGATCACCTATTTTTTACCATCCTCAGTCACGTAGATATTGGGGTGGTCTCCTTGTTTTTGTAAGTGAATATAATCCTGTAGTTTTACTGGTAGTGACCCTAAACTTATAACCCATGTGAAATCCAGACTTAAGCAAAATTTTGAAATGTCAGACTTAGGACATTTGCATTATTTTCTTGGTCTCCAAGTCTTGCAAACCAAAGAAGGAATATTTCTTTCCCAGTCTAAGTATGCTTGTGACCTTCTTCTTCCAGCTTCCTTGACAGGTTTCCAAATCCAGTTTCTGATGATGACAGTGAGGATGAAAATCCACCTCCGCCTGCTCATGTTCCTCCAATGACACCAGCACCAATACTTCCTCGATGGGTCCATTCAACATGTGAAGTAGCTGGTGATCTTTTCGGTGATCCTAGAGATCAACGTCGAACATGTTCTCAGTTTTAGCGAGCCTCTTCTCTTTTGGCTCAAGTTTCTGAGAATCATGATCCAAAAACTTTTGCAGAAGCTTCAGGAAATCCAGATTGGGATGCAGCATGGATGAAGAATATCGTTCCTTAATGGTGAACGATACTTGGGATCTTATTCCTCTTCCAAAAGGAAGAAAACTTGTCAGATGTAAATGGGTCTACAGAACTAAGTATGCATCAGATGGAAGTGTACACAGGGTACTCCCAAAAGACCAAACACCTTCAGAAACCGCTTCACACAAATAGATCACAGATCAACACACCAATGTTTGTCACGTGGTTAAAACCCTCAAGAGGGAAACAGTCCATGGCCCCAGCCAAATAGCTACTTGGAGTAATTTATTATGCAAAAGAAAGAAAGTTACATGAGCTTCTCATAATCGATCAGCTAGCCAAGGACCCTCTATGCTCTTTAAATAGAGATCATAGACCAATCAGGTGTTAAGCCACGGATCAATGGTAGGTATGATCTAAGAGAAGTTGAACTGTCGGATCACTCTATGTCTAGAACATATCGTGACCATCGGATTAGAATATTTACAAATGCATACTAATGCATACTAAAGAAACACAATTTTACCTAACGAATATATTACACAAGTTGATCTTAACTAACTCCTAAGTGTCTAAATATCCTAACATCCCCCCTTAAGAACAACTTGGGATAGGATTGAAGGATTACAAAAGTGACACTATTAGGAGAAGGAAGGAGGCATTAGAGCCTATCCCCCCTTAAGGACACATTCCTGAACCCCTAACATAGAGCGAAGTTTAGAAAACTTCGCTTACGTAAGAGACTTGGTGAAGATGTCAGCAACTTAATCATCTGTAGGGAAATAGAGCACTTCAATAACACAATCATGAACAAGATTTCTGATGAAGTGCATGTGTAGCTCAATGTGTTTGCTGCACTGATGTAAAACTAGATCTTTGGCAAGCTTGATGGCACTTTTATTGTCACACCAAAGAGGAGTAGGCTGCTGCTGCTCGAATCCAAACTCTGAAAGGATCTATCGAAGCCATAAAGCTTCCTGACTGGCATTAACTGCGTCTCGATATTCTGCTTCTGCTGAAGAAAGAGCAAGATCTTGTTGTTTCTTACAAGCCCAAGTGACAGGTCCAGATCCCAAACTAAAAACATAACCTGCAGTAGACTTTCAATCATCAGGATCGTCGGCCCAATCTGAATCATGGAAACCAACCAACAAAGGTTTCCCCCCTGTATTGTAATGAATCCCAAACTGAATTTTACCTTGAATATATCGAAGTATTCTTTTTGTTGCTTTCTAGTGACTTTCATAAGGAGTTTGCATATAACGAGCAACACGTCCAACGGCAAAGGAAATGTGAAGACGGGAATGAGTCAAGTATAAAAGACTACCAACAAGCTGATGGTACAGGGTGGCATCTACTTCAGGGGAAGTACAAGTGGCAGAAGGTTTGACTCCAAACTGGAAGGGAGAAGGGGCTGGTTTACAATCTTCCATGTGGAGCGATAAAGAAGGTCACAAGCATACTTAGACTGGGAAAGAAATATTCCTTATTTGGTTTGCAAGACTTGGAGACCAAGAAAATAATGCAAATGTCCTAAGTCTGACATTTCAAGATTTTGCTTAAGACTGGATTTCACATGGGTTATAACTTTAGGGTCACTACCAATAAGGATAATATCATCAACATAAAGAACAAGTATGATGAGATGGTTTCCTACTTTCTTGGTATAGACATTGGGGTCAGAATGGAATCTAGAAAAACCAGTGTCAAGGAGAAAGCTGTCCATTTTGGCATACTAAGCTCTAGGAGCTTGCTTAAGGCCATATAAGGATTTCTTAAGGAGAAAAACAAGGCTAGAGTTATTCTAAACATATCCAGGAGGTTGTTCCATGTAAATTTCCTCATGTAAATCACCATGTAAGAAGGTAGACTTGGAATCCATTTGATGGACTTTCCAGTTATGTAAGGCTACAAGGGAAAGAACAAGGCGGATGGAGTTCATTTTTGCTACAGGGGCAAAGGTTTCATTGTAGTCAATCCCTTCAACTTGGGAAAAACTTTGGCAACTAACCTTGCCTTAAGTCTTTCAACACTTCCATCTGATGCATACTTAGTTCTGTAGACCCATTTATATCTGACAAGTTTTCTTCCTTTTGGAAGAGGAACAAGATCCCAAGTATCGTTCGCCATTAAGGAACGATATTCTTCATCCATAGTTGCATCCCAATCTGGATTTCCTGAAGCTTCTGCAAAAGTTTCTGGATCATGATTCTCGAAAACTTGAGCCAAAAGATAAGAGGCTCGCTGAAACTGAGAACGTGTTCGACGTTGATCTCTAGGATCACCAGCAAGATCACCAGCTGCTTCACATGTTGAATGAACCCATCAAGGAAGTATTGGTGCTGGTGTAATTGGAGGAAAATGAGTAGGTGGAGGTGGATTTTCATCCTCACTGTCATCATCAGAAACTAAATTTGGAAACCTGTCAAGGAAGCTGGAAGAAGAAGGCACAATCGCCGAATCAGGCTCCCAGGCCAAAGAAGGCACACCCGCCAAGTTAGGCTCGTAGCCCAACAGATTTTCATCAAATTTAACATCTCTTATAATGATTATATCATGAGAATGTGGCTGAAGAAGTCTATAACCTTTTACATCTTCAGAATATCCAACAAATATGCACTTTTCACTTTTAGGCTGTAATGCTTTATGTTTTTCATCCGAAATGTGAGCCCATGCTTCATAACCAAACACACAAAAGTGACTTACATCTGGTTTAATTTTACTCCATGCTTCTTCCAGTGTTATACCCTATAAAACTTTAGTGGGTGTGTGATTAACTATGTAATTTGCACAATTTATGGCCTCAACCCAATATTGAAGACTTAGTCCTTTACATTCGATCATACAATTAGCCATTTCTTTTAAAGTGCAGTTCTTCTGTTCAGCTACACCATTTTGTTGTGGTGTATATGGAACAGTGTGTTGTTGTTGGATTCCTTGTTCAGTGCAAAAAGTAGTGAACTTGTTGTTAACATATTTTCCTCCATTGTCATATGTTAACTTAATAATTTGATGACCAGGTTATTTTTCAACAAGGGCCTTGTAGGCCAAGAACATGTTAAATACTTCGCTCTTAAGTTTTGGGAAGCAAACCCAAGTGTGTTTGGAGTAGTTATCAATGAAGATTAAGAAATATTTGAAACTAGAAAAGGAAGCAGATGGAAGAGGGCCACACAAGTCACTATGCACAAGCTCCAAGGGAACCGAGGCGTGCCAAGAGGCACGTTTGTCAAAACTGTCCCGATGATGTTTTTCCAGTACACAACCGAAACAAACACCATCCTTGCAAGATATCAGCGGAAGACCAGTCACCATATTGTCTTTACATAGTTGTTGCAATGAGCGATAATTTAAGTGACCAAATCGCTCATGCCAAAGTTTGCTCAAGTTATCACTATGAGCAACAAAAACTGAAGGAAAAGGTGATGACCCAAAGTTGTTAAATTTGTACAACCTGGTAATATCATCAACAGTTCTAGTAGCAAGGATATTTTGAGGATTTGTAAAATCCTTGATTACAACTTGGTGAGGTGTAAATGTCACAGTTTTACCTTCACCTAAATGAGTAATTTGATAGACTGATAACAAATTGCAGGAATTTTTTGGAACACATAGTACATCACTGAAATGACGGTTTTCTACTGGAACTATTCTAGATCATACAACACTTAGAGATCTATCATCACCAACAAATATTTGTTTGGTGTTACATTCATGCATAGTAGAAAAGATTTCTTTATCCTTAGCCATATGATAAGATGCTCCAGAATCAATGAGCCATTCAATTGAAGTAGACGAAGAAGATGCAGTATAAGAGTAACCAGAAGCACAAAGTGCATGTCCATGAGAGGTAGATTCTAAAGACAAATCTAGGCTGATGTGGTGCTTCTTCATTGCTGTTTCCAAGGCTGCCATCTTCTTAAAACACTTAGATTCATCATAATTATCTTCCCCACAAAAATTACAATGACGCTCAGTCTTCTTTCCTTTTTGCTTGGATCCTTTGTCATTTTTTAAAGAAGGAGTTGATTGAGAGGGTTTGGGACCCTTGTTGTTTGGCTTATTATTGTGAAAATTCTGTTTCTTGAGAGGCTTGGACTTTTCTTTCTGTTGGGACAATAAGGCTTTCCCAGATGTATCTGCATTGTTAATTATTCCAAGATGAATGTGCTTATCTTGCTCTCTAATTAAGGAATCACAAAAGGATTCAAGGCTAGGATCTTGATAGCTAGCTGCAGTCAACGATTCTTTCATGGAGTAGAATGTAGATACAAAAACAGAATATGCAGGTCCAAGTTTGGAAAGAATATAATAAATACATTGTTTGTCTTCTTTCTTAATCTTTCATTCTACACATAATAGTCTAAGAGTTTTATACTTAGATAAATAGTCTTGAATGCATGAAAAATCATTTGGATTCAAGAAAATCAACTCATTCTCAAGTTGATGACCTCGAATTTCATTGTGTTTACCAAACACAGATTCTAACTTTTCCCAAGCTTTATCAGGTTCATCAATTTCAGATATGTGGAAACGCAAATCAATAGAGATTAACATCCCAATCAATCCACGAGCTTCATCACATCTATTTTCCCATTTAATTTTCTTATCATCATCAGTGGGTTCTGTTTCTTTCCCTGTGGTTATCCTGAAAAGTCCCCTACTTCGTAGAACATCCTCCATATGAGATTTCCATGAGAAATAGTTAGAACTTGTAAGTATAATATCACAAGGGGCATCCATACTGTAAAATAATGGCTGAAAGAATAGAAACTAACTATCTGGATGCAAAGAGCTCAAAAAAATATGCAGTTTTAAAAAAAATGGCACTTAAAACTGATTCTGGATGATGAAGTTATGCTTGATCAAAGAAAATGTTGAAGATGCCCCCAATAATGACGTGGCAGATATTAACTTGACCAACTAAAAAAAGAAGCCCCCTCTTCCCAAGATCAACCTTTGATAGTCACTTTTACAATAAATTTGCTTTGAAGTGAATCACTTTTGTAGAATAAGTGATGTTCACTTTTACAATAATGTGATTTTTTAAATAGTGCGGCAATAAATTAAAAAACTTAAGTGACTCACTTTTATTTTATTTTATTAATGTGAGATGCACTTTTACAATAAAGTAACTTGAAAATAGAAATTGCATGCACTAAAAAGTAGCTTGATAAGACTTTAACTCAAGACTTGTTAAGGTGTAAAGCAACTTTGGACCAAGTGAGCTACGTTTAAAAAGTGTGTAAAAGTATGGAAAGAGGAAGGGGGTCTTTTTTTTTTTTTACTCTTCTCTCTCGTTTTCCGTGCTTGCTTTCTTTTCCTGCAAATCACAAAAAAAACGAAAAACAAAAACAAAAAAAACTTTTTCTACACAATGGGGTTAGATCTTGGTTAGCTTACCCGGGAAGTCTACGTTTTCAAGTTTTCTCGTTGTTTCTGATTTGCCATGATCGCACAAGGTGCACGTCAAAGAGCATACATAGTCGAGAAGACAAGAAAAAATAACTTTCCCTTATTGTTTCTGATTCGCCGCAATCGTGCAAGGTGCATGGCAAAGAGCATATGCAGTCAGGGAAAACAACAGTCCGAGACTAAAACATAAAAGATCTAATAATAAACTGATAAAATATGAGAGATTTAAAAAAGCAAATCTGTCACTGTAACATTATACCTTCATATTTGCCGAAATGGGTGTTTCTGGAGCAAACGAAAACGGTTTTTGGTGAAACAAAAACTATTTCCCAATGGAAACAACACTCCGGACACAATGGAATAGCTCCCATAGGTCACAAATGTACAGAAAATCTAGAACCAGAAACCCCTTCAAAGTTTCGGCAACATCGGTTCCAGATCTTGATCAAAACCGAAAGCGGCTCTTCATAAAAGCTCTGATCCCATGTTGAACGGACCAATCGGGTGTTAAGCCATGGATCAATGGTAGGTATGATCTAAAATAATTTGAACCATCGGATCACTCTATGTCTAGAACATATAGTGACCGTTAGATTAGAATATTTACAAATGCATACTAAAGAAACACACTTTTACCTAACGGATATATTACACAAGTTGATATTAACTAACTCCTAAGTGTCTAAATATCCTAACACATGGAGCTTGCAAGGGAGAGTTGTATTTATGTTCATGCGCATTGTGGGTTCACCCTAGTTGCAAAACCATGATTTGTTTTGGGGTTGGATCACCTATTTTTTACCATCCTCAGTCACGCAGAGATTGGGGTGGTCTCCTTGTTTTTCTAAGTGAATATAATCCTGCAGCTTGATAAACCCACTATGAATGATGGCTTGGTGGAGAGCCTGACAGGGTATTTTTTAAGTATTTTAATATTATTCTTAAGTATAGTATTATAGGCGATTGTTTTGGATTGAAAAAAACATGTTTTAGATAGGTAGGTGAATATTAAATATGAAACATGAAATTAACACTGAAATGTGTAAATTTTGGCAAATATTATGATAAACAAAACATATTTTTATGTAAATATAGGCGATATTAGACACTAAAAAATTACTAAATAGCGAATTCATTTTTTGAAAAAATCCCCAAAAATAGCCAATTGGCGAAATTTCACCCCTAAAAATTACCCTAGAGCCTCATAAACCCATCTTTGGCTTGGCTGGATAGTATGATAAACCCACTGTCAATGATGTCTTGGTTGAGTGCCTGATAAACCCATATGTGGCTTGGCTAATCCCTATTTTGGAGTTGGGTTGACTATGAACAATTTGATAAACCCAACTATATGATGGCTTGGCTGAGTAAGCCTGATAAACCCAACATTGTTTGGCTTGTAATCATGCAGCTCGATAAACCCATCTGTTGGCTTGGTTGTGTCTTGTTGTGATTTGGCCATGTGCAATCTGGGACAGTCTAATAAACCCACTGTGAATGATGGCTTGGCTGAGTGCCTCATAAACCCATATGTGGCTTAGTTGATCCCTATTTTGGAAGTTGGCTTGACTGTGAACAATCTGATAAACCCAATTGTATGCTAGTGTGGCTGAGTAATCCTAATAGACCCAACATTGTTTGGATTGTATGTCTGCAATCTAATAAACCCACCATGAATGATGGCTTGGATTAGTTCCTGATAAACCCGTATGTGGTTTGGCTAGACAGTATGATAAACCCAACTCCAAGCTAGCTTGACAGTGTGTTTGTGCTCTGGTCTGGCTATGTATAAGCCTAAGTTTTTCCCTAGTTCCTTGTGGAAATCATGCCCAGCTCGGGGGTGGCAGTGTGTTGAGAGATTAATGAACACACTAGCATATGGTTGGGTGGAATGTTGTAGTCACCTAACTAGTTGCGGGACAACTTAATTAACAATCTAAGTATCTTTGTTATGCTTATTTCTGCTTATTTCTACTTATTGTTGTCTCATTTTCTTATAAGGCCCATTTTAGACCCCAAATTTTCTCTAATGTATTAGAGCAGATTGTGGGATTTTCAACTTCTGGGATCCGCCTGTAGAAGGTGGAAGTTGGAAGGTAGAAATCAGAAGAAAATATAAGGTATAAAGTGGGTTTTCTGACTTTCGATGTCCAAGGTTAGAATGTAGAAGTCAAAAGCGTTAAAGGATTCTAAGCCAGAAGGGTGACTTTCCGATTTTTGGGATCCTCCTATTGGAAGGTGGCAGGTGAAAGCGGAAAGGGGCAGAAAAGTTCTAAGGTAGAAATGAACTTTCGAGTTCCAATGTGCAAGGTCGGAAATAGGAAGTTGAAAGTGCAGGAAAATGGTTAAGGTCGAAATTTGAGTTTCTAACTTATGAGTTCCGATCGGAAGTGTGGAAGGAAAAAGGTCCGTTTAATGTTTCGTCACACTTTGGCGTTTCTTATTTCCGACTTCAAAGGCGGAAGGGAAAAAAGCGGAAGAGCAAGAGTGCGGAAGGAGAAAGGCAGAAAGGTCATTGGATGTTCTATCATACATGGAGTTTCTGATTTCTGACTTCCGGGGTGGAAGGGTGGAAAACAAAAGTGCAGAAGTGCAGAAGGCAAAAGTTGAATCTTTTGCTCGTCGAAATGTTGAAGTTCTAATTTCTGACTTTCGAGGTCGGAAGGCGGAAAGTAGAAGTGCGGAAGCGGAGGTGCGAAAAGGGCAAGATTAGTTTGGAAATGGCCATTCTGGATGCAGAATGGATAATTAAAGGGCAGAACGACTGGTATAGTGGTACTAATCTTGATATGAAAGTTGGATAATAGGTTAACGTCCATCCCCGGTGTTTATCAGGAGAACAAAGGGGTTCTTTATGCCATTTTTTTTAATAATCTACATTATGGGGTATGGGGACGTTACATTGTGGTATCAGATCTTATGGCTACAACATTGGGCCTTGATGGGCCAAGTTGAACATTTAATAGATTTATTGGTAAATGGTTTCAACATATTGTTAAATTCATAACAAAAGAAAGATGCCATGGGCAGTGGGTAAGTTATTTTTATTTTGAAATTATCTAACAAATGATGTGTTAACACATTTTGCAGAGTCATAGTGCAGATTGAAAAAAATAGTTTTTTTGGCTCACCCATAAGAACCTGTGATAAGTATGATGCACATAATTCCTATGAGCACGAGGAAGATGCTATGGGGAAAATGTCTAAGTTGAAAATGATGAAACAGAGTCTAATGGAAGGAGATTTCAAGAGACACCACCAGAGATTGCAGGCACCATGAGAAGCTTGATTAAAGCTCAGGAAGAGCAGCATCAACTGAATGCCTCCATGTTGCAAAACTTGACACACATCGAAAGGCAGATGAGCTCGGGGTGTCATACAAAGAAACCAGAAAGAAACAAAACCAATGCCAGAAGAAAGGAGAGGTCTTCTAGTGGGTCTTATGACTCTGAAGGATCCACTAGGGGATCGATCTCTTCATCTCACGAAGAAAATAGAAGGAGGTGTTATAGAAATAGATCACGTTGTGAGTTTAAAAAGGAATGCCACCTACCTTTAACGGTGAGACAAAGAATGGTCAGGAAGTTGAAGCTTGGCTCCTTGGGATGAGGAAATATTTTCAAGTCCAAGACTATTCTGGAAATATGAAATCTAGGGTTTCAATCTTCCGCCTCAATGAAAGAGCATCCATTTGGTGGGAACACCACTAAGAGGTAAAGAAGATCAATGAAAGGAAGATTACTTGGGAACAGTTCAAGAAATACTTTAGGAATAATTACCTCTCTGACAGGTACTATGATGATAAGATCAAGGAATTCCATGAGCTGAGATTGGGGTAGAAGACCATGGAAGAGTATGCCAATAACTTCTTGGAATTATTAAGGTATGTCAGGTATATTAGGGATGAAAAAGTGAAAATACAATGTTTTCTGACTTGGATACCATAAGCATACATAGGTAGAATCGAGTTTGATGAGCCTAGAAATCTAGAAGAGGCCACCAGGAAAGCTAAGTATTGCTATGAGAAAATCAAGGGAAAACCTGATTACCAAAAGGTCTGAAAGGACAAGAGAAATGAGAAGTCTTACCAAAGGAAGAAATATTTCAGACCTTCTAACTTCAGGAATTAGTAGAAGCATCAATCACAAGATGTGGGTAACCCAGCTAGAGTGATGGGAGAAAATCCAAGAGATCCACAATAGAACAAGGATCCTATCCAATGTTGGAAGTGTGGAGGACCCCATCTGCACAGGTACTGTCCACTTGAGAATGGGAACGTAAGGCCATCTTACAACATTCAAGAACCTAAAACAATGGTTCAAGTTGCAAGGACTAGTATCCCTAGGATTTATGTAGCTCTAGAGAACCGCCAGGGAGACCATCAATCAACTGTGGTTGAAGTTGCAGGTAATATTGCTAAGCAATCTATTTCTATTTTGATCGACCCTGGTTCTACTCACCACTATATTACTCCTGGAGTTGTTGATATTTTTTCTTTTAAGAAGTTAAAGCATAGAAAGTCATGGTTAGTTCAGCTAGCCACTAGAACTAAGAGAAAGGTTAGTGAAGTGGTAGAGAAATGCTGATTGGTTATGGATGGATTGGTTGCTTGTGTAGATCTAAATGTTCTACCACTTGGTTCCTATGATGTTCTCATTGGAATGGATTGGTTGGAAGCACATAGAGTAAAACTTGATTGTTACAACAAGACTTTTGAATGCATGGATGAAGAAGAAAACCTAAAGGTGGTGAAGGACGTTCCAAAAGTGATTTCTGTTAGGCATATTTCATCCATGCAGCTGAAGAAGTTCTATAGGAAGGGCTACAGAGTGTATGCATCCCATGTTATGGAGGAAGCATAGAAGGAAACTCCTAGATTGGAATATTTTCATGTGTTGCAGGAATTTAAGGATGTTTTTCCTTATGAGATTCCAAGGCTTCCTCCAAAAAGGTATATTGACTTCACAATTGAACTTGTGCCAGGAGCAACACCAGTGTCCAAGACACCCTACAGGATGAGTACACCATAGATGCTTGGGATAAAGATGCAACTGCAAGGGTTGTTGGAGAAGAAGTACGTCAGGTCGAGTGTGTCCCCTTGGGGAGCACCATTGTTATTTGTGAAGAAGAAAGATGGTACACTCATATTGTGTATTGATTACAGACAGCTGAACACAGTCACTGTGAAGAATAAGTTTCCTTTACCTTGAATTGATGACCTCTTTGATCAAATGAGAGGAGAAAAGGTGTTTTCTAATATTGATTTGAGGTTTGGTCACCATCAAGTAAGAATCAAGGATGAAGACATTCATAAGAAACAAGGTATGGACATTATGAGTTTGCGATGGTACCATTTGGTCTCACCAATGCACCACTGCATTTATGTGCCTTATGAATAGTGTCTTTAGCAGGTACTTGGACACATTTGTTCTTGTCTTCCTTGATGGCATTCTTATTAATTCAAAGAATGAGGAAGAACATGAAGAACATATGAGATTGGTTTTGCAATTTCTCAGGGAGCATAAGTTGTATGCAAAGGTGAGCAAGTGTGACTTCTATAAAGATAGGATTCATTATTTGGGTCACATCATCTCATATGAGGGCATATCTGTAGACCTTGAAAAGATTGAGGCCATCATGAATTGGCCTACTCCAAGAAATGTGATAGATGTGAGATCTTTTATGGGACTTGGAGGATATTATAGGAGATTCATTGAAGAATTATCCAAGGTTGCACATCCTATCACCTCCTTGTAAAGGAAGGGGATGAGATTTGAATGGACACCTAAATTTGAGGGAATCTTCCAATAGTTGAATAATATTCTCACAAGTGCACCCATTTTGAAAATTGCAGACCCAGAAAAGGACTTTTTGGTGTGCACTGATGCATGTTGTAACACCCCAGTTTTGACCCCATGGTATTGAATTGCATATGATGTAATGTTGGAGCAGGGTCTCGCAGCTACAGGAAAAGATGCTATTTTTGATAGAAGATGGACAATTTTTGGAGGAAAGACAGTTTTGGCGATGCGATAAAGGTACGACGCCGTAGTGCATTTCTCGCTGTGGATCGCGGGCCGGAAATCGTGGTGGTTGGAACAAGAAAGTCAAAGGGAAATAGTACTTGAAGCGGCCGAGAAGAGAGCTCAACCACTGCATTTAAGGCAGCAGCGATGACAGGAGGTAAGAAATATCTTTAACATCTGCTAAGCCATCAAACGACAGAATATCCTTAATCTTTGTTCCAATCCATCGCAGTGACTTAGTCATAAATGCACATCTGTGAGCTGAAACTTCATAAAGTCTATTCTACCAATTTTCTAAACCAACATCTGAATCCGATGCGCATGAGTTGTCGCATCGCCAACTAATATTTCCTTCTGCGGTGGGATTGATATAATCACTCTAGTTAGCAGTCATCTGATAGAGGCTCTCCATATTACGCACCTCTTCCTCTGCTCTGATAGGTTCAATGTATTGAGGACCCTGAAAAGGATCCAACGGTGCGATGACTCGAATCTATTTATCCTCAAAGGTCATTTTTCTTTTCTTCAAATCGATAACAACCATGTTATCAATTGCCCAATCAATACCTAATAAAGTTGGATACGCTCTGCTATCGCCAATAATTTCTATGACTTCAAAATATGCAAAGCTGTGAACTCCATCAATATCAACTAGTACTTGCGGTAATCGGCCTAGTGGCAATACCCTCTACTGATTGGCTAATCGCAGATGGATAGGTGATCTGGCTAACTTAGGGCTACCCATCTATTCCCATGTCTGCTTAGTAAGAACATTTACCTCTGATCCTAAATCTAGGATTACCTCATCCATTTAAAACTCTCTAATTTCTGTTGTGAGTCTCATTTCTCTTCATGTTCTTGTATGGCCCATAATATTATGAACAGCATGCTGTGTACTGCTCACAGAAGAAGACTGTTGATACTGATCTATGATGCGTTGAAGCTCTTTTATGGCTTTCTCATTTCTTACGAGTTTCAAGCAGCTCCGCAGGAAGGATTGTACACTTCTCGTCAACTCATCCTCCTCGCACCTTCTAGATGTGGTAGCCTGCGATATCTGCACAGGACTAACGCCACAAGGTTTTTGCTGTGGTATACCCCTATGAGGAAATATCTACGATCCTGATGGTGTAGGGTCAGTAAAGAAAGTTTTAGCTTGCTGAAGTGTTTCTTTGTTCTTGTGCAGGTCAAGTGGTGTAGATTTATTGGTGGCTTTACACACCCACTTCGGACCTGTATTCTTTTCGGCATCCTGCGATGTCCTGCTAGTAGAAGCACCGCTGCGAGTCACACCATTGACTCTTGGTTCTGGTTCTTTCTGCTCAGCAGCAATAAGCTGAATATTCTGGTTTACTACTGGCTTAGAATCCTTAATCTTGGCTATCAAGATAGGGCATTCTTCTATATTATGATCATAGGACTTGCAACACTTACATGTTGTAGTAGGGTTCTGACAATCCCTAGCATAATGTCCTATGGCTCCACAGCTGTAACAAACAATCGGTCCACGGCCGTGGCCAAAGCCTCCACCATGGCCTCTTCCTATGAATCCTCCACCACGGCCATCATGAGCTGGTTCATGCGGTGGGCCTGTTGCTGGTCCTGATGTCTCTAACTGGACTCTGTAGAAGTCATGTTTTCTCTCTATCATGAGATCATAAGCTCTGCAATTATTTTCATCATGTCCTACTGAATTACAGAAGTTACAGTATAAATTATTAGGAGTTTGTACATACTTCTGAAGTAAAGGGCATTGTTATGGTCTATGTCCTCTTGTTCCACAGATTTCACACCATGGCCCTTGATTCTGTACTAAGGGGTTAGGAGCCCCACTTACTAGATACTCAACAAATACTGGACAGTTATCTTTGGTATGGCCATGTCCTTTACACTTTGTACACCATAATTCTTGTTCAGCCTCTTTTCCTTTCTTAATCTCATGTAGCTGTAAAGTGAGATTGGCTAACTGATTCTGTAAATTTTTCATACCTGCACTAGTCTCAGTTAGAGGTGAAGCCTCTAGTTTCATTTCCATATCCAATGCTTCATCCTGCGTATGGAGTTTCTGTTGCATTAGTGGAAGTCTGATATGAGGGAGTAGTGCTGCGATGAACCATTCCTTATGTTGCTTCAGAGCAAACTCAAAACTAACTTGGTCTATAAGAGCTTTAAATTTATGATCGAAATCCCATACTAACTCTGTGGGTAACTGTTTGATGTCTTTAAGTTCTGTGATACATTGTGACTCAGACTTGGGTTTCTTAAATTCCTTAATCATTGCGGTCCTGACCTCTACGAGTGTTCTGTTCTGCACTGACATATACTTCATATACCATGTTAAAGCTCTTTCTCTAAGTGTAGTGGCCAACTGGACAAGCTTAGTATTGTCATCCTAGATCTGTTTAATGGTCCATATAGCTTCACATAGGAACCAATGCTGTTCTGGTTCTTCTGCCATGGTACCCCTAAAGGTAGGTAATTTCATGTCATCCCACATTCTGTTTCTACGAGGTGGATTCTGATTTACTGTATTACTACCACTTGGCGGTATAAATGTAGATGGTGTAGAGGTAGTATGTACTGTGTGTGAACTACTAGGTGGAGTTCCTGTGGGATTATTTTGAGTCTCGGTTGGTTTCTATGGGGTATAAGGGTGGTAAGGGATACCCCCTGCTGTTCTTTCTCTATTACTTTGACTCTATTCTCTAGTATTGTCTGAACTGTCTTCAAAGAAGGAAGATCTAAAATCTACTTTATATCTCTTACCGCTACATGTACATCCAATTTCTTCAGAGTCACTCTCAAACTCTTGTGACATTACACTTACTTAACTTATTCATCTGAGAATATATCCTGTACTCCTTTTTCATACAATAACATCTTAAGGAACAGATTTAAAGAGTTCAAGTACTTACCACAATATCCCTTGAAGAAGTACCTCTCTGCTTCACTGAAACTCTTTCTTTGATCAACTGCAAACTTTGTAATGAAACCTTCCAGCAACCTCGCAAGCCAGAAGTCTACTGCCCATGAAATGGGATTATCTATGCTCTTCATGGTGTGAATCAGCTCCAGTGTTCAGACAATGTTCCTTTTCTTCTTGAATACATGCTTATCAGTCAACTTTGACAACCAATCATACAACTCATTCGCGTAGGTCACAAAAAATATCTCATGCAGGTCTGTGAAGATATGTTTCTATAACCAGTCCTCTGTACTCAGCCTAGGACTCTTGTTTTCTTTCTCAGCAAATTCTCTTTCCTTAGACTCAACCCACTGGTTAAGTTCTTCTTTAGTAGGATGCCAACAGAACATCAACTCTTCAGTTTGTTCAAAACTGGCGATGGAACCATTTGTTGGTCTTCTTTGGGCAGACCCGAGTTTACTTTATTGTACCAACAAAACCCCTAGCTCACTGGCCCTTTCGGTGACAGACCGCAGAACGACCTGAAGTCTCACCCGAAGTGATCCTAGATGGGGTGGTTGAAGAATCACATTTCCTCAACCAAGTTATGTAGCATCCTAGGTTCTCTGACTCTACTTAACCAGCTGAATCTCTCAGCAAGGGTTGTTTCTCTCTTCCTAGCTGACTCTGCTATGGGACTGGCTTTTATCGCATCGCAGCTTCTAGGATGATGCGCAAAATTTATCTTTCTCTCAGCTCTTAACCTGTGATATCTCACACCGCAGCTCCCCCGACAGTGCGATATCGCCCTTTCTACGCTACGATATTTCCTACATTAAGACTCAATATACTCATCAACTCTCAAGGTCTAGAGGCTTCCTTTCTAGGTATAATAGCTCAGTTAACCTTCATTTAGGTGTTAAACAACCTCACTTAAGCTTCTACAGTTTAACACGCTTAACATCAATTACACTCAACTCACTGAACTAAATATACAGAAGTCACTTAACACAACAGTTGCTACTGTCGTGAATCAAGCATTGATAAACTCATATACAGAGTACTCGACACATTCAACTTGCATTTAACCTTCTATGTTACTGTAAATTGAAGGATAGCATACATACATTCATTAACTGATAAGCAAAGTTCATGTAACAGATAACAGATAGAAAATAAGTAGAGCACAATCACATGAAACAGTCGCACAACACAAGGATGTACATGGTTCACTTCCAGGAGGGAAGCTACGTCCATGGGAACTGTGTTTATATTATATCTTGAGAGAGTAACACAGTTCCGCTGCAACCTCTTATGCAGCTTGAGATCTTCTGGGAAACTCCACACATACAACTGGGAGCCCTTCTCTCTTAGATCTCTTCTCTTCCTATTCTCTTCCTATATTTCTTTCTTCTTACAATATACCCTTCTCTCTCTCTCTCAATCCCCGTGGATTGTTACATTCATGCTCAAGGAGCCAGCCACTGGTTATAGTAAGATAACTACAAACTGAACACAGAACCAGAGCTCGACTCTTCTCAATGTCTCACAATACTGATAGCAGTTACAACCTTATCAATCAACTATCTAACTCTCTAGCTAGCTAACCCCTCATAATACAAAATACATGCTTAAAATAGGTGGCCTAAAGGTCTCACCGTGATACAAAACTGTGGGCCTATCCCAACAGTAACCCAAAACCCTAACTGTGACAGTTGGCCTTTTTGTACTTTGTACTGCTGCTTTAATGGTCACACTGCAGCTTCCTGCAGTCTTCCGTGATTTCCAGCGCTGCTCGTGGGTATGGGCGCCGCTTCCTCAGTCGCTCCCCTTCTGTCCTTTATCTTTAATACTTCAGCCCGTTGCTCCTTCTTCTTTTATGAGGGTAGTTGAGCCCTCCTATCGCCGTCGCTGCCTTAAATGCAGTGGTTGAGCTCTCTTCTCAGCCGCTTCAAGTACTATTTCCCTTTGACTTTCTTGTTCCAACCGCCATGATTTCCGGCCCGCGATCTGCGGCGAGAAATGCACTACGGCGTCGTACCTTTATCGCATTGCCAAAACTGTCTTTCCTCCAAAAATTGTCCATATTCTATCAAAAATAGCAGCTTTTCCTGTAGCTGCGGGACCCTGCTCCAACATGTAATATTTTATTTGATCATGGTATGGAGCTCAAGGAAAAGGCCACAACATGGATTTAGTATTTTTCGGCAATTAAAATCGATGTCGATGGTTTATGTGCTAGTCAGGCACAATATGTTTGAGACATCATGTAAAATGAAAATTAATAAAAATACCACAACTAGCTATGTGACACAACGTTAAAGAGATGAGGGGCATGATTTCACAAAGAATAGGGAGGGGAGAATATTCAAACCTTTGAAGCCTATGGGAAAAGGCCAAATTTCTAAGGGAATACCCATAAGTTGTCAGCTACCCATTTCATCCTTTCATGCCCAGTCATCTAGAAGTGGTTGAAGAAGTTATTTCCTTGGGATGGGAAATGTATGGAGGTCATATTCGAATTGGGTAGAGCACCCATTTTGGAAAAACATGTTTTTGACTTGTGGAGAAAGTAAATGCTTGAAAATGCATTCCCAAGCCATTATGCACCCATGCCTTTCATTCCTCACCCATTCTCATTCACGTGGAGGCTCTCTCATGCATCGAAAGCTTGTTGAGCTTTGTCTCCCTCACGATCTGTTGTTGTTTCTTCATTTCTCCATGCTCATAATTAGTTTTCTATGTTGTTGGGTGAATGTGAAGAAATGGGCCATGATTTTGGGCTTTGAGGAGGTCATTTTGACTTTGTTAGCAGGATGGGAGCTTCCCTCATGTTTTTTTTGCATTTTCCCTAATTTCTCCAAGCTGGGAAACCCGTTTTTGTGTTGTGCAGCAAATGGGAAAAAGATACCCATGATGTGGGTGTGCATGGAGGTCGTTTCATCTCCTATGATGCCCATAAATGTTTGGTGAAAATGTATTTATCTCACAGGGTGTTTTCCCCATTTTATTGGGTCGTTTGTGGTTGCAAATTATGTTTTTGGTAATGCCCAGTTGATGGGAGAATAGATCCATGATCTGAGGGTTTGATGGGGCCATTTTTACCTCTATGAATCCCAAGAACGTTCCCTAAAATTGTATTTTCTCGTGCAGGGTGGTTTTCCCCTCAGCCATTTCGTTTTGGCTTCCCAGGAACATTTTTTTCATACCCATCAGTTGTGTGTGGTTGTGTTTGGTTAATTGGTTGACTATGTGTTTGATGTAAAGTGTTACTTGGCTGAGTAAGTCCAAGGAACCCCTATGTTGTTGGGTTGTTGCCTTAATATTCATGGAACCCAGTTGTTCATTGGCTTGGCCGAACAGTCTGTGAAACCCAACTATGTGTTGGCTTTACTGTGGATGTATGGTCTTGCCGTGTATAAGCATGTTGTTCCCTAGTGCCTTATGGAATCATGCCTGGCTTGGGGGTTGGCAGTGATGGTGAGAGATTGATGAGCACATTGGCCTATGGCTGGGTGGAACGTTGAAGCGATGTAGCTAGTTGCAGGCTAGCTCCTTTTCAAGATAAGTATTCTCGTGTTTTATCTCTGCAACTGTATTTGTTTATGAATTAATATGAAAAAGTTGGATGCTTGAATGAACGTGATTTTTCTTCTGTTGTTTATTTCATGTATAATGTATTTATGGATGTTTTTAATTCAATGCATTTTACTATCATTTTCATGGGGCTAGATTGCCCATTTGATAGAAGCAACAGCCTATTCACATCCTCTCCATCATCGGTATGAGGGGTGGGGACGTGACACATGCGGTCAAGGCCTTGGAGGAGTCCTTATGCAAGACACCCATGTGGTATGTTATGAGTCTAGAAATTTGAAGGATCATGAGAAAAACTATGCAAATCATGATTTATAACATGCATCCATAGTACATGCTCTCAAGATGTGGAGGCATTACTTAATGGAAAAAAAGTTTGAATTAAGGATAGACCACTGTGGTCTAAACAATTTGTTTGATCAACCAACTCTAAATGCTAGGAAATCTAGATGGCTGGAGTTTTTATGTGAGTTTGATTTTGAAATCAAGAACATAAAAGGAAAGGATAAAAAAGTAGTTGATGCACTCAATAGGAAGGTGCATGAAATGCACTTGGCATCTCTTAGCATTTACCAATCATATTTGAAACAACAGATTGTTAATCATGCTACTGAAGATGGAGTGTATGTGTAGGTAAAAGACAAATTGCAGTAGAAAAATCTTGAGAATAGGTATGAGGGATATAAATTGGAAGAAGATGGACTTCTTATTTATAAGAACAAAATTTATATTCCAAGTTTAGCTGACTTGAGGAGACTTGTTATGGATGAGATCCATTAAGCTCCATATTCTAGTCATCTGGGATATAAGAAGACAATTGCTACATTCAGAAAGCAGTATTTTTGGCCAGGAATAAAGAAGGATATTGCTGAGTATATTTCAAAGTGCATGAAATGTCAGCAAGTAAAGGTTGAGCATCAACACCCAATAGGTTTGTTGCAACCTTTTCCAGTCCAGAATGGAAATGGGAAGTAATTCCCATGGACTTTATTAGAGGATTGCCAATGACTTGGAGGAAACATGATTCCATCATGGTTGTGGTGGACAAGTTGAAAAATGCAGCACATTTTATACCAATCAAGTCCACACATAAGACAGATGATATTGAAAAAATATTCATGAAGGAGATTTTCAGATTGCATGGATTTCCTAAGGCAGTAGTCTCTGACAAGGATCCTAAGTTCACCTCCAACTTCTGGAAGGGTTTGTTTGCATATTTGGGGACAAAGTTGAACTCCAGCATTTCCTACCATCCTCAGACTAATGGTCAAACAAAGAGAGTGAATCAAGTGCTTGAAGACATGCTTCACATGTATGTGATGGAGAAAACATCCAAGTGAGAGGATTACTTACACTTGGTAGAGTTTTCCTATAATAATGGACAGCAAGCATCCCTGGGGATGAGTCCATATGAAGATTTGTATGGAAGAAGGTGTAGGACACCTGTGACTTGGGATAATCCTGTGAACAGGATTGTGCTTGGTCCATAATTTCTCAAGGAGATGGAGAAAGAGGTTGCGAAGATCAGGAAGAATTTGAAGGCAGCCCAGGATAGACAGAAAATCTATGCAGATAAGAATAGGGTGGACATAGAGTTTAGTGTTGAGGATCATGTTTACCTCAGAGTGAGGGAAAAGAAGAGTTCTTTGAAGCTTGGAAGTTGTGCCAAGCTGTCACCTAGATACTGTGCGTTGTTTGAAGTGCTTGAAAGAATAGGGCCAGTTGCATATAGACTTGCATTTCCTGCTAAAACTATAGCTCATAATTTTTTTCATGTTTCCTTGCTTAATAAATATGTACATGATCCTAACCATGTAATTGATTGGGATGTAAATTCAGGTGGAACCCGAGGGAGAGTTCCAAACCAAGCCTTTGTGCATCCTCAACAGGAAGGTCACCATGCTCCAAAATCAAGCCATTGGATAGGTAAAGGTGCAATGGGAGCAATACAGTCTCGATGAGGCTACTTGGGAGCCGGAGGATACCATGTGATTGGAACATCCATTTTTGTTCAATTTTGCAGAGCACTGAGTGTGGTACTTGGAAGCCGCCTGAAGAATGAGAAAGGCGGAAGCTGAAAAAGCGAAAGTTAGACAAGGAATATTATCCCATTTCCACACCCTGGGATTTGCAGCGGAAGGTGACATGTCGGGGGGGTGGGAGAAATAAGCTCTATCAAAACAAAATGTGGGATTTCCGACTTCCGAGATCCACCTACAGAAGTTCGAAGCCAGAATGTAGAAATTAGGAGAAAAGATAAGGCAAAAAGTGGGTTTTCTAAATTCCAATGTCCAAGTTCAAAAGGAGGAAGTCAAAAGCGTAAAAGGATTCTAAGGAAGAATGGTGGATTTCTGATTTTCGGGATCTTCCTACGGAAGAAGGAAACTGGAAGCGGAAAGGGGCAAAAAAGTTCTAAGATAGAAATGAAATTTTGAGTTTCGATGTTCAAGGTCGGAAGGTGGAAGTCAGAAGTACAGGAAAATGGTTAAGGTCAAAAGTTGAGTTTTCAACTTTCGAGTTCCAGGAGGAAGTGTGGAAGGCGAAAGGCCCATTTAATGTTCTGCCGCACTTTTGAGTTTCTGATTTCCAACTTCCAAGGTGGAAGGGCGGAAACTATAAGAGAGGGAGTGTGTAAGGCGAAAGGTGAAAAGTTCTTTGGATGTTCTATCGCACATGGAGTTTGTGATTTCCTAATTTCGTGGTGGAAGGGCAGAAAGCAGAAGTGCAAAAGTGCGAAAGGCAGAAGTTGAATCTTTCGCTCGTCAAAATGTTGAAGTTCTAATTTTTGACTTCCGGGGCAGAAGGGTGGAAAGTAGAAGTGTGGAAGTGCAGAAGGCAGAAGTTGAATATTCCACTCGTCGAAATGTTGAAGTTCTAATTTCTGAATTCCAAGTCTAGAAGGCAGGAAGCGGAAGTGCAGAAGAAGACATGAGGAAAGGGCAAGGTTAGTTCGAAAATGGCCATTCTGGATGCAGAATGGATAGTTGAAGGGTGGAACGACTGGTATAGTGGTTCTAATACTGAGTTGAAAGTTGGAGAATAGGTTAATGTCCATACCCAGTGTTTATCAAGAGAACAAAGGGGTTCTTTAAGCAAAATTTTGTAATAATATGCATTATGGGGTACTACAGTGAATATGAGTTCAGGATATCACCCTCAAAAAAATGGTCAGGCTGAAGTCATCACCAAATTTTTGTAAACTTATCTTTGTTGCTTCACCTCTGAACAACAACATTAGTGGGAAAAGTGGCTCCCTCTCATTTAATGGTGGTACAATTCTTCCTACCAAAATGCATCTAAAATGACTCCATATGAAGCAATTTATGGTCAGGAACCTCTAGTGATCCTTCCATACACTCCCCGCAGTTCACCAGTTCAGGAAATTTACACAATTCTCTGAAACTAAGATCATATTCTTCACATTCTGTGTTACAATATTCACATGGAAAGAAACCACATGAAACAACAGACCAATCAACACCGCTCTAAGCACACTTTTCAAGTTGGTGATATGGTTTTTCTTTGTCTAAATCCTTACAAGAAATCCTCCTTGAAACTCAAAGGGAGTCAGAAGCTGGATCCAAAGTTCTATGGGCCATATAAGGTTCTTCAGAAGATTGGTTATGTTGCTTATAAATTGGAACTTCCTCATTCTTCTTGCATTCAACTAGTATTTCATGTCTCTTGTCTTAAGAAAGTGATTGGAACCAACATTAGAGCACAAACTGCTTTATCAGAATTGGATAATGTAGGATCCATAAATTTGGAGTTGGAGGCCATCCTCAATAAGTGCACTCGTCAGCTTCGCTCTCATTACATCACAAAGGTATTAATTCAGTGGCACAACATGCAACCAGAGGATGCTACATCAGAACCACTCCTTCAGATTCAACAACAATTTCCACATCTAGATCTTGGGGACAAATATTTTCTAAGAGAGAGGGGATGTTAAGAACTTGTATCAACCCTCCTCTTTATTTCGTTAGTATATTTTTGATGGAGGCATATGATTTTTAATTCGTCCCATGAGTATATTGTATGATCCCACATTCATGGGGAGTAATAGTTGTTTATATTGGACTTAGTATATAAGTATGGGTTGAGGCCAATGAAGGAATCCATGAGTTATTTTGCATTGTGCTTTATCAAAGGAGCTTTCCCCCTTTAAGTGGCATGCAATCAATAAAATCTCTTATGTGCTTTGTTATTTCTATTATATCGTGTATTTTCATTGTTTATTGCAGGAGGTTCCTCACATTCATCGACCCCTAAGATGACCACAATGGTGTTGACCCTCAGAAGACACCAATCTTATTCATTCATTACCACAAGAACTTTCTACATGGAATTTATCGTAGGGAACCTATCTTTTCATTTGTACAAAGCTAATACATCATCACTATAAAAATAATTCCCCAAATCACTCAAAATCATAGGAATCCCATCCATGTCATTCTCTCTATGAAAATCAATTCCCCAACTGACTCAAAATAGTGGGTCCATATAACCCACTAACAATGCTGGGGTAAAGAACAGTCTTATGCCTTGTTGAGCCCTAGGACAGAAGGGCAGAATTCATGTAGAATTCTACCTACGTAGGAGACAAGAGGGAAAAGAAGAAGAAGAAGGAGTTGCGACAAAAGGAACAACATCAAATAAGAAGAGAAGGATGTTGTGATAGAAGAAGGAAGAAAAGGAGGAAGATAAAGAGAAGGTGCGGGATGAAGAAGTTGCGGCAATTTTGTAAGCTACGATAGAAGGACATAACAAGAGACGAGATGGCATGGTAGGATATTCATAGAAGCAGGCATGCAGATAAGGTAATGGAAGGAAAAGGACAGTAAGGAATAACGCTAAGAAAGATTCAACCTTAGCTATCGTGGGTATGAGCTTGGCTGGAGCAGGAGGAAACCACACACTTGAACGAAATTTTGTAAGTCAGGCCAATAACTCCTTTTGGGTTATGTATTGCTAGAATAGGAAAGACATCCTATTGGCTGAAGATAGTAAGTCGCTTGGGATAGCGACTGAAGTTGAGTCTGTTAGAATATGTATCGAGTCAGCATTGAGTCTATAACAAGCACGTATGAAAGTTATGTTGAGAACCCAAGCTATAAATGGGTTAGCCAATTAGCCAGTGCTTGCTTAGAGGGTTTTAAGTTGATTAGTTGATATAGAAGTTTTGAGTAAGTCTCTAGGCTCTTGGAAAAGAAGTTTGAGTTAGAATAGAGGTAGATAGTTTTGGTTAATGACTCTGGATCGCTGAGTGCATCAGAGAAGTGATTCTGCAACTAAGTGCGCAGACGTATAGAGAAGGTTGAGTCGATCCAGGCTGTGTGTGGATCACTAAGTAGGAATAGAGTAGAGTGATAAAGATAGAGAAGATCAAAGAGCATAATAGGGAGGGGAAGTTTATAGAGATAGAAGAGAATATCTTGAACATAGTATGTAGCTTTATGTACAGACAAAAGGTGCATCTATTTCCTCATGCCAATGCCAGATGAAGAGCACCTTGAGGTTTTTTACCGAATGGGATTCCACGTTACATATTGTGTATATGTGTGAATATTGAAGTAGCTTAGATAAGTGCATAGTTGTTGTATTTTAATGATTGATTTGTTATTGTGTTATAAATGGACAAATGTATGAATATTGCATCTCGGTCATGAATATGTCCATGTCTGTTCACTGTGCATTTGTGTAATATTGCATAAATAAGCCTGAATCATACTTCAATGTTGATATATAACATGCAAACCTCCAACCCACCTTCCCGGCCTCCGTTGGAAACCTTAGCGCAAAGCTAAGGACTTAAACACCCTCCCACACAAACAGCAAAAATGTGGTTTTTCCAGTTACCCATAAAACTGAGATATCTCAAGTGAAATGACATCTGTGTTGTAGGTGCTGTTAGCTGGGATCTGCTCCATCGGGTCGATATCTTGGGCTTTGTTATGCTGTCCAAAAAGGGGGGTTGAACCTGGTTCACAGGGAGAGAAAATACAACCAATGGTTCCATTGTCGAGAGCTAAAGTGTTGTGGTGAGGGATATGTTTTGGCATCCTACGGAACCCGAGATCCAAGACTGGGTGGATTTCAAAGAGATAGAGTTTGCACAAGAAGAAAGAAAAGGAACATGGTGGAACCCAACAGACTGGTTGGGTCAGTAGATCTATTCAGACATTTACAAGAGTTTATTTTCTAAGTTTCCTGTCATCTTGTATGAGTGGTTGTCTAAGTTGGAAACCTAGAAAAAATAATTTTCAAGGAGGAGAACTGACAGAGTGGACTACGTTCTTGATTGAGCGACTGAAAAGAATCAACAACCCTATATCAAGGGTTGTGGACTTTTTGGTAGTATTATCATAAAGGGATATATCATTGAGTTCGTTGTTGATACGATAACCCCATACAGCGAGGCTAAGCGAATTTTTTTTGAAGGTCCATGAAGTCGATATCTCTCATCTTTGAAGACGTGGATAAAAATGATTATATGTGAAAAGGGAATTATGTGAATGATTGACTGAATAGAAAAAGGTGGCTATGTATCAGTAGAACCCTATAGTGATATGTTCCCAAGAGAAAGTAGAATTGAACTAGAACTAGGATTTTTGAGAAGCAAAAGAAGATTCAAGTTCGACAAAAGAAGAAAAACTTTCTTCAGACGAGGTAGTTGCAACACAGAGCAAGAAGAAGAATGCTATGAGTTTACATCGTACCTAGTCAAAGGCTCTTGTGATGAGGAAGAATAATATTAGCAAATCTCAAAAGGCGACAAAGGATTCGAGGAGTCGACTGAAGCTCCAGAACAAGAACATGTACACAACTCACCTACAGTATCGGAGGTAAGATCTCGAGACTTGTCTCCAAGTATTTATATAAATACGAGTAGTACTAACGCTGTAAATAGTGGACACAGAAGTCTGACTAGTCCAAATTTTGTTCCAATTGTACCAGCAGTCAATACTACATAGATTAATCCAATGGATGGAACTAGCATTAAGCTCCCAATATTCGATGGGAATGGGTTGGAGGACCCAGAGCAGCATTGGTTCTTGTGTGACATTGTCTGGACTGTACGTCAGATCTAGGATGAGAATGCCAAGAAAGCATAGCTGATCACAATGCTACGAGGTCATGCGTTAGACTAGTATATGAAGTTCTCCATAGTACCAATAGGATTGGTCCCAAAGACACTCAACGAGATTCAACTCGGGTTGACTGATGAATTTAATAAACCAAAGTTTGAGTCCCAATACATCACCAATATCAAGGATATCAAGCAACTACTGACAAAATCTGTTTGGGATTTTGACCATAGATTTAAGACATTAATGGCCAAAGTGAGTTTCCAAATGTCAGATGCACAACACAAGGAATGGTTTGTTGTTTCCTTGTTTCTACATATCCGAACACCGTTGATGCAATAGAAACTCGTGTCACAGACAAAGGCTCTAGAGATAGCAATGAAGTTATAAGTTTCACTAGTTGAAGACATTGGCTCGAGCATGATGCAAATTCAGTCACAGCTGGACAATCTTACGGTGCAGCTCCAGGACATCAAAAGAGGGAAGGAAGTTAAGGAGGAACTATGGTGTACAAGGTGCAGAACCGATGGGAACCATAAATATAATTTCTCGGCGTTGATGAACTATGTCACAGCAGGTGTGTCGAACCCATTAAACACCCAAGGAATTCCTTGGTGTCGATTATGCCATACTAGAGGTCACAAGTCCAAAGAATGTATGTACTTACAGAAGATTGCAAGCGCACCCATTAGTCTATATTGTAAATTTTGCAGATCAGTAGGTCATGATGAAAACAACTGCAAAGCACTTCAATTGCTGCAAGAGAAAACCATGGATACCTACCTAATGAAAAATGATGAACAAATGCAAGTTGAACAAGCGCAACCTCAATATAATCTTGCGCAGTTTCAACAACAATAGTATCCTCAACCACAATACCATCCAAATCTGTATCCTCAGTAACAACAATACCCTCCGCAACAAGGGGGGGCAGGAATTTTAGAGTCTGAGGGCAGCAACCAGGAGGAGGATTTGGTCAAGGAAGAGGCCAAATCATATCTTATAATTGTGGGCATCCAGGACACTATTCCTGATATTGTCAAAGTCCTACAAAATTGTACATATTGTAAACCATTTAATCACATTGTCGAACAGTGTCTGCAGCTTATTGCAAAATGACAGTCTAGAACTGTCGTTAACCCCAACCCGGTACAGAATCCGAATCCAAACCCCTATATGAATATTCAAATGATTTATGTCGAATGAAGAAAACCCAACCTTGTTGTAGTCATATGAGGAGGTGTTGCAATAGGAGAATACCAAAATACACCATAAGGACATCCGCAGGTGTGACCTGCAGCCCAAAAGAAAGCTCTGCTTGATGTCCAACAGGAGAAGGAAGTATTCTTGGAGGCGTGAAAAGACTTCGTCGATACCAATCAATCACCGACATCCAGACAAGTGAGAGCTATTCACAAAATATTTGAACAACTAATCAGAAAGTCATCCACTAAAAAGGTTAGTAAGCTCAAAGACTTTTTCAAAAGTTGTTTTGGACTAATCCATGATAAAGATGTTGTCGCAGAACTGAAAACACTCATTGAAGATACCAAAGAAGACCTACGACTTGAGAAAAGAGTCAATCATATCGAGAGCAAGCGAAAGACAGATCGAGAACTGTGAATGATTGCACAGATAGGAGATTATGATAATATATTGTCTTGTCAATATATTGACAAGACAAACATGGGAGATCATGAACAACCTGCGACTAGACTGGTCTCCGATTCAACTACAACTTGAAAGTCAAAGGTTCTACCAATCAATAGACTATCCCAAGTACATGTGGAAGTTGAAGTCTTAAGGACATATATCGACTTCGAGGTCATTGACATTGTCGATGACACAAACCTGTATCCTACGCTTCTAGGAATTTATTGGGCAATAAACAACCAAACTATCATAAACTTCAAGAAAAGGATCTTGTCTTTCAAAGATTCTGAAATAAGAGTGGTTGCGCCTATCAATACACTGGAGGGGCAAAATTATGTTGAACCTTTTCATAGAGAAGGGAAAGAAAATTATCTGGACCAGCTGTATAACATTATGTCTTCAAAGGAAGATTATATTAACCCCACAACTGATGGAAACCTAAGTTGGCACAGTGTAAGCTAGTGCATGTCTGACTCAGGCGATGCTTTGGAAAATTGGCAGAATAAGCTGCATGAAGTGTCCATGCGCAGATGTGCGAGAATTACAAGAGTTGTTCGAAGGGTAGGAGACGAAGCAAGTGCCTTACCAATGTATGAAGGATTTCCTAACCTTGCATCCTTCTTGGAAGAATTCAAAGAAAAGTTCATAGAATATCAGTGACTATCCGCTTTGGACCATGTGCTGAAATCTATGCCCGCTAGATGGTGGAGTACACATAAACAATCTATCTCTAAATGGACGCAATGTAGAATACTAATGGAGATCAGATTTGGAGAAGAGGTTAGCTGTGCTGATAAAAAATATATAGGATTGTCAGATCCTGGAAAACATATTGAGCACTGTCGCACAGCTTAGCAAGCATATCCGTGACAGGAATGGGTTCACCGATTCATCCACACCTTGTAAATGATGCCAATAAGTTGGTACACCTCACAGGAGCTATGACAAGGAACCGTTGAGTGGGAAATTTTGACTGTAAACTTTACCCAGACTTTTGAATTTAAAAGAGAACATCCAACAGTCGAGGTTGTGCTACAAGTAATATAGGAAAAGATCTTTGAATAAATACCCATTGTGGACACAGGCCTCCATCAATACAACATAACTACGCATAATTACACAGCGTTGTATAATATCATGAAGGATCCGAGGGATAGTGTTCCAACCGCCATAATCTTCATGTGGCAGAAGGAATGTGTGAAGTGGAAAGAGATCATATGTGTGAAAATACATGGCACCCTATTAGATAGGACGTAAAAAAAACTAGAGCAAGGGAGAAAAGAGAGAACCAGGTCGAAAGCAGTGTGATAGAAGGAGGGTGAACTCTGATGCAAAATATGCGAATTACTTGACATAACACTATCATAAATTGATACCATTATTGTCACAAAAATTAAGTAAAGGTACTGATAGCATGTTTTCCAGCCACTAACTGAGAATATCCATAGAATCGAACGGTATAGCTTGTATTGATAACCACCACAAATAATAATAACTTCCTTTCTCAATTCTAGCTCAGTGACGACAGACCGAGAAAATTTCCTTAAATAACCCACGCTCCTGTCCTGGGCCATTCAAGAGTGAGAGTACCTTCTAAGTACAGAATACTTGTGTGAAGGGAAACTATCAAAAAGTTGTTGTCCTATAATCCAGATTGTTACCATATCCCAAATTAGTATATCCAGAGCCATATAGAGAAAGTATTGTGGGTAACTCAATGAGAAGAAACCAATTCATCTCTATTACAATAGTCAATGTTAATGCCCCTCTAACCCTTCTAGCCAACACTCCCATGCAACATGGTACAGGACATAGAACCCTAGGGAACCATCCTCGATTAGTTGTGGGCCAGGTTCCATCTCGGTCCTCAGAAAAAAGCAGAGTGCAGGAACACCAATCGCCTCGAGAACCTAAAGGAAAGTAGACAATAAAGAAGTCGAGGAATGATAAAGCCCCAGCAACGCCATCAGCCCAGGAGGAACAAGAAGTCTTTCAAACCATAAACTTGCTACTTCCTTACCAATCACCAAGAAGGACCGATGTGCCACCAGTTACCATCTCTGCCACAAGCCATGTTACACTGGTAGAACCTAAGAAATCGAAGGATATGAAAGTATTGTAGAATATCATGCCTCGGCTGGTTAAACTCATCTTTCAAGATTCAGAAACCAGTAGAATCCATGAACTGTACAGGAAGAATTATATGAAGTCAGTACGGGATTCGTCGGAATTGCCAAACCGGTTTGTCCCAATGCAATGGAAAAGTGGGATAGAGAAATCAAGGTTACTATCGCTTCTCTTCATGCCACATTTTGGCAGGACCAGAGAGGTGGATACTTATGTAAAACAACCATTGGTAATATTTCATGCAGGCTTCCTATGGCTAGACAAGCTGCACTCCATTGATGTTGATCTCATTTCGTCAATCACAAAATTTTCAAGAGCTGGAAATGACCATGAAGAAACCTTTTGGGAAGGCAACCGCCTAGACAAGATTGGGCAGGACGAGGAAAAGTATAGCCTAGTTAGCTCTATTGAAGAGTTTCTAATATCATCCATTGAGGAACTAGAAGCACAACAGATTCCCATCACACCACCGGAAGTGCTAGAAATCCGGCGTGATGCAAACACTCATGCTGCAAATAGGATAGAGGAAACAGAGAAAATATGTGCGAAGGCTATGGAGCAAGTTTCCTAGACTTGGGAGACTTTACTAGACAATGAGAAAACATAGAGGATTGCAAATGAGCTCACTATGTTGGAAGAAAATATCACGTAGATGCGCAATGAGATAAAGCAACTTCCCTTGGAACAGAAAAAGGTCAAGACAATAGAACTACGTCGACTACAGCAGCAAACTACTGTGTTGTGTGCACATCTGTAGCAACACGAGGAAAAGCTGGAGGAGTTACAAGAAAAATAAAAAAGGGTCACAGGGATAATTCATCCAGTGCACTAGAGGGCGTGTGAGGTAGAGTCCTCAGTAGAAATCAACATGCCGAAACACTTGAGTTCCAATTTAGTGAAGCACATACAGAAAGTAGAAGAGGAAGTGTGCATCAAAATAGAGAAGTTGTTGAAAATCATGGAGCATTTTCAGAAACAAAATTAGCGGAAGTCATTTTATGGATTAGCAGCTCTCGTGGCTCGAGACGAGCCACAAGTGAGTGTTGGGGGCCTATTAGGCCTCAGGATAGAAGGGAATGATTCATGTAGAATTCTGCCCAAGTAGGAGAGAAGAGGGCAAAGAATAAGAAGAAGGATATGTGACAGAAGGAACATCATCAAAGAAGAATATAAGGATGCTACGAAAGAAGAAGGGAGAAAAGGAGGAAGGTAAAGAGAAGGAACGGGATGAAGAAACTGCGCCAATTTTGTAAGCTACGATGGAAGGATAGAACAAGAGACGAGATAACATGTAGGATATTCACAGAAGCAGGCGTGCAGATAAGGTAATGACAGGAAAAGGACAGTAAGGCATAAAGCTAAGATAGAGACAGCCTTAGCAATCGTGGGTACGAGCTCGGATGGAGCTAGTGAAAACCAAGCGCTTGAATGCATTTTTGTAAGATATACCAATAGCACCTTTTGGTTTATGTATTGCTAGAATAGGAAAGACATCATGTTGGCTGAAGATAGTAAGTCTGCTAGGATAGCGACTGAATCTGAGTCTGTTAGAGTATGTATCGAGTCAGCATTGAGTCTGTAACAAGCACGTATGAGAGCTATGTCGATTTTGTAATAGTATTATAAAAAGGGGAACCCAAGTTGTAAATGGCTTAGCCATTTAGCTAGTGCTTCCTTAGAGGGTTTTGAGCTGATTAGTTGATACAACAATTTTGAGTAAGTCTCTAGGCTCTTGGAAAAGATGCCTGAGCTAGACTAGAGGTAGATAGTTTTTGTTAATGACTCTAGATCATTGATTGCATCAGAGAAGTGGTTATGCAGCTGAGTGCGCAAACAGATAGAGAAGGTCAAGTCGATCCAGGCTGTGTGCAGATCAATAAGTAGGAATAGAGTAGAGTGATAAAGATAGAGAAGATCAGAGAGCATGAGAGGGAGGGGAAGTCTATAGAGATAGAAGAGAAGATTTTGAATAGAGTATGTAGTTCTATGTACAGATAAAAGGTGCATCTATTTCCTCATGCCAATTCCAGATGAAGAGAACCTCGTGTTTTTTTCTTGGATGGGTTTCCAAGTTACATGTTGTGTATATGTGTGAATGTTGAAGTAACTTAGATAAGTGCATAGTTGTTGTGTTTTAATGATTGATTTGGTATTGTGCTATAAATGGATAAATGTATGAATGTCGCATCTCACTCATGAATATGTCCATGTCTTTTCATTGTGCATTTGCGTAAGATTGCATAAATAAGGCCAACTCATACTTTAGTGTTGATATATAACGTTTAAACCACCAACCCACCTTCCCGGTCTTCGTTGGAAACCTTTGCGCAGAGCCAAGCAATTAAACACCCTCCCATACAAACTGTGGAAATGTGGCTCTGGCAGTTACCCATAAAACTGAGATATCTCAGGTAAGACAGAATCTGTGTCGCAGGTGTTGTCGGCTGGGATCTGCTCCGTCGGGATGATATCTTGGGCTTTGTTGTGCTATCCAAAAAGGGGGGCTGAACCTGGGTCACAGGGAGAGAAAAGCCAACATGCCTATTATAAAACCTTCATATGTATTCTATTTCCTTCCATCACACCCTACATCCCTATTTGAAGAATGTTATTTTATTCCACTTGCCTAATTTACATCGATCAAGGGAATTAATGAGCCCCACACTTATCAACCAGTTGTGTGTCAGTTCTATCATTATCCTAGTTGGTTACATAATGATCTTGTCTCTTACGATAATACACTTGTATTTTCACTTATTTCACATCTCATCGATGTCATATCACCTCATTTTGCGAGCTAAAGTAGTTATGGTTGTACCTTGGGCTCCCTTCTCATCAAAATAAGGGAACACATTCAACTAAGTAGGGAGAGTCATCAATGCTCCCTAACTCATTAGTCTCCCCTATTATCAACACCAATAAGTCTATCGCATTAGGGAGAGTCATACATTTCAATGGTAGCATTGTTCACATTTATGATTCATGGAAATAACTCATCTGATGTGACAAATTTCCCCATATAGTAACTTCCTCATTATTCAAGTCCCCTACCCCTGTGGGATGTTTGTCATCATCAACAGTTCTGATTATTTGACATCAGTAACATCGCCAACAGTCTAGAACTCATTTACTCATACAGGAATCAAATTTTCCTTCATACTTGTATCAACAATTTTAAAATATGACCCCTTGGGCTCCTATTATTGTAATCTAGATTTAGATATCATTTTCTTGAACATAGGGATGCTTGTCTCATTTGTACAGATCATCATTCATTTTTTATAGCTTCAATGATCATAACCATCAACCTCTCCCATGGGGAGGTCCTTTTACCCACAATACTTGATAACTTACAAAAATAAGAGAGAAAGAAACAATGATGTACTTCATCCATACAGAACCTTCCAAACCTCAGACATTAAGGGGCATATGGTAATGGTTAAATTCCATGCGCATGCAACATTTCAGTTAATATTGCAGAAAGACATCATCAACATACAACATGCAGCTTGCTAAATACATCTTCATCAGATCCATAAGAGAAATTGAGCCTCATAATGAAAAATTCAGTCCTTATGGACAACTACACGACCTTTTCATCAGGGAACCCACACTAATAGTGTGACTTTCTTCTCAACAACCCGCACATATCTACACGACTTTTCCTTTTAAATTCATGTGACAATGTAAACGGTGGGACCACTTAATTTTTGTAGTGCATTCAAGAATCATAACAAATCCTTTGGATAAAATTCGAGTTGTGATCCTCACACCCTTTGGAGAATTCAATAGCTCGCTTCATGTACTTGGAGAACCAGTTCACAAGAAAGCATGCTCACATTTGGATCTATATGTTTCTTGGCATCCATTTGGCCTATAAAAGGAATTCATGGGAATGCATTCTATAGGGAATATTTAAGAGAAAATTTATGCTGCAAGAATTGCATTGAGAGCTCAACTTTCAATGCACTTCTTACCAATAGTTTCCATGCCAAGCTCCCTTGATTTCTTTCTCTAATAAGAAAGAATTTTCTCCATTGTTATAAGTTTTTTATATTGCATTTATGTGTACAAAAAGGACCTCCCTTGATGCCTTCACCTCCTAGGTGACACCATTGTAACATGATTTACCATTGGATAATCACCATTTGGTTTAGCACACTCTTTCTCTGAACTTGTCCATTTTTTTTTCTTTCTTTGAGTTTGTTTTTCCATGTGGTATATGGGATACTAAGTCACAATCCACAATACTATGTCCTTGTTGCAATGTACAAGGATCCTCCAAGTGGGAACATCACTCACCCGTTGTGACTATTTTTCCCATAACAACGAGTCATGATGTCAATAGATGGATTATCTATGGTCAAAGGTAAAATAGACTTGGAAGTATATGGATCTAAATTAGTAGATACAATAGGAGGAGCATTATAATTAGCAACTCTATACTAGATATGAATTTCTTGGTCACTCATGAAAACATTGGAATTTGTAAAATTTCCCCTTGGTGGGGAATCTGCCCGATTACCTCTTAGTGAAGGAACTGGGTTAGTAGATTCTATTTGTAGTTGTTGTCAAGGAAGAGGTTAAGTTAAGATAGCAGGTTTCTATTGAGTCCCATTTTGGTCCATGTACCAATGAATCTCTTCAATTTGAGGGCATTGGTGAGTAGGATGATCGCTTGTACAAATTTTCAAAGGTTATTTAAACTTCCTTGTCTCCCAATTACCTTAAGTAGGAGGAATGGGTTTTTTAGCAACTCCTTTCCCAGGATTATAATTTTTATTTTTCTTATTCTCATTCTTTCATTTTTGGTTCGCAGACTAAATTGTGAGGACATCAAAAGTTTGGGTAGGAGCTGAGGTGTTTTGCAATGTTTCCCAACTGTGGGCTAAGTTTTTTGAATAGACATATGCCCCAATTTTTGGGTTATTTGATCAATCATGGTATGGGAAAAAAATACAATCACACCATCATCATGTGATATTGAGCACGACTTCGCTAGATTTATCGTGATCTTAGCAACATGAGGGCCCTGAGCTCTTAATGTGTGCCAGATTAAGAATAGATAAGTTTGTTTGATGAGAATTTGGATGACATGTTCTTCAATTAAGGCTCCCAACATAGCCATGTCTTTTTCATGACTAAGAAACAAATATTTTACAAACCAATATGGTATAAATTCAATAGGGATGTTAGCTTTGATGAGTTTACAAAACTATTGTCGTTCATGAATATGATCAGAAATGTGAGTGGCGATGGCTTGTTAGAGTGGGGTCAAAAGTTATGTTCATGTCTCATAATGGATAGGTAAGTGAAAATGCATAAGGAATACCATAGCCAAATATGAGAAATCACTAAAAGTATTGTGAGGTAACTTAATGTAACATTTATTAGTAGTGTTACTTGTGAGGGCACAATATTGAAACAAACGCAAACAAATGATATCAATAACCACGTATCTTCTCCTGGTTGACCATCAAACTCATTTATGTAATATGCGAGCTTGGTAAAAATTATAATTGATCCATTTAGATGCAAAACATGATAAATGTTCATTCATGATAACTCCACTAAGTTCAATGTGGTCAAAAATGGTGATCGCATTGGATTCAATGTAGTATTATTTCTAGAGGATGGAGATTGACTCCCTGCAAAGGTGAGGTTTTATCCTTAGAATTGATTGGCATTCCAAGTAGTGTTTTTCTCGGGAACACCCCCCCCATCCAAGGAAGAGTGTTTCCCTAAAGAGGAGGTTCTCTCTAAAGAGGGTGTTTGGTTCAAGGGAAAAAAATGCCCCATGGTGGAGTGGAGTGTTAGAAAGTGGATTAAATCCCCTTGGTGCATTACCACTCAAAGGAGGAGGAATTCCTTCAGGATTATTTCCACTTGATGGTTTAGAATTGACCCATGCAATATCATTTCCTAAGGTGGAGCATAATTCCATGTAACATTACAACTCCAAGGTGAAGAGAAATCCTTTTGAGAATTTTAGTGCTTGTTACTAATTTCTCGAGTCCTAATCCCAGAAGTGGGTCAACCTCAACATTAGATATCCTTATCGATGTCTCAGATTTACCAAATAGGGTTTCCCTATGGTTTGGTTGTTCCATCCAACATTAGTAATATCTCAGGGGGTTTCAATTCTCATTTTTGTCCAGGTCATGTTTCCAGGGGAAACCCTACATTATGGAACATTAATGTTCCTGATCAAAACTCTTCACCTTGGAGTGGTAATTTTCCATGGAATTATGCTCCTCCTTGGGAAATAATGTTGCATAATAGAATAGTTGATTTATTTGTCTGTTGGTGAGCCTAACCTACTCATTGAGGAAAGCACTTAGCTCTTTAACTTTGTGACACTTTCCCTCATAATAGAATTAATTACTATACTAGGGAAATTTCTTTGAACTTTATTTAGATCAAGTTTTTTTTCTCTATTATTCACTCTTTAAATACCATAGTATAATTTGTCTTACCTTGGTGACCAGTCTAGCAAATTTGAGACAGATCTGAGCAGTTTTTCTTATCATTTAGATCATTTTTTCCTTTGACCAACAATAGGAACCAATTGCGTTTCTATGCCCTAAAGTCACGACGAAACCTATATGGTCACTCATTTTCAACCAATAATAGTGACCGATCTTGAGAATAGTTAATTTTAGCTTGCCTTTTTTCAGTTTTTTTATCCTTTTTCTCTTATTGTTTGTGTTACACTTAAGAGTCATACTCATGAGTAGTTAATCAATCTATTTTATTGCTTGTATGTTGCATTTACCAAAGAAAAAACAAAATATCATTTAAGGTCTTAAGAGGAAAAGTGAATTGATCTCTAAGTATTTTTTACTTCTTTGTTTCCATAGTAGTTCTCGCTTTGAGTAAATGCAACAAGTGGGTTAAAATAAAAAACTTATTTGCTTTGAAATCTTTGTTATTACCACTAAAAGAAATATCAACATTGTTGTGATTATGAATGTCTGTTGAAAACTTTCTTTATAAACATTGCAGTGATTGCATGTTTTAAAGTCTTCTTTATCAACCATTAGAATTTGTTTGCATCAAATATTTCAAAGTTTTTTGCTATTGCATTAGATTGAACAAAAATGAACCTCTTTTCTCTCTTTCAGATTAAAGTTGTTCATCAAAGGAAAACATGATATTGGAATTTTGCATTCTTTGGTTTGTCACTTGGAATCAATAACATCATGAACAAATTTCATACCACACTTTTGAGTTAAACAACACAACTAAACTCAAACACGAAACTAGAAACTTGATTAACGAGTGTTTGTCGGGAAAGCACATCTAACATGTGTTTCAAACACTATGGTCAATCTGAATTACAAGTGGTAAGTACTCGGAGTGACACCACTTTTCTTTGAAGATTCTGGTTGAGGACTTAAAAATGCATTCTCTACCCACATTCCTAATATTGACTCATGACACTTCCCCTTAGACGCTAATTGTGAAGTGGTAATTTTAGTCGTTTTTCATAATATATCACAAAGGTGAACAGAAGAGAGAAAGTGGAACTAGATCCTTGGGTATCTAATAACCCGCTAGGACCAAAAACATTGTGATGTAAATCATAAACAAAGGAAAACAAATTAGTAGTTGGTGATTCACCTATTGCAGTACAACAAGACCATGAGGATTAGTCAAATTAGGATTTACGTTGGAAAATGTTTGATTTTTAGTAGTCTTGATTTTTGGTGGATCAAATTATTCAAATATGTTTAAAGGATCCTAAACAAAGTCTCTATGTGAAGGGGCTTAATCATATTATGAGAAATAGTTACTCTCTTTAAAAGGGCTATCAAGAGTTGTAAATGTTTCATCTTTTGGATCATTATAAATAGCTCCAATTGGGTGTAAGCTTCTCCACAAAGTAGTGATACCTTCAATCTCCATTGAATCAACTCTCTGCCACAAATGACAAATTGGTTGGTTAGCCACCTTGAAATGTTTAATTTTTTTAAATAAAAAATGAAAGAAAAACTAAAACAATCAATCTCGAGGCCAACTAGACACAATGTATCACAAAGCAAATGACTACAAAATAACTATAAGTCATAACAAGCAAACTACTCTTCCAAAAACTACAGTAAGGCAGTTAAGGACCTTATTCAATTAATGAAGAGATGAGTAAAATGGGCCTTCCAAAAATGATTGTTGGGGGATATGAAGTTTTGTTAATAAATCAAGAAATGTGTGAATGAAACAGTTACAATAACCCTCACACAACAGTCACCCAAGGTGCAAATACTCACCTTTGATGAATACCTCCAAAAGAGAATAGGAAGATGTTTGAAGCCTTTATTAGGAACTACAAGAATTTTTCTCTTATATTCACCTTTGTGATATCTTATGAAAAAAAACTAAAATTACCACTTCACAATTAACGTCTAAGGGGAAGTTTCATGAATCAATATTAGGAATGTGGGAAGAGAATGCATTTTTTAAGTCCTCAACCAGGAGCTTCAAAGAACAGCAGTGTCACTCTGAGTACTTACCACTTGTCTAGATTGACCATAGTGTTTGAAACGCATGTTAGATGTGCTTTCCTGGAAAACACTCATTAATCAAGTTTCTAGTTTTGTGTTTGAGTTTGGTTTTCTTGTTTAACTCAAAAGTGTGGTGTGAAATTTGTTCATGATGTTATTGACTCCAAGTGACAAACCAAATAATGAAAAATGTCAATATCATGTTTTCCTTTGATGAACAACTTTATTCTAAAAGAGAGAAAAGAGGTTCCTTTTTTTTCAATCTAATGCAATAGCAAAAAACTTTGAAATATTTGATCCAAACAAACTCTAATGGTTGATAAAGAAGACTTTTCAGCGTGCAATCACTGCAATGTTCGTAAAGAAAGCTTTCAACAGAAATTCATAATCACAACAATGTGGATATTTATTTTAGTGGTAACAACAAAGATTTCAAAGCAAATAAGTTTTTCTTTCATAATCACAACAATGTGGATATTTATTTTAGCGGTAACAACAAAGATTTCAAAGCAAATAAGTTTTTCTTTTAACCCACTTGTTGCATTTACTCAAAGCAAGCACTACTTTGGAAACGAAGAAGTCAAAAATACTTAGAGACCAACTCACATTTTTCTTACGACATTAAATGATATTTTGTTTTTTCTTTGGTAAATGCACCATGCAAGCAATAAAATAAATTGATTAACTACTCATGAGTATGACCCTTAAGTGTAACACAAACAGTAAGAAAAAAGGATAAAAAACTAAAAAAGGCAAGACAAATATGACTATTCTCAAGAGCAGCCACTATTATTGGTTGAAAATGAGTGACCAGATAGCTTTGCTTGTGACTGTAGGGCTTAGAAACAAAATTGGTTCCTATTGTTGGTCAAAGCAAAAAAATGATCTAAATGCTAAGCAAAACTGCTCAGGTTTGTCTTAAATTTCCTAGACTAGTCACCAAGGTAACAAAAACTATGTTGTGGTGTTTAAAGAGTGAATAATAGAGAAAAACAACTTAATCTACATAAAGTTCAAAGAAATTTCCCTAGTATAGTCACCAATTCTATTATGAGGGAAAGTTTCACAAAGTTAATGAGCCAAGTGCTTTCCCCAATGAGTAGGTTAGGGTCACCAACAAACAAATAAATCAACTATTCTACTATTCCCTAGATTCAACATGCATGTGAGGTAAAATTTTAGGAAAAACAAGGAGTGTGTATGTTGTTACTGTCATTTGTGAGCATCTTTGTTGAGTCAATTTATTAAATCAATCCCTACTCCTCAAATGCGAGAACGTTTCTATACACAAGAAAACACTACCTTTCTCATTCTTCCAACAAGTAAATAATAACAAACATGCATAAAGAAACCATTTCATCAATCTCAAATCCAAAACACAACACATTTTCTTTTATGGTGGAAGCAAGTATAATTATATGGATCAATGAAGAGAATCATAACACTTACCATCCTTGACTTTGCTTGTTGTACTCCCTTCTCTAGAGCCTAAGCCTCCTCATTTTTCCATAACCTAAATTATTAGAAACCTCGAACAATGGAACAATCATGCTTTCTAGTATGGTAATGCTCTTCAACATCTATCTAACCTTTGTCGCTTCACTCAATAAGTCTCTTTTATGGATTTGAATTAGATTTAAATTGGGGGATGATTACAAAGTGCATGTTATCCATGCATTACAAGTATCCTCGATGTGAAATTGAACATTTGTTTGACAAGTATCTTGGTATGATTTATAGGCCCATAGCGACTAGATTGGTGTGGTCACACTTTTAGGGTTGAATGTAGTGGCCAATTGCCCCTCTCCTGACGGAATGTCATGTCCCCATCCCAATGAGACTACTAGTTAGCAATGTTTCACCCACCTACTAGTTCCCTAGGGTGGGGAGGAGGCATTAGATTTTGCAATAAGGGAGCCATGAGACACAAGAAAACCTTATTTTACCATATACACATTAAATTGGGTCATACAAATAATAAATATGGATAAAATAAAGTGGCATTTCTTCATGAAGACATTTGGAGGTTCATGGAGACCTTGGGTGGCTAGATTCTTCCTTACACATGTCATGACTTAACCCCAAATTCAAAATTATGAGTAATGGAACATTCTTGGAAGGTGAATAGGTGTCAATTAACATGTCATGAGCCCAAGTATTTGAATAGGTGAAGAGGAATAACTCCCCATGGAAGAGGAAGAGACTAGGAATAAACTATGTGCCACTTGGAGAGAGATTTACTGCATTTTATGACAACAATGATGGAAGATTCTATGAAAAAATAAGACCTGGTTGCAGACCTATGACAATATGACATGTCAAGGATAAAAATGGCCTCCAGGAGGGCACACTTGGGGTTTGGTAGCAGCAATTCGAATTTGGAGGAAGATGGAAGGATGAGGAGAAGGACAAGTGTCATGGAGGTTGCTAAACATCAAGGACGAGTTGGAGAAAGCCTATGGGAGGGAATTCGACCTTGGAGTACCTTAGGAGAGTTATAAAAATATGTCATGAGGAAGAAGAATGGTTTTTTGATCATTTGATAATTTTCCTTTGGCATTTTGGAAAGCACTAGCTTGTCCATTGCGCGGTGAGTGCTCACTCTCCCTGCTAGTGAGCCAATTTCGAAGGAGTTAGATTCTCATCCAAATTGATTGTTGGAGAGGCCAACCTGACCTCTCATTTGGATCTTAATTGAGCATTGTTATTGTATATAGGAGGCTTCTACAATTCGTGATCCATCTCTCCTTGCATTCTCTCATTCCCTACTTCAGTATTCCCATGTTTCCATATGATGGTGCACTAGTGTGAATGACACTTGCACCTTGTTGAGTCCAGTTGATGCCCAAGCATGGGTAAATGATTTATGGCTCTGTAATATGTCTCCCATACTCTATGTAAGTTGAAATTAGCAGAAATACATATGCAAAAATGTCCACATTTCCAAGCTATGATTTGACTAGTTTCCATGTATTGGTTTCCCATTTCAATGGAGTTGTGTCTTTGATTTGTGTTGAGGATTTGCTCTGATATTATATGTTGTTGAGTGAGCTATTGATATTATTTTAATGTTCTACATTCCTTATGCTCTGTTATGAACCATTACATATACATTTTATGAGTCAAAGTTAAGCTATTACTGACATTTCCCTTAAGCAAATATCATTGAACATGTATGCATTCGAATGTTCAATTAAGCTTAATTATTGTTCAATTAAGCTTACCAGCAATGATTCCATTGCATTGAAAAAGATGATTCCATTTCGATTGAAGCACAACAACTTTTTGACAAGAAGCAGTTAGTCAACAAGCAGCTAGTTTTTGAGACATAGTAGATTACTGTTTAGATTGGCAACATGAACTACATCTTAGCATACAAGCTACATAGAAGCATTTGTCCAACATATGTCCAGCGGTGTTGTGTTGTTCTGTATTGATGTGGTTCGATGCTTGATTGAGGGAGGCCACCAAATAGTCATCACTTGCTTATGATTATGTTTGGAATTTGGGTTTTCCAAGGCTACGCCTATTTACTGAGTAACAAAGTATCAATGATTTGTTGTACTTTGTTAATTATAAGTTTATTAGCTCCATTTATGAACAAATAAATGAGAACGATTGATGTATATAACCTTGAGTCTTTCAGAGCCTAGTTGGATGTTGGAACTGACCCCAATTGTAGCTCAAATCAAGAATTTTGTCCATTGGCTGCTTGAATACCATGGGGATTCAATGAGCCTAAACATGGAGATTACTACTGCCATGAAACGAGCACACAAGCACCATGCGGGAATAAAGGGTGAAGATGGTAGTATTGTTCACACAAAGGTAAGATTCAAGTGCAATGTTATGTTATTTGTTATGTAAATATTACCCTTAAGATTTGTAAATATAAACTAAAGTCTAGTAATTATACCCATGAAATTAAACACAATACAACCATTTGTGAAGTCGCCTGTGGGATGGAGAAAGAAGAACATGCCATAACAAAGGAAGTCGGTTTGTAGAAGCTCAAGAAATGGCAATTGTAGTCAAACAACTCTAAGAAGAAAGCAAGCAGTAGCACTAAATGCACCATTAGGTACAATTCCATTTCTCCCATTATTATCTAGTTCCAGTTCCAGTGGTTATGCAGTCAAAGTTGTAGGCATTAGGTCTTTACATGTAGTTAGGTGAGATGTTGGCATTAGGTCTTTACATATAATTAATGCTAGTGCTCCTAGAATTGCTACTATGGCTTACTCAACGGAATTTACTGAATTAACAAAGTAACATACTTAGTCAACGGCTGCTGGATATGGATCTCCATTCAAACATCAAAATCTTGTGCATGACAAGAGAGGACCCATGCATGGCTAGAGAGAAGACAATTCTTAGTTTGCAGGTTTAGAAATGTTACACAATGTGGCTCGCATATACACCTCTATATGGATATGCAAGGAGAGTTGGCAGATATAGCTCTATATGGATATGCATGGAGAGTTGTCACCACTGCAGAATTGGCTAGAAAAAGGCAATGAAAGTGTAGAGATACGTGCAGTGCATGTAGTGATGCAAAAACCTTACCAATGAACATTAAACATTTAATTTTACGAACAGATACTAGCATTAGTCCTAACATTTTTTCATACAAAAGTTAACATATATCTTAGTTCTAAGATGTAAAACAAAAAATTGATACCTGCCTTGATACAAGGCCAAATACGAGCTCGAAAATTTCTATTAGATAAGAAAAGTTACCATAAAAAAACTTAGAAAATATAATGTTCAGTTTAAATATAAACTAATGTGATTGGTTGAACTAATGCAAAAGAACTGAAGAGCCTTTACTACAGTCCCTGCAGCCTAAGGCGTGTCTTTATAACATGTACAGAGATAATCTTAATAAATTAAAATAGAAAAATAATTGTGACTAGATATTAAAAACAAAAATTCTTAAAAACCTATAAAGAGATAATGTTAATAAATTAAAATAGAAAACAAAAAAAACAGATTTATATCTATTATTGAGCTTCCGGAGAAACGAAAAATATCGTGTATATCTTACCCCTATCAGAATTGATTTAACGGAGAAAAGAAAATTTGGTTCTGGAAGAGGCTGTTGAAATATATAAACGTCGACAGCAGGGTTCGAACCTGCGCGGGGCAAAGCCGAACAGATTTCAAGTCTGTCTCCACAACTGCAAGATATGACACAAATTGTTTGCCTTCAATTTTCTTTGACCGTGTAAGCAAAAATTATTTAGCCTGAAATATTTGTTTTCTCGAAATCATTTTATTAGATTTGAACTGAACAGTATGGTGAGGGAAAGATAATATCACGAAAAAATACACACCAAGTTTTTGACAGCTTCTTTAAAGATCGCTGGTATCGAAAAACCAGCGGAAGAGAAAAAGCATACAAAGTTTTGACAGCTTCATTCAAGATCGCTGGTAACGGGAAGTTGAAGTCAAAATGATTAGCTTTAACGAATTCTTTAGATGCCAGATTCATCAAGAAAATTAGATGATTGGTGTGGCTGCTGGGATTCGAGCCCAGGTCTCCACGGCCACAACGTGGAATTCTCACCACTAAACTACAGCCACAAGCTTTATTTGACTCCATAAAATAGAGTTTTTGTAACTTTGTGTTAGTGTATTTTGTGTATCCAAATTGAATTTATTATGTGATGACCTTCTGGTCGTAGTGCGAGCACCAAGGTGGGAATCTTTATCAAATTTATAACAGCAAATGAAAAGAATTTTGGTATGACCTGTCTCGTCGTGTCATGAATGGGAATGGACGATATTCTCGGCTTTCAAGTTCATATCAATTTGATATTTTTTTTTCTAAGAAAACATCTTTTTTTTAATTAATTTTTCATTATCAAATAGTTTTTTTGGTTGGCAAAGTGGTGGAACTCCTTGGCTAGCAAAGTTGCTATTGGCTAAGAAACCACGAACTAGGGGCATCTAAGCCGTCAAAATCACCCAAGGATCACACTCGGTCTAGATCGCATCACCCTCGACGGGATTAGAACCGACGACCTTTTAACTTAGGGGGCGTCTTAACCATACCCCGCCACCAAATGTTCTACATCTCACGGATATTAGCAAATAGCTTCGTATTGTAATGATATAATAAATGAAAAAAAAATTATGAAAAAAATCTTTACTTTTATTAATTTTTCATAAGCAAATAGCTTCATATTGCAATGATATAATAAATGGGACAAATTTAATGGACATTTTATTTAGGAGATGTCTAAAAATTTGACAATTTGGATCAGACCATCATTTTTTTCTGGGAATTTGACGTTTTTTATTTTGCAAAATCGGATTGTAATTATGTCTTGATCTCAATTTTGATGGTAGAATGGATTTAGCACTCCCAAAAACCCCTAGGGCACCCAAAATTCCAAAACTTGAAAACTGTAACCTAGATTTTTTAAAATGTCAACCGGATTTTATCAAAAACTTGCCGAAAAAATCAGCCTATTCTTCCTCAAGGGGGGGAAGCTCAATAGTCTTATATTACTCAAGGGGGAAAGCTCAATAGTCTTATATTCTTCTCTATCTTTTGGAGGAATGTTTATTTTCTCAAGATGCATTTTGACATAACATTATTATCCTTCTCTAAACCATGATTTTTTGCAAGTTGATCATCCACATCATCCAAAGACGATTGCTCACAAGATTGTCATTTTTTTTATTTTGGTTTTAGGCATGTGTTCCTTTTGGAGTGGCCTCGTGCTTGGGGACAAGAAATCTAAAGATATCCAATTTGTTGGCATTATCAAACACCAAAACATTGTATTCTCAAAATCAAGATCCTTGGTCCATCTAAAATATTCCTTATGTAGACCATCTTGACAAGTAAACCCTTGATGTTAGCAACCTCGACACAAACCTAGGCATATGTATAGAGACCCAGCATAATTTATTCACGAACAATTTTTATGTAGCTACCCAAAGTGTTGTCGATATCTTCAAAAACTTATCAATGCCAAAAATGTAGAGGAAAATTTGAAAGGAAAACTAAAACATGTTTCTTGGTAACACACATAGGATTAGTGTCAACAGTTAGCTAGAACCATGGGGTATCAAAAGGACCTGCTCTTATCCAAAACCAAGTACCGTTGAAAATTTTTGGATAATCAATTATATTGAAAAATGGGACAATAACGAAACCTTTGGAGCATATAGATACACCTCACAATGATTCGTTGAGTTTAAATAAATCCACTCATACAAGTTTGATATGGGAGGCTAGAAACATTGAATCTAACAATTACTAAAGATGATTTATAACAGAAAATGAGGTTTGTAGCATTCAACCTGGAGACCTTCACATCAACACCTCTGATTATTTCTCCACTATATATCCACTAGACAAAGAAATTAGTGCAATTAAAGGATATAATTTGATTTTGACCACATCCTTGAAAGAGACACATTGTGAAGATGGGGGTGCTCCATTTCCATCTCTCCTCCAGTAGGTGTAGAGCCAATGCAGGAGATGAGTCTTCAAAAATGTTGTATTCATATAGCGATGGAGTGGTCATCAAGTTGTTTTCCATAAAATAGAAGGTATTGTTGGTCCACTATAGTCCCTTGTAGGAGCTACAATTTGGAATTTTTCAAATCTACCACATAATCATTGGAGTTCACCCATAATATTGTAAGGTTTTCCTTATGATAGGCCTAACCATTATTTGAAAATGGACTAAATTATCAAAACCCTATCATATTAAGGCTTCCCTAACATAAATCTTGATATCACGCATTTTAGCTAACACTTGTCAAACAAGCATTTCATCAAACACCTTTCTTGCAAAAATTTTGTCAATGGGTTTTCTTACAAATATTTATCTCACTTGGTCAACATCCTTTTAATGAGATAGAATATGGTACTCGTGTATGTCTTTAAAATGACCAAGAGTGGCATCTATGATATAAATTACAACATGGGTGATTTGTAATGTCCCTTGTGAATAATTTTCCCGATGTGCTCAAATTCACCATGTTTCAACTCTAGGTATATGGATACAACTAATTCCAAACTCCTCCAATTACCTTCAAACTTGGTGAGGAAGGTCATGAGGGGTGATGGGACACATTAACACATATATCAGACATATAATCAACTGATATACCCAACCATGGTCTTCAATTCGCAAGGGAAGAAATTTCAGGACAAGACTAGTCAATTTGGGAGGTGGAAATCCCCTTGGGTCCTAGAACAAATCGCTTCCAAACACTGTACAATCTCCACTAATGGTTGGTATGAGACTTGGATATGTTACAAGACATTAATTTAAGTATATTTTCAGCATTAAATGTGGTTTTGGGATCGAATAGGTATCCAAGGGAACTCAAGGAATTTATTAGTAATTTTGAGGCTCAAACCCCCAATGGTAGATTGCTCCAAATAGCTCCAAATGATCTCAAATTGTACCAAAAGGTGTATGAATGATGTTAGTACATAAAAATGGTTTTTATAAGTGTATTTTAACCATCAAATTACTTCTGCAACTCACTTTGTCAATCTAGTCAATGTATGGAGTTTTACGAGCAACTTGTGGTTCAAATCCTCTAGGGGTAGATGATGAAAATGACTTTCCAAATACACTCAATACAACTAGAATTTTTGAATGGAAGTAGGGGAGATATAAATAAAATAAACATGAACTCATATGCATCACCATTCAACTTTTAATGTCTTCTATAACTCCCTTAAATCAGATGCAAAAAGACTAGTTTCAACCTTGGGGGAAATTATAGGAAATGTTCTCCAAATGCTATGAAACTCACAAAATGACTCCAAATTATTATGTACTGAAAAATAAAATCATATAATACATAAAGTACAGTCCATTCATTCATAAACCATCAGTTTTTACTTATCTATTCGAATCCATCAACATTACATTGGTTCACAACAAGGTAGTGGGGAAATGGCATTGTTTCTTCATTGTTTAACATTTTTACATGAAATATTTTGGTATTTAGAATTGAGAGTATTTTGAAATTGAAATACATATCATTTAAATCATAACATAAAATAATGGGGCATTATAATCTCCCCCAGGGATATTAATAGCTCACCAAGTGCACCTCAATCCATAGAGCAAGAATATGATGAGAAAACTTGGAATAGATGAAAGAACAAGATTATATTGAAGTGTCCACGAGATGCCCTATAGATTTCAACTGTAACTTATGACTCCATTAAATCTCCATGAAAAACCTGAATGGCCCTTCCACACACCAACTTGGATGGGAATCTTTCACCCTCGAAATTGGCTAAGGCAAGAAACTAGTCATCCACTAGCTCTCTCTCTTAACAAATGCAAATTTCTCAAATGATAAAAATATCATTCATTATTTGTTCTTGACATTTATAAAGTTTCCAAGCTCTCTATGGGTCGAATCCCTTCCAAGAGATTCATTCCAACTCTAGTTTGGAAGAGATTAGAATGCCACTTGTACAACAATTCCTAGTCTCCCACTTCCACAAAATCACATGTGGAAGCATATTAGCTTCCCTAACTCCCTTGAGCGCCCTCTTGGAGATATTTTTAGCCCTGACATGTCATGTATTTTATATTTCAGCCTTCGTATCTGATTTGTGTCATAGGTGTCATAGCATCTTCATCATTATTTTCATAGAGTTGGGGAATCTAGTCCAAGTGCCTCACTAACTCCAAAATGCCTCTTCCTCTTCCATGGGAGTTACTCTTCCACTCCAATTCGACCTTAAGTGATTCATTCCAAGCATATTGACCTTCCAAATCATCCCAAGACCCTTGGTCTTCTTATGGATTCGAAATGACAAGAGGGGGATGCCATGTGGCATACTAGATGGACAACCATGAGCCAAGCAGGGAAAAATTTAAGGATCCATAATTTTCTTAAAGTGTAGAAACCTTAGTGAATCTTACTAATTCTTAAATTTGCAACCATAAAATGTTTGACAAAACTTTTGTTAAAAATATTCAAATTTTTATGGACTTTATATAACTTTTGGACAATTTTAGCTATTTCTAGAGTAGAGAAAAACTATCCCATGGAATTTTGAGGGAATCATTTTAGAAAAACATGGAAATTGGTGAATATTTCTTTGGAAAAAAAAATCGAAAAAATATTCCATGGGCTAAATTTTACCTCTAAAAATTTCCCTAAAACCATGTAAATAACAATATGTGTAGGAGTATACTAGCACCTTTCATACCCTACCTACAAAGCTAGGTATTTAAAACTATGAAAAAACACTTGGTTGTAAAATACCATAATGGTCATATTCTAGTTGTTCTTCGGACTGCTAGGGTTTCAGCTCATCTCCTGCGCTAGGGTTCACTCCTGTCTCACCATCATTGGTGGATTCACGACCGCCTCCCATGGATCCTCCTGATCCAAATCCTGATGGATCAAGTTTCGAAGCTCATTTTCGGTGAATTGTAGCTTCTTAGCCCCCCCACCCCCTTCTGTTGGTTCCCTCCCCTCCTCACATTTTGTTAAGTGTTCTGAAATCCCAGGCATAAAGCTCTCCTCTGTAGCCTCCAAGCGCAAAATCATCACCCTTTCTGAAAAGGGTCTCATAGGAATGTTCATGGGACTTTGGCCCTCCCCTAGGTCTATCGAAATATGGCTCAGTAAAAATTGGAGACCTCTCATCCAAGGAGAATTTTAGCAAATCTTTTATGGAAAGAGCTACTTTGTATTCACCTTCGAGAAAAAGGAAGACCGAGATCTCATATTCAGGAATGGGTTGTATTTCATGGGGCCTAGGGGTATGTACCTCAACAAATGGGACCTCTCTTTCGACCCTGAGAAAGAAATCCCTATGACGGTTCCAGTCTGGGTTAAACTCGCCCACCTCCCTCTACACTGTTGGAACGATGAGGAATTCTGATCAATCAGAAATACCTTGGGAAAATATATCGATAAATATGAACCCAAGGCCCCCATGTTCTCCTGTGTTAGGATTTTTGTTGAAGTAGGCATGGAGAAAGGTCTCCCAGAGGCCATCAACCTCTCAATGGAAGGATGGAATCATCTCTAGATGTGGACTATAAGAAAATCCCATTCAAATGAAAAATATGCCACGAATATGGGCACTTCGCAAAATTTTGCCCAAATAGGCCAGAAAGACCTACCATAGATGAGACTCCTAAAGAAGGATGGAACGAATTCAACTGAAGGAAATGCACTAGGACCGCACCACAACAAGCACATCCCACCTTGGCCAAGAATACCACTGGAAATAAATTCCAATCTCTTGCAATTGAAGACAACAAAGAAGATGAAACGGAGACAGCAAAAGGCACGCTAAACCCTAATGAATATTTGGATCCAAAATAACACCCACCTCAAACTGATCAGGAAGACCTGATGGCTCAACCTACTCTTGCTCAAACCCACCCAAAAGCAAGGGAAAATTCTTCATCAAAATCCGTAGGATCAATCACTAGATCCAGGGAAAAAGCGCAAACAAAGGAAACATCGGAGAACTCCAATGAAGACCAAGAACCTCAAGTTAGAAAGGGAAGAAAATAAAACAAGGTCATTAGGGAACAAGAAGCAGCCAGGGAAAAAGCAGCATGGAAGCAGTCCAGTCTAGAATTCTTAGTCAGAAACACTCCATCTAGTAAGTATCTAATCAGCGTCGATGAAGAAAGAAGAGACAGGGTGCCTCATCCCCCAAAGAAATAATGAAGCTTGTCTTCTGGAACTGTTGAGGATTAGGAGGTCAGCAAAATATAGAAGCTATCAAAATATTCAAATCAATGGAATCTAAATCCATCCTCATCATCCAAGATACAAAAAAGAATGCAGAAGACAGTATTCTAACAATGGGAAAAATTTGGACCAGAGGTGAAGGGAAAGCAATCAGTGCCATTAGAGCCTCAAGGGGCCTGCTCATCTGGTGGGACAAGGAAAGATACTCACTACGCTCCGCTATTGAAAATAGGAACCGGCTCTTTGTTGAGCTTGAAGACAAAGAAAGCAATAAGTTTCTCTGGGTTGAAAACATCTATGGACCAACTACTCAGGAAAGTAAAGATGCTTTCTGGAATGCCTTAGAGGATCAGAGTTCTGGTAAGAAACATCTCCCATGCATCATAGTCGATGAATTCAATGTCATCATCTCGACTGAGGAAAGAGGAGGCGAATTTAAATTCTGGGATCCCTATGGGGAAAGGTTGGAAGGCCTAATTTCTCTTTGTGGTTGGATTGACATCAAGCCAAACAATAGAATATATGCTTGGAGCAACAAAAGGCTAGGACCGGGGCACATAGCTGCTAAACTTGATCGAATCCTGGTAAGTACCTCCTTCATAAATAATCTGGTAATTCCTGAGTCCAAGATGTTGAGCTCTATAGCCTCATATCACAAACCTATTTTCTTCTTTCTCTCGAACATTGGGAAGCTTGGCCCGATCCCTTTCCAAGTCACAGTGAGGCAAGAGGAAGAAGGTTGGAGGTTGCAATCTCGAAACCTCTGGCTCAAGGGGGGGGATCAAAACACCAAGTTTTTTCAAAACCAACACAAGGATCGGGAGAGGAGGAACACCTTAAAAGAACTCAAAAAGGAAGACGGGACCACAATCATAGACCAAGCCGAGATCACGACTGAGGTAAGGAATTTTTTTGAGAAACTTTACAGTGAAGAATATGAAACTACTCAGGATGATATGGTGAATATGATCATAGATATAACCACCCTCATTATCCCAAAAGACTCTGAAGCTCTGGAAGCCCCCATCTCTGAAACTGAAATAAAGAAGGCCATCTAGACTCTATGTTCAGATAAAACCCAGGACCAAACAACTTCTCAATCCGTTTCTACAGAATGTGCTGGCATATAATAAAAAAATACTAGAAATGACTCATCTCTTGGATTCAGTCCAAAGGAAAAATGGGTAGGGACACCAACTCCACCTTCCTTTCCCTCATCCCCAAATATTCAAATCCCACCTCCATCAAACACTTCCACCCTATATCCCTCTGCAATGCCTCTTACAAAAATTTTGCCAAAATTCTCTCCGTAAGGCTGAAGTTTGTCATCCCCACTCTCATCTCTCCCAACCAAGGTGGTTTCCTTGTTGGTTGGTATATTGGTGACAACATTCTCCTCGTTCAAGAGGTCATACACTCTATTTTAAAATGGCGTGAAGCAGGTATGGTAATAAAACCTGACCTAACTAATGCTTTTGATCGTTTAAGGCACGACTTTATTTTTTTATCATGGACAAGCATGGTTTCTCCCATTTATTTATCAAACAGATCCAATATTGCATTAGATCACCCTAGATTCCCCCCCTAATCAATGGAAGACCCTATTATTTCTTCAAAGCAAAACAAGGAATCATGCAAGGTTTCCCTCTTTCCCCCTTCCTCTACATCCTCGTGGTTGACTCCCTAAGAAGAAGACTTCACAAAATTCTCATGGAAGGAACCATCCCAGGCCTTTACTCTCTTCATCGATGATACCATCCTTCTGGGAAGTTCCTCCACCCAAATTGTCAGAAGCTTCCATCTCTCCCTTGACCTTTTCCTTCACACCTCAGTCAGCAAGGCTAATCTTGACAAATGTTGGCTTTATGGATGGAACTGCAATGCCAAAACTCTTCGAGATATATCTCAGATTCTAGGGATCAAAGCGAACCATGACTGGACCCATTTCAATTATTTGGGAATGCCCATATCCAAAAAGTCCATCTCTTCTTCATTATAGAGACCTATCATCCAAAAAATCAAGAACAAAATTCACTTCTTGGGATCTAGATGGATAAATTTAGCAGGGAAATCCACCTCGATCCATTCAGTCCTCTCCTCCTACACAATATACTCCAGCTCAATGATCCTCACTCCTAATATGGTCATGAACAACATTAGCTTGGAGATCAGGAAATTCCTTTGACAAGGAAGAAAAGTCCAAAATAAAAAATTCATCTAGTAAATTGGACTACAGTCAAAGCTTCCAAACCCAAAGGAGGGTTGGGAATAATAGATCAAGAACAAATGAACAAAGCCTTAGGGTCCAAACTAATCTAGAGGATGGCTACTAAGAGTAATTATTGGTCGAAAGAGGTCATAAGGAAGAAATATATCAAGAAACCAAGATCCAAGATTCTTAATTACAAATGGGATGGTCAAGAAACATCCATCTAGTGGCTATGCAAAACCTCGGCCAACCTGATAAAAAATGAGTTCTATTGGATCCCAGTAAATGGGAAAATGATCAGAATATGATTCGACAGAATCCTCGGGCATCCCCTTTATCCTCCATCCCCTCTCTCAAAGACTTCTCCAAATGGACCAGCGATAATGACCTCTTCATGATCTTTGATATTTCTAGATGGGATCGTTCCGGTACTTGGCGAAGTTGGAAAATCCTTCATCCCCCTCAGCATTTCATTCATGCTCTCGATCTATTCATTTCTCTCCTGCATGGGAAATCCCCCATCCACAAACATACTAGGGACATCATTGGTTGGGTCGTAAGGGCTTCTACACAGACACAGAAGGTTACAGGATTTTGGATACCAATATAAGCCAATATTCTCCAAGCCTCTGGAAAAAGGTCTAGAACTCAGACTGCATTCCTAAAGTTAATTACTTCTTTTGGATCCTAATGCATAACAAACTTGTTACAATGGACAACCTTAGCAGAAGAGGAATCAAAGGTACTTCCATATGTGCGCAATGCAGTTCTCAATTGGAAATGGCCTCACATCCCCTTAACCTAATTCCGATTGAGAACCTTGGGGTATCCTATCCCTTAACCTAGTTCTTTACCTTCCCTCATGCTCTTGACCCTCCCTATCTTGCACCTGATCCTCTCCTTAGCAATTCTTTTATCTTGGTTTAATGTGCACTTCCTTGGTCAAACGTGTGGCCTTCTCCTAGACATGTGGCCTCTTGCCCCTCTTCTCCTTAACTCCTCGTCCTCTGCCTTAACTCCCATCCTCTCCTTCCTTAACTCCATTTCTTCTCCTTCCTCACCTACCAACTCCTCCACACATGCCATGGACTCCCGTTAGTTTTTGAATGCCTCTCCCTCACATTCTCCTCACTTGGACATTCTTCCTGAAGGTTATGAACTCCACCTTGATGGGCTATCCATCCTCTGTATACACTCCTCATCGCTATCATGTCTGCTGTCGGAACCTCTTGTTGATGTCGTAGAACCCTCAGGCCTCTGTTTGAAAACCCCACCTCTCTCGTGCTTGCTTATGAAGCCCTCTATTGAAAGAGAAGAGCTCTCCAACTCCCCCAAAGATCTCTCAGTGATAGAAAAAGGGAATGCAATAACCTCCTCCACGATTATGGCTGAAGTCGCCACCAGCCCTCTGCATTATGCAGTGGGCCTTGCTGTAGATAGTGCTATGCCCACCCCTTCAACTCTAACCTCTAGCAGATCTTTCGATGGCCAGGTCTCTCCTTAGCTCGCAGGATATACAATGGAAAGAAAAGTTTCGGGTTCTAGGTACTACAACCTTAAGGCAGGTCGGGATGACCTCAAGCAAAACATTCGCAAGCTAATATATTTTGTCGCAGTGGGTATCTCAGACAATAAGGATATGGATCCAGATGTGAAACAACCTGTTTTTGACATGAGACATGTTTCTTACTAGACCAATGGCCATGATTCCTGCATCGATGATCAAAACAAAGACCTTAGAGAGATGAAGGGTACGGTCGATTGCATCAAGGAAGACCTTCAGAAGCTCATTCAGATGAACCAATGTAGCCATTGCCAAGATCATCTTGGAGAGGAAGCTCAACCAATGGAATAATTTTCAGCCACCCAACCTGTGGGGTTCTTAGGAAAACCAAAATGATTCCCACTTCTTAGTTTATGCTTTTTTGTACTATCTTGAACTAGCAGTTCATACGTATTTACTCTACTTAAATTATAGTGCACAGTAGAAAATATCATGTCAGATTTAGAAGGATTTCATTTTGGATAGAAATATTTGTAGATACTCTATCTCAGCTTCCTTTCTTCATTTTTCTAACGACACTGTATTGAATGGATGTGCACAATCCTTTTTAATTTATAATTACTTTTCAGTTTCTGTTAAAATAAAAATACCATAATGGCCTACACAAATACATCCAAATAGAAGTATAGTTTTAAGAAATCTCTCCAATAAAAACCACTTACTATTATTGTCATTGAAATTGAAAAAACTTTTGGTAGAAGGGTAAAAAAATGTTTAAGATTAGAAATCAACTATAACACAAGAACGATAAGCATAACCATAACTCTTAAAAAAAGGGATAGAGTAAAATAGATATCCTCGCAGATAACACAAAAAGGATAAGCATAACCATAACCCTTAAATAAAGGGACAGAGTAAAATAAAGATCCTCACAGACAACCAGTAAAAATTGCATGCAAAGGAAAAAAAACAAAAAATAAAAAGAGAAGAAAAAAAACATGTAACTACAAAAAAAGACAATGATGTCATAACAAAATATCAAAATGGTTTCAAATATTGCTTCTTGACAAGAAGTTAGCTCCTTTGCAACGTTTTTTTCTTGTTATACCTGTGGAAGGCCATGACAGGTATATTGTAATCCATATGGCGCTAGCTGCATATTACTTTACAGGTTGACCATACAAAATTTCACCTTTTGCATAGTTTCACATAAGGCTGTCCATTTTATTAATTTTTACAAATATTAATTTTAATTAATTACAAGCTCATTGGCTAATTGAATTGAGGTGTTATTGCACAGGCAACAACGAGAACCTTGGGTTTGAAGAATATATTTATTGCAAATTGAACTCCTCATGCCCTCCTCCACTAATTGACTGCTATGCATTGAATTACAACCGCCCATGATGACAACACCACCACCACCACCACCTGTATTCATGCAAACATGTGTCGTAGGGAAAATGAAAGTTCAATTTTGTCACATTAGTATGATGGCCATTATGGATAGTTTCCAAGGTGGGAAAGTTCGTATACAAGGAAACTTATCTCAGTCTTCTCTAGCTTAATTCTTTTGCAGATAGTGAATGGCGGGCTATTTTTGAAACTACAAAACCTATCAAGGAACATAATGAAGATTTTATTACAGGGTCTAACATTCTATTTCAGAAATGGAAAGAAAACCTCAACCTCAATTCAATTTGAAGTTGGACAATAAAAGGTAGTTTCGAAATTCAATTCGAAGCTTAACAATAAAAGGTAGTTTCAATATTTATGTTGATCCTTTGAATTTTTCTGAGCTCAAAGACTGCAACTAAGATTATAAATTCGTAAATGCATGAATTTTAAGGTTTAAGTTCATAATATTCCATGTTGCAGATTTGAGATCGTTCCTCTAAATATTTAGCTAAGAATTTAGGTTATGTGTCCTGGAAATGCAGAGCTTAAGGTAATGGACTTTTAATGATCAACTTATGCAAATCTTATTAAAGTGAATCGACGTTTACTACTCGTGGGTAATTTTAACACCAGAAAGGCTTAGGTCGTTTCATCCAGAGGTGAAATAGAATGCAAATATAAAGGACAATTTTCTCCAACCAAGCCTCACGTTAAACAACACTCTTAGTAGGACAAGACCTCCTATGTTTCAGCAAAGGAAATGCATGTCGGATTCTTGAAATGCAATTCTTCCTAGAAAATTAAGCCTTTACTTTATCCAAATGAGGAATCTTTCCTCTGACTCCCTCAACCGTAGGCTTTTGGCAATAAACCATTAATAGCGTTTTTTCCTAATTTAATCTTAAGCAAACTTATGGACTACCCCCAACCTGGATGGTTGTGAGAAAATCTCTAGATCATGTGGACCATGGTTCGTCCCTACATGCCTCTAGCCTCCTAGAAATGCAGTCGTCTGCAATAATCAATCTAGAAGGTAGGGACCCGCTGAACCTAAAAGAAAATTGTTTAATCCCAACGATTATAGAAAAATAGTCTTAAAAGGCCTAGTTGAGTAAGAATAAAATCCACTTTCAGTGCCCCAATGGGTTTCCTGTGATCCCCTAAAAATACAATATTAAATGAAAATTGCAAAATTTTTATCTATTTCAAATGTAAAATTCTCCATTTGGTGGTAATTCTTTTCTAGTATGTGCTACTACTTACATAAAAATAGGACAGAAAAAATTGTGGCCTAAAATTGATCTTAACTAATAAATCTATGCATAAAAGAAGCCTTTAAAAGATCTTACATCTGGAAGCCTTACAAGCATGATTAGAAATTAGTTGTCGTTTTTGTTGAAAATCGGAGACAATAAACGAAGACAAACGCCATGATAAACAACAACTTAATGTGGTAAAACCCCATAAAGAGAAACATACATGCATGCAAAGTATTGAACCTCATTAATAAATGTCAAAGGAGATTACATGATGGTCATTCATTCTCTCAAACTACAACTACATTATGTATCCCAACCATGCATTATATACTTCATAAAATAAGTTACATGAGTAAAACCATTATCGGTTATGCTTGTTATGAAAACTTCCCGTAAATACATTAGTTTAGTTGTCATTATTAACAATCTTCACCTTGACAACAAGATTTTATAATACTTTTCCTAAGACTATTTATCACCTTTTTTCAAACCAAGAGAAGATACACACCATTGTAGCTTCTCTAATAACACTGGTTTTGTAAACATATATGCACAACGTTTTTTAGTATGAACCTTTTTAAGATCTACTTCACCTTCACCAATGGCTTTGTCTTACAAAATTATACTTTACATTAATATGTTTGGTATTACTATGATAAACATGATTTGTAGCCTATTAGTCAGAAATACACACCTCCTGTGGACAAGAGCTAGTTCCCTAGTCTGAATGGTTTAGATCTAGAACAAAACACAAACACGGAATGCTAAAATTCCCCTAGATCTGATTAATCAACTAAATGGAATGCCATGATACTTCTCTCAAAGGTTGTCCTCGCTATTCTTGAAGCTTACTACAGAAGAACCCGTAAAAGATGGGAAAAAACAAGAGAAACATGATAGCATACAATATAATCAACTAGATCTATGCTTGTGACCAAGGAATCAAGCAATACATACATATGAAACAGTAAATATGGGAAAGAAAAGACATTCTTTATTAATAAATGATTGAAGAGACTACAATCTTCATGCCTTGGTGTTGAGAGTTCCTTCCAATGGTTCCTTGCCTCCAAAGACTCAAGAATGATTTTGACATAGTTTGGGTATGAAACACAATTCTTCCTCCTTTTTCCCATGGGGGGTGAGCCAGTATTTAAAGTCATGGGAGGATAGGTATGGTTGAGGATCTCATGGGTGAGGTGGAGATTAGATCCTAAAAGGGAGGATCTTGAGCTCCAGCTGGTCCCAAACCATAGGGATGAGGCTCCACAGAGGTCAGCTACAAGAAACCTCTCAAAGCTTCTCTTTTTTGCCTTGAAAACTTGAGCACCGCTCCTCCAATGAAGCAAACATGCGGTGATAAGGGGGCACCACTTCTTGCAGTGAAGGAAGGAGCGGTGGAGCCTCTCTTTGCTCATGTATCATGAGCGGTGCTGGCTCTTTGCTTCTTGGGTAATGTTTTTTGTCAATGGGGAAAGAGCGTTACCAGATCAAAAGAGGGAAAATTGCAAGGGATTAATTTATTCCTTAATTTCTCTAGGGAAAACTTTGAGGGATTGGAGCAGACAAGGGATACCTATCTCATAACATGAGGGTGACGATATTTTGGTATAACAGAGATGCCCCCCAAAGTATAATGGATAGAGGGAAACGATAGGAAATATATAATTTCCCAAATTTGGCATTGGGTCACAATGGCCAAATCACATTTTCCATATTCATGAAAGTTGTCAAATGGATGCTAAAAGTCAAATAATTGCCAAGGAGGAAAATCACTAGTTTCCTAGGTTGGGGGTGGAAGCTTTGAGATTTGGAATAAGGGGGATAATAAATGATGTTTAGACATTATAAGGGGATAAATATTTAATAATTGATCTTATTAAATAAATACAAGAGAAAATGGAAGTGGAAATAGAGCATGAAGACACATGGAGACTATGGGGCCCACACTAGCTAGAATTCCTATCTTAAATGGTATCTTTCTCTTGCAAATTTGAATATATGGGAAGTCTAATGTTTTTGTATGGATTATAATGTTAATATACTTGTCCATATAATTCATAGGTCGAATTTGGGATGAATTTTAACTTACATGGGAGAGGAAGAGCCAAATGGGAGTTTCATGGACACTTGGCTAGATTCCCCTTACATTTATGACAGCTATGACACCAGTGATTGAGATTCTATGACAGTTATGACCCAATTCAGATCTGAAGGATGAAATACTGACATACTGACATGTCAGGCATGAATAGATCATCTTGGAGGTCGAAATTGGAA